>JAZKJV010001004.1:1200000-1765231 GCA_037367405.1 Ottelia alismoides | reverse complement strand
TTATTATCTTTCAAAGGAAATTTTTCTGTGATTTTCTATTATTTTTAAGAATAATTAATTAGTCTATATACAATATATAGTGTTATATACAGGTATAATATACCTATGTATTATGCACAATAATTTTTATTTTATTATTTTTACATAAACACCCTAATTTTGTATTTTATTTATTTTCAACATATTTAGGAGTATAAAATAAATTTTATTTTTATTTTTATGAGTTATGTACAATTTTGACTAAATAAGGGATGCTATCTATATACATGTATTTTATACAAGTAAGAAGGATTTTATTCTTATTTTTATTTACTTTTCTGATTTTTTATTTTATTTTTATTTCTTTTTAGGGCTATTATACAAGGAAGTAAAAAGAATATTTTGTTTTTATACAGAATAGTTATTTACATATATAAGTAATATGTACAATATAGAGTAGGCCCTACCTCTCTCTACATATTGTGTTTGGCAATCAGGTCAAGGTTTGACCTTCTCTTGGGGTTTGGATCACTCTGTATTTATTTTAAATACCTCCTCCATTTTTCTTTTCCTTCATTCTTTTATTTTTGCACAATACATGCTAAATATACATTGTTAGCACATGCATGCAGAATGTAACTTATTGTATTTACATCTATTTACATGATGCTTTGCCAAGATAAATAGCTAAAATAAAAAGAACAAAGAGTGGGAATCAGAGATTTCATCATCATGCACCTTTCAGACCAAGTATGGTCCCTTCCACTTACTTTGGAACTTCCCTGGAAATAATCTCAACCTGGCATCGAATAGCCATACTCTTTGGTTCGGCTCAAACTACTTATGGCTGATATGACAATCATACCATATCTTCACTCTCTCCTTATAATGTAGGCTACTCGAAAAGGATGCATCTCTAAGATCCTCCAAGGCTACCAACTTTTCCTTGCTCAGGTCTCTTATACTCTCTGGATCCAATAATATCTCAGTGACTGCCCATAGTGACTTTGTTTTTTATCTCCACTGGTAGATGCATGCCCTGTCATAAATGAGACGAAAGGGGAGACGTACCCAAAGGTGTCTTGAAGGAAGTCTGATATGCCCACAATACTGAGTACAGAAGCTGTGACCCATCCTTTCGGTCTGGACGGACGACCTTCTGCAATATAGTCTTGATCTCCCTTTTCGATACTTCGGCAAGACCATTGGCTGAGGATGATAAGGAGTGGCTACTCAATGGTCGATGCTGAACTCGTTAGCAAGGAACCTTTACCTTGCCGTTAATAAAATGAGAACCCCCGTCAGATATCAAAACTCTAGGCACCCCGAACCGTGAAATGGTATTTTTTTTTCTCAAAAATCGGCAAAAAATCTTAGCATTTGTGGTTCGGGCGAGAATGGCCTTAACCCAACGACTCACATAATCAACAGCCAACAGAATGTACTCAAATCCCCGTCTCTTAGGGAATGGACCCATGAAGTCAGTGTCCCATGCATCAAAAATTAAACAGAAGTGAAAGGGTTGCATCACCATTATATCACGGTGTCTATAAGTGTCCCATCCTTTGACAGTAAGTACACATCTTCATGAATTCATCAGAATCCTTGAAGAGGGTAGACGACCATAAGGTCAGATTGGAGCACTTTCTGTGTTGTTCTCTCTCAGAATGATGTCCTCCTGCCTCAAGCTTGTGGCAGTATGTGAGGATTCTATGGTGCTCCTCATGAGGAATGCACCAACGCCAGATGTTATCCCCTCCTTCATGATAAAGGATGGGATCCTCCCAATCGTACGATTGGTCTTCGCGAGGAAGTTCTCAAGTCGTTATCTGGGCCAACCTTGTAGAACTTTCTTGGCGACAAGATAGTTCATAATGTCGGCGTACCATGGAAAGCGAGGCGATAGCAAGGCCCATCTCATCTGGGAAGGTCTCTGCAATAGGTGTTGTATGCTCTGATTCCTCAAGATTTCCAAACGAGATAGATGATCCGCCACCACATTCTTAACTCCAGGCTTATCTTAATTTCAATATCAAACTCCTAGAGTAGAAGGATCCATCTTGTCAATCTCGCTTTGGCATCCTTCTTTGCCATGAGGTACCTGATGGCGGTATGATCGGTGAAAATCATCACTCTGGATAGTATATCTTTCTCTGTGATAGTATAATTCCGCTGAGCGGCATCCAATGTACGGGTAGCGTAGTGAATGGAATAAGGTAATCCATCCCTCCTCATCTAGCACAACCCGTATGGCAAAATCAGAAACATCCGTCATGATATCGAATGGGAGAGGCCAATCAGGCGGCTGAAGGACAGGATCCTCAACAACTAATACCTTGAGAGTCTCGAAAGACACTAGACACTTATCATCTACAATGAACTCAGTGTCTTTCGTCAGCATATCAGTAAGCGGTCGGGCAATTCGACTGAAGTGCTGAATAAAAAGTCGGTAGAAACCAACATGCCCCGGAAAAGACCGCAAATGTCATAGGTTGGATGGTGGATTGAGTTTCCTGATAATATCCACCTTGCCCGGATCGACCTCCAAGCCCCTGTTGGAGATAATATGGCCAAGCACCGTCCCCTGAGTCACCGTGAAGGGACTCTTCTCCCAAGATAAGACAAGATGGACCTCGATACAACGCTGAAGGCACGCAGTCTGGGCAGTCAAGACAAGCATCAAACTATCGTTGTAGATCAAGAAACATCCTGAAGAGCTCTAAGCAATCACCCACCATATCCGAGAAGATGGATGACATGCGCCTTTGGAATATTGCTGGGGCATTACATAAACCAAAGGGCATCCGTCTGAAAGCATATGTCCCAAACGGATAGGTAAATGTCGTTTTGTCCTAATCTTCGGGTGCTATGGCCACCTGATTGTAACAGGAGTACCCATCAAGAAAGCAGTAATGACTCTTCCCGACTAGCCTTTCATAATCTGATCAATGAAGGTAACGGGAAACGATCCTTCTTGGTGGTCTGATTCAATCGTTTGTAGTCCATACTGGGTAGCGATCTCCGCTCAAGAGGTAAGCCTAAACTTGTCTGAATCTTGATGAAACAACTCAGGAAAAGGCTCCCAAGCCATTTGGTTTCATCTATAAATTTTTGTTTTTCTGATGCATTAACAAGTAGTATGACTAATTGACCTAGATCAGATTTAATCTGATCTCCATGCTTTTGTGATACGCGGGACCAAACCCTCCGTCCTTCAAATACTTATAACCTTATTTTTACAATAACATGTGCACCTCTCTATTTTTAAAATGCATAGTAGTATCCTTTTATTAGTTTACTTGTGCTCCTGTATTGTACCAACAGGAGTAGAAATGTTATTAATAGACTCAAAAGGATATAATAACATATTTGGTAAAATTCATATAAATACATATATATATGATGTATAAAAATTAACATTTTAAAGATATTTAAATCCTTATAATGACAAGTGTTATTAATTTAATGCTTCTTATAGATGATTATGATAACGTCTTCTTCGTTTGTTGTTGTTGCACTTGGACAACCTCATACACAATGTATGACAAGAGATGCATGCTCGTATGGTAGGAAGGGAGATATGATAATGGGTCATTGGTATATGTAGAAGGAGAAGTGATAAATGAGTGTTGTATTATGTGTTAAAATGAGACTGGATTATGAATAATTTTTAAAAGATTGCATTTCAACAAATTATTAGAAATCATTTTTTTGTCAAAAATGGATATTTGATCGGTGATTTGGTTAAATGAGTTAAATTAGGTTTAAGCGGTCAAGATGGATTTTGACTGATTTTTATTTTCTGAATAGCAATCAGATGATTGGACAAGTTTTATTTTTGATTCTTTATTCAACCGGTTGAACCGGCCGATTCTACTCAATTGTTAAAACCTTGTCGGATCCCTTCCTCACTACTTGCTGCAGCCACGTCCTCATCGAGAACCACAAGATTAGAAACAAAGAACGAAGGCCATCCGTTGGATCCAACGACTTATCATGTGTGTGCTATTTTTCACTTGAGACCCCTTCGTACTTCCGCAAATTCCAAGAATGTCCCTCTTAGATGGTTGTCTCCAAAGCCTGACGCATGCCCTTCGGAAACTTTTTTTTGAAAGGTTTTTCACTTAAACTATGTCAAAAAATACAATTGGTTGGGCAAAAGCCTGTTTACAGCAGTAAGAGTAAATAACGGCCCAGAGATAACAAAAAATCTGGGGTGATAACTTACAAGAATTAGGAAAAAGCCCAGAGGAAACAAAAATCTGGGACTAACTATGAATCGAAATTGTGTCAATGCAAGTAATCACATTTGCTATAATATGACTAGTAGGGGCAAGACGGCCTGATGACCACCGGGTATTTCTTTCTTTCCAACTTCCCAGCAAACAGCAGCGAGAGCATGGCTGAGTTGGTTACTAACAGCCGAAGGGCTTAACTTCAAGACCAGTCTAAGGCATCCTGGATGCTCCTTGGAGAATAGGAGGAATGAGTGAGAGCTTTGCAGATTGAAGACCAGATCTCCCATGAGTAGTTGCAATCGAAGAAAAGGTGGGCATGGGACCCCAAAGCCGCATTACAAAGATAACAGGGCAAGTGAGCAGCGATACCATGCCTAGAAAGACGATCAGTTGTAGGCAGGCGACCAAGAACAACCCGATAAAGAGTGCAACAATGCTTGGGAATGCCACCCTTGTGCCAAACCACGCTCGCCCAGGCACCAGGCGCATGCCTAGGACGAGACAGCTCAACAGCAGTAGTAAAAGAAAATGTAGAGCCCACCGGAAGCCAGACATAAGGCGGGGAGGAGCCAGAGATAGCAGCTCTGAGGCGAGGGCGAGCGGAGAGCATAAGCCTCCAAATAGGCGAGGCAACAAGGCGGAGTTACCCGCCTCAAAAAAGGTAGCAGAGGAGAGGTATTTAGCGCACATGAATTCAGCCCACAAAGAGGGGCCACGATTAAGAATCTTCCACGACCAAGAAATAGCCATAGCCTCTACAATTGTATTCACCAATCTGAGACCCAGGCCCCCTCCACCTTTGGGAGGCAAGCGTGATCCCAAGCAATGGCATGAATCCCATAGTTCCAAAGGAAAGCAGCAGAAAGCTTGTCAATTTTCCTCGTAGTATGCAGTGGGAGGACCGTACCATCCGCCCAAAAGAGGACAATACCAGCAATAACCGACTTAAGGAGCTGTAGGCGGCCGGCCAAAGATAGGGCCTTGGCTTTCCAGCCACAAAGCAAGGCCCTAACCCTGTCTTCGAGAGGTCTCGTCGAGGTACCTCTACCAAAGGAGGAGGAGGGAGGAAGACCAAGGTTGGTTGTAGGCAAAGAGAGCCTTAACAATCCCAGACGGAGGCACAATCTGAAATCATCTGGCGAGGATTTGGGACGAAAGAACTTGCTCTTCCTCGCATTCATGGAGAGCCCCGATATTGTATAGAATTTTTGAAGGATGGCCTTAACCACAAGTAGGGAGGCGGAGGAAGCCTTGCAGAAAAACAAGAGGTCGTAAGCGTAGATAAGGTGCGTAGGGACGGCCCTCCTACGGCAAGCCATCGGTTTCAGATCCCCACGCCTCACATAATCATTGGTGATACTCGAAAGAGCCTCCATACCAATCACAAATAGGAGAGGACTTGGGGGGTCGCCCTGCTGCAACCCCCGAGTGCCCCAAAAATAGCCATAAGGTGAGCCATTAACCATGACCGAGAAGGTGGCGGAGGAGATGCAGCCGTGGATCCAATGGAGCCACCTATCGCCGAATCCCATGTCTCTCAAAGATTGAATAATGAACGCATGTTCAATTGAGTCGAAAGCTTTGGAGAGATCAATCTTGAGGCAAGCCCGGTTGGCGGAAGATTTCCTGTCGAAGCCCAATAAAATCTCTTGGGCCAGCCGTAAATTGTCACCCATAGTGCGGCCTTTAATAAAGGCCGATTGGTTGTTTGAGATCAGGAGTGGGAGCACGTTCGCCAAGCGAGTGGCGAGCAACTTGACAAAAATTTTATAGACCACATTGC
Organism: Ottelia alismoides; assembly: GCA_037367405.1. NCBI lineage: Eukaryota > Viridiplantae > Streptophyta > Magnoliopsida > Alismatales > Hydrocharitaceae > Ottelia > Ottelia alismoides. The sequence goes on along the minus strand of JAZKJV010001004.1, from coordinate 1,759,231 downwards.
AGCAGGAAATTGGTCGAAAATCAGAGAGAGTATTCGGGGAGGTCACCTTTAGCACAAGCGATAGAAAAGTTTGGTTCATCCCAATTATATTCCCGCCACCATGGTAGATGTGGTTAATTGCGTCACAGAGATCATTCTTGATGAGTGGCCAGTGGTGCTTGAAGAACCCACCATTGAAACCATCAGGCCCCGGGGCCTTGGAGGAGGGGATTGTCTTAACAGCCTCAAAAATCTCACCCTCCAGGAAAGGGCGTTCAAGCCACGAACAAGCTGCCGAAGTGAGACGCATCTTGGGAGCAGGTGTGGAATAAGTGGAGCCCGAGGGGAGGTGGGGCCAAGAAGCTCTTTATAGAAATTCACAGCAGCCTCAGCCACCATGGCCGGTTTGTCAATGAGGTGGCCATCATCGGAGATTAGTTGAGGAATATAATTCCTGGCAGTGCGATCCTTAGCACAAAGGTGAAAGAATTTGGTGTTCCGGTCACTCAAAGTGAGCCAGTCCACCCTTCGGAAAACTTGTAAACGCAAGGGGTTATGGCTTTCTATTTTAAATATTTGGAAACAAACATCTGTCCTTGAGCACAAATTTGGACATTAAATTTCTACTTCTTGCAAAAAAAATAGTAAGGTGTTGCGTACTGAGTTCTTTATCAAATGTTATTTAGTTTGTAATTTTGTGATGCGTGGAAAATTTTATAAAAAGCTAAAATCAATGAGAGTTACCCATTCCATGCAAGTTAATATCTGGAAACTAATTATCATTGCTGAAAACATCAGGAAAATTCTTAGCAATAGATCTCTAATTGCTTTATAGTATGCCCAAAAATAACTGCAAAATAATATGTTCGTTTCTACAAATATAATCTTGTGCTTTTAGTAATTGATTTTTACTTAGATCTATACACAGTATTTTTTCCAAAATTTCAAGTCCTCTAGATACCTCATTAAATTTCTATTTGGCATAATTTGATTTTTCATTGATAATCACTTATGAATTTATTAGAATTATTTTTCTAGAGATTCCTTTGTTCACCTAAAAATTCAAAAAAATCTAATATTACAAAAATTCTAAAATATTATAGTAGTGGCACTACATCATATTTTAGTTAATGACTAAGCTTCACAGTTTTTTTGCATTTTTTTGAAAAATTATAAAAAAAATACAAAAAATATTGTTGAATTTCCATGCGTGCTCTAATTCCTAGAAATTCAAAGAATACATTTCCTGTTGTTTCAAATATTCTTTGTCTAGGAATATAATTTGACCAAAATATCATTTTTGTATTTTCTAGATATTGGGGATTTAGAGACTATTCGGTTCATGCGTTTTCACTTTGAATTTGTATTCTTCCAAATATTATTTTCAAAAATACCCAAAAACTTTCCTAGAATATTTAATATCTAGGATGTATAAAAAAATTTTAATTCAATTTTCTACACTGTGTTTGAGTTCTAAGTACCTTAATAGATATATTTATACACCAAGGTTGCAAAACGCAAAACACTTTGCATTTCATACAATTTTCAAAAATTCATTACATTCATTTGCATTTACATTTCACTCCTGAAAAAGCTGATTAACTTTATTGTTTGATCGAATCCTTAGCCAACCTTCTTGTCTCCAATTGTTGACCCTTAGGCACGCCCAAGATAAATAAACATTAGACCGCATTAGCCTTAATTTGATATTTTAAGAGATTTTTGTTATATCAATTGTTGTCCGACTGCAACTAAAACTACAAAATTGCAATATGAGGATGTGATAGTCAAATGGCTTCATTGTCAGGAGACAATTGGATTATGATCAATTTAGAAAGCATAGTGTTAGATTCTCCACCCCTCGGGTAGTCCACCCATCGAGTTTTTCTTATTAATATCTACTTGATTTTTGTGCATAATTTTCAAAATTTATTATTTTCTCATTTTTGTATATAGTATGCAAACTCTCTCAAATATATACTTGTTTCTTTTTGTGCGGGGGTCAGGTGAATTGGATTGGCAACTTAGGTGGTCGAGCATCTCAGGAGCATCAAGGGTCGACGATTCATGTAGCAAGACGACTGCAGAGGTACCTAGACAAAGTTTTTATTTCAGAGAGAATGTTATAGATTAGGTTTCATTATTCTACATTATTATATTAAAATATTTGTAAAGATTGCCCTTTTCATCGATCTTCATTTGAAAACTAACATTTGTAAACGAACAAGGACTTTGGGCCTATTTCGGACCAACTAGATGCTTGAGACCCCCTTTTGGGCTAATCACGGTGTGTGATGTAGAACAACTAGCAAACACACTCATTCACTTAATTAGATATACTAGATCTTTCTACTTAGCTTCAAATAAATATAAACCTATCTACGTAGGTGCAATTTTCTTCGTATCCATTCATTTTTGAAATAAATTTTGTTTAGTATCTTATATGTAGATTACGAGACATACTGCATGTGTTCTTACTTAATTGTTCATCATATTTTTTTCTCACAATTTGCATAGTCCTTTCCAATTTCTCCATACATTTTCATCAAATAAGATTAACCACAGAATTGGAATAAGATATTAGACGTGTTTGCTTCTGGACTTCAAATATTAAAGTGATGATTGTTCAAAACAAGGGATCTGCTAAACATTATTGACAAGTAATTTAGAATAAAATTTCATTAATTATTTGTAGGAAGGTATCATCAAGATAGAGTAAGGACGTAACCTAAGATCTAGAGTTAAAAATCCTTGGACTTGTGCCCTAAGCGCTTGGATCTTGACCCTCTTCTCCTTGAAGTATTGAGAACTTGCCTTTGATCATAAAAAGTTGTTATTGTACGAGTCCCTAAATCCTCCATAGGACATGATATTGAGCCCCATAGCCCGAGTTGATGGTGGGAGATGGCACACTCTCTTACTAAGCATCTTAGGTGACTCACCTTGTGTGCTTGCTATAGAACTGATAGAAAAATCCCCTAAAATAAAAAATATAAATGGTGGGACATTTGCAGCCTTCATGTGTTGAGTAGGTGAAATTCGGGTTTGTTTTGTGTATTGTATTGCATGTATCTAAAGATCGTGGTTTTCACGCCTTTGTTAATCATTCTTGATATGATTTCATGGTGCCACTCATTTCTAATGGCATCAAGTATGGAGAATTGGAGTGTCATTTGTTCGGCTTTGCGAACCTCTCGATGATACTTCAAACCTCACGTCTTCTCAGGTCCATGAGGACTCTCTTCATGGACCCCCTCCAGACCCAAGATGACCCTCTTCTTAGCACTAAGTCGAATAAGCCGCTTCAAAGGTTAGGTCAGACCCAGACCTACCTCTCTTATCGTTGAACATCGAGGTTGACCCTCACCTACGAGTTTTTATATCTACTTCTTCTAAATCTAATTGAATTATTCTAAAGGTGAGGAAGTCACTAAAAAGATGCCTCCCAAGAGGAACATTGAAGATGAGGTTGGCAACTTAGACGATGTTCTTCGGAATATACTTTCTAGACTAACTTTTATATAGAACAGAGAAATGAGTCATTCTTTATAGAAGTAAATCCATTAAGAGCATCAGAGGGTGGTACAATGAGATAGGCTTACAACTCGGATCGGGAATATAATTACAATTGGATAAGAGCCCTTGCACCTTAAGAAGATTTTGAGCTTAAGTCTCATTTCTAGGCAATGTTGCCCAAGTTTCATGACAATGTTGTAGAATAGCCCTTTGCTTTTCTACAAGAGTTCTAGTCGATTTGTGACAATCTGGGCCATCCTAGAGGAAACTAAGACTACATGTAAGACCTTTAAGTATAGGATCACACTCTTTCCAAAATTTGGACCTGATCCATTTCTCAAAGTTAACAAATGATTTATTTTATAGTACTCATCGAAACCTTTCAAAAGAGTCTAAAAATATCGAAATCAGAACTTCTATGAGAAAGTTATGCACATCTAAATATCAAGTTACGGGGATCTGAATTTGAGTCCGGATTTATTTAGTCTTGAGACCTATAAATAGGGTCAAGTGACTTGGTTAGTTAGACCTGCAACCCCAATCCTCGCTTAAGCTTCTCCACCTCGTTGGAACTCTGCTGATGGAGAGAAATTCCGATGACGGATGGAAAATCCAAGGGTGGCATTTCGAAGAGCTTGATGATGGGATCAACATGGGGGCCCACATGTTATGTGAAATGTGTCAGAACCATCGTTCTTATAGAAGGAAATTTATGGGGAAGCAACCCTTTAAGTAGGATTACGACCCCCACTTTATGTTTGATTTGCATGTATTACACAGTGGGTTTTGTGCATCATAAACGATTCGAAAAGTATTTTTTACCCTGTTTTAGCGAGTTTTGGGGCAAAATCCTTTGCATATCTCGTCACGTTTGGGAAGTTCCCATTGATCGATTGGTTGCATGCGAGTGAAAAATACATTTTCGTGATGTAGGTGTTGTAACAGGATCAAGGATCATCAATATATATATTAAACAGTAATTACAGGGATTCAAATGAATTAATGAAAAAGCATTATAGATTAACATAATTTTAATCATGCATTTCCCTTACATTATTCGATTACGTAATGCAAACAAAAACCAATTAAACAATTGGAAACAACAATTAGGGCGTGATCCAGAGAAAGTAAAACAATAAACAAATTGCGGTAGATAAAGTAAAAGAAGAATAAGGTTAGAAATCACCGAAGCATCCATGAAATGGACTTTCCTTAGAGAGGATATCACCCCTACAATATCGGTACGAAGGGTACTGGCAATTCGCTCTCAGGATACGACCGTCCATGGTCTTCGTCTGCGCACATCGACGAGACCGTCCTCGAAATTACCACCGAAAACTTGCAGCCGAGAAGATCAGGTCACAAATGCGGTGGGAACAGAGAGCACAAGCGACGGCTTGAGAGAGAGAGTTTTTCTTACGAGTGAAGAAAAATGGTGTGGGAGAAGGGGTATAAAATGAAGCTCGTGTACCCTAGCGCGGTACCTTTTGATTTCCGAAAATACCTCTCAACGGATATGTCTATACGGATTCCAAAACCACGGCTAAAACGAGCCATTTGGATCGAGTCAGATTCCTATTTTGATCGAGTCCAAATTATTCTGTTTGATTAATTTAATCGACCAATCAAATGAAATATGCAGCAAAAGTATCGAGATACGAGATCCGAATTGACTCTCCCGAGCCCGAGCCCAAGCCGGTGCCAAAGCTGGAGATGGAGCGGAGCGGAGCGTGCACGTGCGTGGGTGGTCCTTCATTCCTCCTCTCTGCTAATTCTACAAGAGCTTGGGGTGTGAATTCATATATAAGCCCACTAAAAGTTTAGAGATACTAGGTATGACACTAAACTTTCAACCAAGCTATTCCATATTTCAAATTTGGGAATTCCCAATTTTCCCTCCAAGCCATTTGATTTCCCAATTGAAACCAAATTGACTCTTATAGTAATTACATAGGTTTTCCAATTAAAACATAAATTACTTACTTTAGATACAACAATCTTCCATGAATTCACCAATTTGAAAAAGAGATTCAAAGAGAGTTAAAACACATCTTTCAGCTGCCACACTTTGCTTTCAGTAAAGGTACCTTCCAGTTTGAACCTCTACATGAGTTTACTACTTTCACTTTAACATGAACGAAGTGAACTATGTCTTGAACTTCAGACCTTGGTGTTAAAGTATGCGGTAGAAACAACAAAGCATTGTTCTTTGTACAATCTTCAAGATTTATGCTCTTAAAGGCCATGCACCCTTATCCTGTATCATAAGTGTGTTTAGGAAAGACCCTCTTCCTTTAACTGCAGCCCAAAGTAATAATCATATAGGTGGCGTTCTCCAAGGATGCACTGCTAACATCCTGTCCAAAGGCTTGAACCTATTCAGAGCCTACGCTCTTTCTAAACTTGCAGCTTAAATGGCACTCAGGCTTCCAGGGATAAGACATCATGCATAAGCATTTAACTAAGATTGCCAACCAGTTCTCCTAACAGCTTGTTATTACCACATTGAACCTACTTTGTGGGATATCCACTCAGATAGGTTGAGTTTCTACTGTAGAGGAACTCCCAATGGGTCTCAATCCCATCCTAAGACTAGACTTTAGGACTAAAGATCTATCAAGTCCCTTAGTCAACAGATCTGTCGTGTTGTCTTTAGATCTAACAAAATCCACAGCCAACACTCCTCGAGACACCAAATCCCTTAACATCTTAAGTCTGATTTGTATGTGTCTTCTTATTTTTTGAGTGAACTTTGAACTCTTGATCTTGGCTATTGTGGACATGTTATCACATGTACCGAGATCGCAGGAACTGGCTGGCCTACCATGGGAATTTCAGAGAGAGGTTCCCTTAGCCATTCAGCCTCAATTCCAGTGGTGTCCAAAGCATACAGCTCGACCTCAAAAGTGGATCGAGCTAGAATGGTCTCCTTCACAGACCTCCAGGAGACTGCACCACCTCCAAGCGTAAAGACATACCCAATAACACCATTACTCCCAGAATCCTCTATTTTTCCTATCCAGCTTGCATCATTATATCCTTCTAGTACATATGGATGTCTACCATAATGCAAACCAAGGGAAATAGTTCCCTTCAAGTACTTCAGTACTCGATCTAGAGCCTCCCAGTGAGTACGGTCATGATTACTAATGTATCTACTCAGCTTTGCAATCGAGAATGAAATATAAGGTCTAGTGCAATTTGCAAGATACATTAAACTTCATATCACTTGTGAATACCTTAGCTGAGCTACAGGTACTCCACTTTTATTCTTAAACAGTATTTTGTATGAATCAAAAGGAGTGCTTACAGCTTTGCAATCTTGATATCCAAATTTCTCAAGTGCCTTCTCAACATAGTGAGATTGAGAAACTACGATCCCATCAAATGACCTTGTCAATTTGAGACCCAGGATTACATCAGAAACACCCATGTCCTCCATCTCAAACTTGCTACTTAAGAATGTTTTAGTCTCATTAATAATCCTTATATGTGATCCAAACAATAATATGTCATCAACATACAGACACAAGACAATACACTCATCACCTTTCACCTTGGAATAGACACACTTATCGGATTCATGAATCTTAAAGTCATATGACAAAATAGTTTTGTCAAAATTTTCATGCCATTGCTTTGGTGCTTGTTTCAATCCGTAAAGGGAGTTAACAAGCTTGCAAGCCTTTCCTTCATACCCAGGAGTCAGAAGCCCATCAGGTTGATCTATATAGATCTCCTCCTCAAGATCATCATGCAAGAAGGCAGTCTTCAAATCCATCTGGTGGATGGAGAGATCGTAAACAGATTCCAGTGCTATGAGCATCCGGACTGTTGTCATCCTAGTCATAGGGGAATAAATAACAAAGTAATCAATACATTCTTTTTGCCTAAAGTCCTTGGCAACTAATCTTGCTTATATTTTTCAATTGATCCGTCAGGCCTAAGATTTCTCTTAAACACCCACTTGCACCCAATGGTAGAGTACCCTTTGGGTAAATCAACCAACTCTCAAGTTCCATTAGACATAATGGAATCCATCTCAGATTTGACAGCTTCCTTCCATTGTTTTGCTTCAGATAAAGCCATGGCTTCCCTGTAACTTGGTGGATTACCCTCGATATGGTAGACAACAAAGTCACTACCCAGATCCTTGGCTATCCGAGGTATTTTCCTCCTCCTTGGCTCAATCTCTTCTAAAAGATCATTGGGTTCAAGTTGAGTCTCAACCCCCACATTCATTATCCTTTCCACTTGATTTAGAATAGATCCTGATGTGGAGGCACTCTCAATGGTCAGATTCTGAGGAATCCCAGTCTTCATAGGGAAGATATTCTCAAAGAAGGTAGCATCACGGAGTTCAACAACGGTGTTGACGTCTATGCATGGTATCTCGGACTGAATTACCAAGAACCTATATGCATAGCTATTTTCTAAGTAACCTAAGAAGACCGCATCAATAGTTTTAGGACCTAGCTTCTTTCTCTTGTGTTCTGAGACTAAAACCTTAGCGGGACAACCCAACACATTGAGATATTTTAAGCTTTGTTTTCTATTTCTCTTAAATTCAAAAGGATACTTTTCCATATGCCTTGGAGGAATCTTATTCAGAATATGGCAAGCCATATTCAAGGCTTCTCCCCACATATAAGTTGGAAGTCCAGAACTCTATAGGAGAGCATTGATCATCTCAGTTAAGGTTGAATAAGGGGTCGTAACTTCATGAACTATGCCAAACGATTTGCATTGTTCATCAAACAAGTTAGAGGTATATTCACCTCCTCTATATGACGTAAGGCGTCTAAGCACTTTTCCTGTTTGTGTCTCGGCCTCATTCTTAAATATAAGAAATTTCTCTAAGGCTTCGTCCTTGGTTTTCATTAGATATACATAGCAGTATCTACTATCATTATCTATAAAGGTGATAAAATGTTTCTTATTGTCTCGGGTCAACACACCATTAAACTCACAGATATCTGTGTGCACTAGATCCAAAATTTCACTATCTCTAGAGACAGACTGAAAAGACTTTGTAGGTGTCTTAGCTTGTACACATATTTCACATCTTTGAGTTTATCAATAGTGTGTTTAGGGATCAACTCTAAATTCATCATTCTATTAATTGAATTTAAGTTTAAATGTCCCAATCTACCATGCCACAGATCACAAGATTCTATATTATTCACAACATGAGACACAGAATTAGAACATTCAAAACTTAAAACATTCATTGCATTAATGTTTACTGAAGCACATCTAATTCTAAACAACAAATCAAAATAAACCAAATAGCCTTTTCCATAAAAAATATCATGTCTCAGAATGACAACTTTATTACGTTTAAAGTTCAAATCAAAGCCATTTCTAATTAAGATAGAGCCATATAAAACATTCTTCTTGATGTCAGGAATTTGCAGCACTTTGTGCAATGTCTAGACACGTCTAGAGGAGAACCTCAAGTTGATTGTCCCGACCCTAGCTCAATGGCTGCACAATCGTTCTCCATCTTCACAGTCCCACTACTGCAGGTCTGATAAGAAGAAAATAAAGTTCTGATAGAACAAATATTTACATTGACACCCGTATCCACGAGCCACTCATTTGGATCATGGATATGGTATAGTTCATGTTTACAGAGACATACCCCTCGCTAGCCCCAAGTCCAACTGTGATCATATTCACTTGTGGACTCCCATCAGCAGCCTTAGGTTGAGCCTTTAAAGACAGACAATCCTTCTCCCAATGACCAACCTGATTATAGTTCCAGCAGGGTTTATTCTTTGCCTTTTTCTGGATCTTGCCTTTTGGTTTCATTTTATTGTTATTAGAATATTTTCCCTTCTTATCCTTGCCCTTCGAGGTCATGAAATTGACCTTAGCTTGAATATCGATAGGAAGCACAAGCTTTTGTTTCATGTGTTCCTCCTCTATGGTAATTGCCACCATCAAGTCATCTATAAAAGATTTCCCCTTCCTGTGTTTCAGGGTCATACCGAAGTCTTCTCAAGACTTGGAAAACTTTCTATGATGCACATGACCTGAAACTTCTCTGAAAGTTTCATTTCGGCATCTTCTAAACCATGGAGGAGGAGTAAAAACTCGTGTTCCTGTTCAAAAACCGACTTCCTTCGGCCATGGAAAACTTCACAAACTTGACCATGGAGTATTTCTCAATACTGAGGTCTTCGGTATTATACTTCCGATTCAAATCTTCCCATAGCTCCTTCACAGTCTGCATGGATGAACAATATACGCAAATAACGTGTTGGACAGGGACAACAAGATGCAACCATGACATATACGATCTCTTTTCTTCCACACGGATTGCGCCTTCAGCTATCGGGTGTGGGGTTTTCCGTTTCCACCGTATGTCAATTGGTTTCAAGCATAGAGATTAATCCTATGATGATTAACCAGATCTTCATGCATTGTTGCCAACTCTTAAAGTTCTGACCATCGAATTATTCAGGCATACCTATCATATCCACCCTCGATTTAAGCATTATTCCCAACATGATTTGAAAAACGATTCCGGATATCCTCTCTAAGATTGTTGTAATAGGATCATCAATGCATATATTAAACAATAATTACACGTATTCAAATGAATTAATGAAAAAACATTACAGATTAACATAATTGTAATCATGTATTTCCCATCCATTATCTGATTACGTAATGCAAAAAGAAACCAATTAAACAATTGGAAACAAGAATTAGGGCGTGATCCAGAGAAAATAAAGTAATAAACAAATTGCGGTAAATAAAGTAAAAGAAGGATAAGGCTAGAAATCACCGAAGCATCCATGAAATGTATTGTCCTTAGAGATGATATCGCCCCCACAATACTGGTACGAAGGGTACTAGAGATCCGCTCCCAGGATATGATGGTCCATGGTCTTCGTCTGTGCACACCGACGAGACTGTCCTTGAAAGTACCTCCGAGAACTTGCAGCCAAGAAGATCAAGTCACAAATACGGTGGGAACAGAGAGCACAAGCGGCAGTGTGAGAGAGAGTTTTTCTTACGAGTGAAAAAAAATGGCGTGGGGGAAGGGGTATAAAAAGAAGCTCGCGTGCACTAACGCGCGGTACCTTTTGATTTCCGAAAATGCCCCTCAACGGGCATGTTTCTTCGGATTCCAAAATCGTGGATAAAATGAGCCTTTGGATCGAGTCAGATTTTCATTTCGATCGAGTCCAAATTAATATGTCTGGTTAATTTAATTGACCAATCAAATGAAACCCATAACAAAAGTATCGAGATCCGAATTGACTCTCCCGAGCTCGAGCCTGAGCTCGAACTGGAGACGGCGTGTGGTCCTCTATTCCTCCTCTCTACTAATGCTACAAGAGTTTGGGGTGTGAACTCATATATAAGCCCACCAAAAGTTTAGAGATAATAGGTATGGTACTAAACTTTCACCAAGCTATTCCATGTTTCAAATTTGGGAATTCCCAACTTTCCCTCCAAGCCATTTGATTTCTCAATTGAAACCAAATTGACTCTTATAGTAATTATATAGGTTTCCAATTAAAACTTAAATTACTTACTTTAAATACAGCAGTAGGTACTAGCATGAACACATTTGTTTGATCGGATTATCGATCATAGCATTTTTGCGAAACGTGTCGGAGACGGCTACACTTCCGATCGATCAGCTCATCTGGATATCCCACCCGAAAGGAACATGTACTACAAAATGAACTCCAAATTTCTCGTTAGTCAAAACAGAACCATGAACCCTTGTCTGATCAAACAATGCAAGATTATCTGGCATGAAAAACAACTCTCACCAAGAGCCAAGCTATTCTTGTGGAGATTGCTCAATGCAAACCTCCCTTTACGCGTTTGAATAAATCAACATCTTCCTTTGTATGATGCAAACTGCCCCTTTTGCGCTTTCATCAAGAAGATGTTCATCATCTTTCTGCAAATTTCCCCGTGGCCAGAGTAGCGTGGTTGAAGTAGGGGATGCGAATAAACAAGATTCCAGATAATATTATGGAATTCTTCTTCTCCATCAAAAACCAAGAACACTCCTCGTCGATTAATGCAATGATAGTTGGGACTCTTCTCCACAGTACCTCGATTGTCAGATGTAATCTAAAGTACAGAAATCAGAGGGTATGTCCAAGTAATCTTGTTAATTCCTCCCTTATATGAATTCCCCATCAAGTGACTCTTAGGATAAAGCAAGGTCAAATGAAAATTCTGAGAAGCTATATTGGAGATGGCCAACTTTTGAAATGAAATTCGAAACTGAAGCAGCCTACTGCAATGGGAGTGCTTTCTGAGTTATGGTTAGTTTCAATGATAAAAAAAGTATTTTGAAGGTGCTTAAAGGATTGCCTAAGTTCAAATTGCCAAGTAATAATACTCACTACTTATAACCTACGCCCGTACTTTATGAGTTTTAGATGTGAAACTATGTTTGGGGGTTGGGGTATTACGATATGTGTGTATGTCATGTATTCTTGTGTGATTGAAATTCCAGCAGTGTGAGGACAACAAACAACAAGTATATATGAACCAAATACGATAGTAAAATCAAATAATTCGTCAGTGACCGATTATTTATATTTTCATAAGCATAACACAAAGTTTTACATTACAATTCCTCACCTCAAATCAAGAAAAGATGTGCAAGCAACTGTAGAAAAATACGTATATATTTAGGCATTATGTATATATGTGCAATCCACAGTCATCCTGAAAATGCGAGCTCAAGCCTTTGGAATTCCGAGAAGTCTTTGCTTTATTTTTGTGAACCATCCCCAGATCTGTACAGCCATAAGAAATGCAGATGATAGACAATCAATAAAGAAGTCCCTAAATTTTACTCTATAAAGGTATAGTTGCGAGATTTCAGTCTTAAATATGATAAACATGTTGTATTCGTTATATATTTACATTGTCCAATGTGTGAATTAAAAAATCAGTAACATGTGAGAGCCTAACTGCGACATTACATCATTTGCCGATCGGTTGTGGTTTAGTGAGATAAGGATGGATAAGTGGTAATTCTTTTGTGCTCTTTGTTCTATAGAAAAAGAAGGGATAAGATAGAAGTTAATTATGCTGAAGGGATTAGGGAGAGTTATTTGTATTTATATGACGAGAAATGTCAATGTTAGAGGAATAATAGGGCCAAGCCTTATTCCTCATGTTGATCATATTCCCAAAATGTTGAAAGTACAAGGAGGGTTAAAAATTCAAAGGATAATGAGGAATATCCGCTCCCTATCCCTAAAACGAACATGGCCGTAAGTTTTTGGTGCTAATGTTCTCCACCATTGAAAATGCATGCCATAGAAGTGTGTTTTCTTTATTTTCCTTCTAATTGCCATTTCTCATCTTATTTTTTATTTTCCAAAAGATAGTGTCTATTTGACAATGTGCCATAGCTATCATTCTGTTTTGCTTGCTAGCTGTTTTAATATTTTCTTGGTCATGCATACTTTGTGCTTCCACTTGTTGCAGATTTATTCACTATGTTCATACCATGCATTTGGGATGCATTTATCTACAAATGCCTTTCTAATCAACAATCTACCTATTGATGTACTCGATGGTCTTCTAAAGAAAAAATTCTTCCGGACCTAGTGTAATTTTTACTTTATGCAAGTATTCAATGTAGGATATAACTCAACAAGAATGTTCAACATATATTCCCTTATCTCTCTCAAAATTCTAATTTCTTAAACAAACCATTCAACTATCTTAGGCACTAATACTCATTTTATGACTATACTGTTCAACATATATTCCCTTATCTCTCTCAAAATTCTAATTTCTTAAACAAACCATTCAACTATCTTAGGCACTAATACTCATTTTATGACTATAGTCCACTCTTTCCTCACTTGCTTGATCACTTCTCAGGTCACTTGCTTTATGCACAATGCTTCTTAAGTTTATACTTGTGTCGCAATGGTCTTGAATTCCCTTGAAGGCAATGGATGTTTCTAGAAAATTGGAATGTAATCTACACAAAAGGTTTTGTTGGGTTAGAGTTTAATTTCTTCAATTAAACTCTTTGAGGCATGGAGTTTCATTAAATCAATAAAGTTCTAAAATAGAGAAGTTAGTGGTGATTATTTATTTATTTTAGCCCTCCTTCTCAAGACTAGCTTCTCTCATGATAAGTTGAAATGAAGACTTCTAAAACTTAGATACTGGAAGCTCCTTTTTAAGTATATCAACTGTTTGATCATCTGTCTTGATGGACTCCATTTGAATTTTATCTTCCATTTCTGCTTTATACATAGTGGGTTTGGGCAAATACTTCATCTTCAACAATTACAAAATGGCCATACTTAGTATTAAAACTAAAAGAAAAGGTGGGTTCTGCAAGGACGGCTTGGTGAGCCTATGTCCTAGCTAGCATCCTAATGAGGACTTGTCCAGGACTATGTTGTCCAGGTTGCCTCACCAAATTGAATTTCAGAAGGCACGTGAATAAACGTTATGATAAAAGTGGGTAAGGATGTGGCGAGGACGTAAATGTCATCTCAAAATATGCTATATAGAACCAAGTTTTCTCTTCTTCCTCATTCCTACATACAAATGCTCAACCAAGTTCTTCTCCTACGATCTCCTCTCTACCTCGGCTCCACTATCGACGTCCTAGTTGCCTCAACTCTATCCCTCATTGATTCCTTGAGGTATGGTTGATCAAACTATTCTCTTTATTTCTTATTTTCTTTTATTTTAAGTATAATATGGATAGTTGTTGTGGTACAATTTTTTGTCAAATGTTTATCTTAATGTTCATAATATATCTTAATGATTACGATGGTATATATTAACCTCTGAATATGATATATTATTTGACCTATAATTTGATTTTGAGGTAGCCTACAAACCTATAATTTAGGATGCATGGAAGGTGTTCGATGAAAACCTAAACAAAAAATAAATAAAATTAGAACTAAATTTGTGTTCTTTGTTGTAATATGTCATATGTACTTATTTTCTCCATGTCTAAAAATCTCAAATTTTTAGATCACACATTTCTATGTTATTTTGTTCATGTGTTGATAGAGGCATGATAATATGTATAAATTGTTGATGCGTGCATACGCGTATGTTAGAGCATAATTTTGCTAGTGTCTCGATATTTTTATGCCAGTATATATGTGTGTATGAGGTGGAGTGTATGGTGTGTGAGAGAGTGTGTGTTAGTATGTTTATGAGTGTGTTAGTAATGATTTATGTGTGTTTGAGAGCATGTGTGTAATGTGTGTGAGAGAAAAAGAAAGCTGCGAGTGTCTTAGTGTAATGTGTGGTTGAGAGTATGCATATGTGTCAATGTGCAGTGATGCATCCTTGCGAGGGGGGTGTTAGATAACATGGGTTAGGGTTTTGCGTATTTTACTTTGATTATAATTATAATTATAAGTAGGGATGAAAACGGTCGGATACGGATACAAATATATGTATAATCATATCCTTATCCATTTAAAAATACAAATACGAATGCGGATACGAATATTGACGAATATGAAAAATGTATTATCATATCCTAAAAAACGAATACGGATGTAACATGAATACGAATCGGATACGAATAATAACGGAAATATTTTACAGATTAACTAAAATATACATGTTTAGGATGGTTTAAACATAAAATAGATGTACCAGATATAGTAATTTCATAACAATTTTATCAATAATGGTGAATGCAATCATAAAATGTTGTTACACACATTTATAAATAAATCTATTAATATGCTTATGTTGAAAATGAATATATGAATACGAATGCGAATATTAGTGAATGTCAAAGTGTTATCCATATCCGCATCCATTTTAAAACGAATGCGAATACGAATGTCAAAATATATATAAAACGAATACGATAGAGGGTCGGATACGAATATATTCACATTCGTTTTCATCCTTAATTATAAGACAAATCTATTTAAATGACTGGTCAATATTTATAATTATAATTTACATGTATCTCATAGTTACATATGTTGCTCTTGCATATGTAAAACATAAGATGTACATATAATATAACATAAATGTTAGCTTTCCTTAATTCAGAGGCCCCAAACTAAGGGGCCTATGAAGATTCAAACTTTGCTAAGGTAATCATTATTACATATAAGTTTATATTTGAACATATTTCGGAGCATAACTACCTTCCTCTTTGATTATACCAAATCAATGTTCATCATACTTGATCGATATCACATTCGCTGACATTTAATCGATTCTGGTTAAGGTTGATTTATGGGGTATTTCGAAGGGATGCAAGAATATGTTTTCAAAATTTGTTCAAATATAATTTTACGTGTAATACCCGATATCTCATAGTTATGTTCGAATCTTCATTGAAAACTCAAGTGAAAACTAAAAATCAATACTTCTCTCATCCCCAATATTTAGTATAATAAATTTACGCCAATGTCAAGTTCTGCCATTAATCATAATCTGACACTAGATTAGTATTGTTTAGTAAATTACGATGAGTCATAAATAGTGAATGTACAACCTAATGGAAGATTGTCAAATATTGATCTTTTCAGTGACTTGCCAATAAATTTGTTAATTTTCCATACTCTCATGGTTCAAGTACTGTGGATTTAGATTGCACATTACATGTCCCTGTAAGAAATATCGTTTCTTAAAAAAAAGATGAAATATTATATTTAATTATACCTATAGGAATAGATTTAATTTATTTTGTAAAGACATAGAGAGATCCTTAAAGATCACTTACATGAAACTTCCATGTCTCAAAATGAAAATCCCTTTGTTGAGATAATGATGGATGCCACTAGTCCATAACTTAACCCCATCTATCTCGATGTTGAGGATCCACATAGGGAATTAGAAGAATTTTACAAGTTATTGAAAAAGATAGACGAGCCTTTATTCTAAATTATCGGTTGCTTTGAAGTTATTAATGATAAAATGGAATAAAATATAACACATAATAATTTTGATGACATTTTATTATTTGTTAAAAAATTTTGGCCCAAAGATCATGATACTTACTACTTATTAGAGAAGTAAAATGATGATGCAGAAGATATATTTGGCAGAAGTAAAGATTTGATGGATGTATAAATCATCATATATTATATTAGGGAGATCATGAAGACAAGATACCATGCCATGAACGTAGCAAGTCCATATTTGTGTCATCAAGTAAGAGTGGCAAAATTATTCCAAGAAAGTTTTGCATAACTTCCCCTTGACATCAAGATTAAAATGCTTGCACTATTGTATGGAGACATTGAAAGAAATGACTTGATAAGTAGATCATTATAGGCAAGGATATATGCAACATCCTTCGGATTCGGATTTAGAGTGTTGGAAAACCTGAAATGTCTTCTTTTTGTTGTTTGTAGACAAAAATGTAACTTTCTTATAGGTCTCTGTACGGATGCTCTCAATACCTACATTGAAGTAAAGATTGTTCTTATTATGTTACAAGCGATTGTTTATGACCAGTAATGACATCATTATATAATCTAGGGATTTTTACATCCATAACCCTGAGTAATTTGGCAATTACAATCATAACCCTGTATAATCGTAAATTACATGATAAACCCTGAGTAATGCTTAACTCTTACATGACATAACCCTGTGTTATGTTCTGTTTGAGAAGCCCGTTATATTTAACGGTTTCCGTTAGAAAGAGACAAAGTTGTCCCTAATATTCATTCTTATTTACAAATTATGCCATTCCATCTCTCTCGCCCCAGGCGATGGGGATTTTTCGTGGCTTGCAGGTCGGGGCGGCTCGCAAGCACGCATGGGGGGGGGGGGGGTTGGGCTTGGGGAGGAGGGGGCTCGCAGCCGGCGTGCGGGAGGGGGGGACATGGCGCTTGGGGAGGAGGTCGACCCTGCAGATGGTGCTCTTGGGGGTCGCCTGGGAGGGGGCTCGCAGGCGTGGGGTTTCGTGGCTTGCAGGTCGGGGCGGCTCGCAAGAACGCGCGGGGGTGTTTGGGCTTGGGGAGGAGGGGGGCTCGCAGCCGGCACGCGGGGAGGGGGGGAGCGCTTGGGGAAGAGGTTGACCTGCAGGCGCGCGGAGGCGGGGTGCTCCTGGGGGTCGCCTGGGAGGGGGTTCGTGGCTTGCAGGTCAGGCGGCTCGCAAGAACGTGGGGGGGGGGGTGTTTGGGTTTGGGGAGGAGGAGGCTCGCAGCCGGCGTGCGGGAGGAGGGGGGGCGGCGCATGGGGAGGAGGTCAACCTGCAGGTGCGTGGAGGCGGGGTGCTCCTGGGGGTCGCCTGGTAGGGGGCTCGCATGCGTAGGGGTTCGTGGTTTGCAGGCCAGGGCGGCTCGCTAGCGCGGGGGGGGGGGGGGGGGGGGGGTGCAGGGCGCTTCGGGAGGAGGTCGACCTGCAGGCGTGCGGAGGCGGGGTGCTCCTGGGGGTCGCCTAGGAGGGGGCTCGCAGGAGTTGTTGGGTCTTGCAGGTCGAGGCAGGATGCAAGCGCGCTCAGCGGTGCGGGGGGGGGGGGGGTCGGGCCTTGGGGAGGAGGGGGCTCGCAGCCAACGGGGGGAGGGTCGTGGGGAGATATCTTTCAGGCGCGCAGGGATGGGTGGCTCCTGCGGGTCACCTGGGAGGGAGGCGGCGGGGTAGAGGGGGTGCCTGGGGCCGGAGGGGAGGAGGGTGTAGCTGCGAGTGGAGGTGCGGAGGGGGTGGCTACAGGGGGAGGGACGGAGGAGGAAGAAGGGGAAGGGGCTGCAAGAAGATGAAGACGAAGATGTTTTCTAAATTTTTTTAAAATCTTTTAGCAGCTGTTGGATTGAGAGAGGGTTGGATTAACTCAATGATGTGGTTGAGTTAAGGAAAAAAATAACGGAGGGTTATGAATATGAGACGGAGTGACTATACAGGGTTTATCATGTAATTCACGATTATACAGGGTTATGATTGTAATTGCAAAATTACTCAGGGTTGTGAATGTAAAAATCCCTATAATCTACTGCTATGATTATGTTACAAATGGTTGTTTATGTTATTATCTCTTTCCGTACCAGATCCTATACATCCTTGGAAATACATTGATGCATATTTATGTTCTTTGATAGATGAATTGAAGCTAGTATGGAATGTGTATATATGTATATATGATGCATATAGATATCAAACGTTTAATATAAAGATTTATCTACTCGAGACAATAAATTTTTCTACATATAATACGTTATTGGGATGGAGTGCCACATGGAAGAAAAAAATTATCCATATTGTGTGGAGATGACGAATTCGTTTAAATTCAACATGGCTAGAAAAAATGTTTTCTTATTTATATCATGAACAATTTCTTCCTAAAGATCATCTATATAGGAAACAGAAGCAGGTCTTTAATAAAAAATGCTCTTCAGATCATCATGTATTTAGAACTAGAGATATAGATATGTTACTGATATAATTATTAAAATTCTACTCATGGTGATGGCCATGACAACCAATCACTGTTAGGTTTTAGAGAGAAACATAATTGAACCAAGATGACTATATTTTTGGGGTTACCTTATTCGTACAAACTTTTGATTCGACATAATTCAGAGTTAAACATATCAAAAAATATTTTCGATAGCATCTTTTAAATAGTAGTGAATAGCCTGATTATTTGATAGATACACTAAATACTTGGTGAACCTTAAAACTTATTTGCAATCATTTAGAACTTTATATAAAGTAATTCGATAATGAAAGGGTTGAGTATCCAAAATCCAAATATACAGTTGAGAGAAATCAAATAAAAGTATTTGCATATGGGCAAATAAGTTAAAATTTCTTAATGGATATGCATCAAATATCTTGAATCTTATGGATTTTAAGAGTAATTCTTTTAAAGAATGAAAAATCATGAATGCCTTTTTATGGAGTGGTTACAAGAAGTATCATTTAGAGGGTTGTTACTAAGAAACAAAATGGATGTTTATCTAGTTTAAGAAGACTTTTTCAATCATTATTCTTTACAAGAGTTCATGTAGATTAGATGGAAGTTGTAGGAGAAATTTAGGAGAAAATATTATTATAAATGTGTAACCTAAATATCCAACTGGGTTATTTGATTTAATGTAACATCTTATGATTCGTCTACTATATGAGGCTAAAGTTGGTTGACATGTAAAATATAAATGGATATATCCATTTGTTATATAATATTCCTTAATTTATCAAATTAGTTATGTTTTTTACTGTAAATTCTATATTCCTAATAATCATTTGTGTCTAACTTCATATACATACTTTTTTTGAAGAAACTTTTGAATTAGAACTAGAGATAAAGGGTCTAGTAGTGCTCATTATACTTATGAGGAAGTGAAACCTTTTTTTTTGCCCCTTACTTTTTCAGGTGAGGTTGAAACAATTCATAACCAACTGATGAGAAATGAATCGTTGGTTTCCAATGATTTTTTTTAACTAGCATATTTGGACCTTCATTTAAGTCATAGAAATGCACAAATCCACTTGACGACTAAACATGAAAAAGAAACCACCGTATTGTGTGTGTATGTATATGTGTGTGTGTATGTGTATATATATATTAGAAAATTGTGCTGAGATAACACCATATCTCGAGTACATTTTCTTAATCATGACCTTATATATATATATATTATATTTTTGATGATGTTTAATTGATTTTATTAAATTCAGGGATCATCATGAATAACTTATAGCTAAGAACTCGTCATTTCAAGAAGATCATGTTATAAATATTTTTGGAAAACATTCCAGATTGGTTTAAGTATCGTGCTTGATTGTTGGATGATTATCGCAAATGTGAAACCTTAAAACATTTTACAAAAGGGTCCGTATATGAATCCAATCACATATTGGATGTTGAAGCAACGAGTATAGATTTCATATGTTTGACTCAAGAAGAAATATAGGTATTCAGACTTATAGAGTAATGGTTTTTGGATTATGTTTTGAAGAGGACCGTATCGATTATTACAGAGTTTTGGAAGTGGGGTATAATATTCCAGTTCTTAATAAGGTGATTTTATTTTTATGTGATTGGTAAAATCTAAAAGAAGGGGTTGTGATTGATATCAGAAATAAAATGGTCGATGTTATTCAAAGAAGGTATATATGAATATTTGAAGTCGTCGTTCTTGCTCCAGAAGTTGATGAAGTTTGATACATTCATATTTGAACGAAAGAAAAAAGATGAGTATCTAACTGCGCTAAAGATAAAGTCTCAAAGTTACGTGAGTAGTGGGCATAAGGTAGTAGACAAGAAATCCAAAGATGCTTTCATGACAAAGTACAAGAGAATTACTATTTCAGTTATTTATCCTATCCTTTATTCTATTTCATCGGTGGGTTCGGTATTAACACAAACAACTACAAGGGGAGGAGATGAAATGGTTAATAATGAATCGAGTGAATTGTGTTTGAATGAAGATATTTATGATTTCCTAAAATTTAATGATGAATATTGATATTATTTTACTTGGTAAATTTTACCCTTCTCAAGACGTTAATCAAATTTTTTATTTTACTTTGTATATTTACTTGTGTCATTCTCCTCAATAACCACACCAATTCTTGGTTGCGGTGTATCTCATGGTTCTATGGATCTAGTCGTCCATTTAGTTCTCAAATGCCTACTCATGAGCAGTCTTCTTTTCGCTCATTTGGAGGACCTCTGTCTGATGAGGTACGAGTAGTTATGGCTTACTGTCAGTCTCCCGGTTATCCCTCGCCTCTAATCTATGTAGGATATGTCAATAACCATTACTGTTCTAAGAGACATGGTTTTTTCCCTACTCCCTCAACTGCATTTGTATGTGGCATCTCCCTCCCCTACACGTTAGTATGTCCATGTCGTCTATGGGAGCTCAATTCTCATATTCCCATGTAGTCCTCCTTCCATCCAATGAGAGATGGAATCAATTAAGAAATATTAATCTAAATCTCCTACATATATCAGGAAAACTTGCATAAAATTTTATTTTTGTATAATATTTCGAAATTTTCTGAAGAAATCACGAGCATTATTAAAAGTCCCATGGGACTTTAGCTGAGTATTGAAATTGTCGTATTTATATAGCCAAGTATGAGTAATTGTTTGACAACTTTTTAGTAAGGAGTAATAAATTAATATATTTACGTACATATTTGACACTGTGTCAAAATTTAAAGACTTGGTTATGCCATGGCTTTAGTATGAGCAATGGAGTACTGTCATCATGATTTTACTCTTGATATGGATAAGAGAATGAGTAATACTCTAGGAGGGACTTACAACAAGATAGAGTGAATGAGATGGACTTTGAAGAGATGAAAAGATTCCCTTCCACTTGGTGTACTGCTCAAAGGTAATCAATATTTTCTTCATGCTATAAATTTTAAATATATGTCATAATGTTTGTAATTATATACTTGTTTATGTTGTTAAATTTTTGTAATTTGTCTAGTTTTGATGCTGAATTTGCAAGAAAGTCAACAACAGATAGGGTATACTGTCAAAACAACAAATAAGGTCGACCAATGATTCTAAAAGCCATAATAGTAGGATATATTGCCAAAACTACAAATAAGGTTGACCAGTGTTTCTAAAAGCCATAATCATATCCATGCAGAGCTGCTAAGTTTTAAAGTTCCAAATGCTATTAATCAAACTTAAGATGTGTGTATATCTTTTTTCTTGCATAATATATTCTGTAGCCTATTAAGTTGCAGAAGGAACCAATTGTGAGGGAGTGGTGGTCTAAAATCCACATGTATGGAAAGACCCATGAGGATTTGTGGTCCCCTTTCGAGGCAGAAGAAATTTTGTTAATTGCTTTATATTTATTTTATATAAATAGGTGTATTTAGACTTTATATTATATGTCACAATTTTCTAAAACCTTCTGGAAGCAGGTATCTTATTAGTTAGAAGATTTAGCTAATTATTTAATATAATTGAATTGAATATATGTACCGGGTGAGATGTAGGAAGGATCTGCGTTAGGAAAGCATGGACCTCGGGTTTTCCTCAACTAACATTAAGTTGATTGTCCCATCTTCGTCGGACTCATATTCTGCATGTACTTCGTTTTCACCGCCACCTCATCCATGTGAAGAGAATATTACTTTATTGAGTACCCAAATAACCAAAATACGAGTAGTAGTCATGACAATGATTTTACATATATTAGAGATCTCAAGAAACATTACTTTATTGAGTACCCAAATAACCAAAATACGAGTAGTAGTCATGACAATGATTTTACATATATTAGAGATCTCAAGAAATATTACTTTATTGATTACCCAAATAACCAAAATACGAGTAGTAGTCATGACAATGATTTTACATATATTAGAGATCTCAAGAAATAATTTAATGTAACGTTAATTTTCAAATAAAATTGTTATTACCTTTAGATAACTAAATAAATTTTCCTTTGATCATAAAAAGAGAAAGTAGTGGTGGGAGATGATGAAGAAGAATAAAAGGAGATCATGTAAGCACATAAACGACTGATGCTCAACTTCAAAAAGAGCATTTCTAAGCTCTTTCCATCAAAGAAGAAAAAGGTTGAATGTCTAAACTTTACTATTAGTTAATTTTTTATTTTTTTTTGCACACTAAATTATTTGTTGTTATATGCAATATATTTATGCCATATATGCTTTTTAGGTAAATGTATGTTTTTATTTTATATATAATTAGTAGTCTATTTTGATATCTACAGTACACATTACAGTTATTACATGACTATTTACTTTAGATATACAAAGGTTAAGTAGGTAAAGTGGCCTATAAATTATTTTTCAGATATTCCATATCTGTGTCTTCTTTTACATATGAAATGTATTGGACTGTTTTATTCAACATTTGTGGTGGTTTTATGGGAGGCTAAACATGTTCGGAGGGATTTCGAAACTATGACAAACATGTACAATTTTTTTTTGTCTCCAATGTTGGTGAGGACGGAACACTTGCTAGATCCTCTCCAAATCCTAGATAAGAGGAAGACATGGTGAGTTGCTTGGTCTCCAAAGTTCGTGACAATCATTTATAGAAGTTAACATGTACCTCATTTTGCTACAAAAGGTCTATTAAAAGTTGAATGATTGATCTAGATCTTGAAGAATCTCCATTTCATCATCTTTATTCTTTCATTTTTGCCTTTAACCCTAGTCATATGCATGTAAATATCATTAGTTTGCATAAATTAATACCAATTATTTATTGTATAAATATTGTATAAAATACATTGTTTAAAGCCAAAATAAAAGAATAAAGAAAAGAAAAGAAAAAGAAATAAAATGCCGGAGGTATTTTATCACCCTACACACCAAGATCTAGGCATCATGATGATTGGGTTGACAATGAATAAAGTAGGGGGAGATAAGGGCCAAAAACATCAATAAAACCCAAGTTTTTGTTCTATAATAATCCATTTTTGGGACCAATTTTATTCTTTATTTTTTTACCTCAAATCAATAAAATTTGAAAATGAAATTTGTAGATAAAAATATGTATACAAATATAAAATTTACTTTACACAAAATTAATAAAAATTGCTCATTTTCTACTCAGAATAAAAAGTAAAAAAATCAAATTTCCCAAACTCATATCTTCTTCATATGAATTCAAAATATATAAAATCACCTTTAATTGTATATAACTTTTTATTAGCTATTTAATGAAGATAATTTCAATTAATTATGAGTTAAGATGCAAAAGTTAGGTTTTGGACCGCTACTGTACAATATACGTGAATAAAATATTCATTTTATTTTGGGATTTTTACCCGACAGACCTTATAAACTTTGCCAATTACCTCTACGACCTTTGAAACAACCTAATTCCCCCCTCGACCCCATAAACCTGCCAATTCTTACCCTATGAACCTTCCGGTTAGTCTGTTTGAAGACCCTTGGGTTCTTGGGGTAATTTACAGGGTCGATGGGTAATTACTTTGTGCAGAAGGTCATAGAGGTAATTTAAAAAGTTTATAGGGTCTGCTGGTAAAAATCCCTTGTATTTATTCTTTATATTTTTAATTATTTTATATCTTTGTAATTTTACAAATATTCTATATAGTGCATGTACATATGTAGAATAAAATAAAATCATAAAAAATAATAAAATAAAATAATAAATAAAAATACTTAGAGGAATATACTATACTTATACCTATGTAATTAATACCCCTATTTATTTAGATGTGCACATTATATCAAAACAAATATAGCAAAAATATATTTATGTGTATAAAAATAAGTTATAAATTTATAAATTATAAAAATAAAATAAAATAAACAAAATAAAAATAGAATGCCTAATATATAGGTAAACACACTTATGTTTATACTTGTAAAAGTAACTTACAATAAATTAATCCATGAAAATAAATAAAAAGCAGATTAAAATACTACATACAATAATAAATAATTTTTACTTTATAAATATTAATTAGTTAATTAATTTTTAATTATTTTGTATTTTCTAGTATGTTTTTTCTTTTAGTGTCCTAGGTGTACCAATTATGTGGCTTGGCTCTCTGACCTAGGCATTGATTACAGAAACCCCTCTTCTCGAATTTCTACTACATGATCCACTGCCCGATGTAGTTGACTTCCTTCTTGTAAAATCTTATCGACACATTTGTCCATCACACGTGATGATCCATACCATCGTACCATCCTTGATCCACGTGAAAACCCTAGGATAAGTCCACCATCCTTCACCTGAACAAAACCACCCCCTCCTCCTTCATCCAATTTTGGTTCCACTTTTTGCTTCCCCAGATCCCTCGGAGTGCCTTGATAACTGGAGCTTGGTGACAGGAAGCTCGACTTATGCTTCGCAGCGAGGAAGGAGGAGTAGGGGGTGGTTCCCAGATCATCTTTGCCGCTCGTCTTCGTGAGGTCCATCTCACAGCTCCGGCTGCTTGAGGTTTTCTTTTCATTCTCTTTAGCTAGATTTTAGCCTCTGCTTTTATTTTTTGTCATTAGATCTAAGTTTTATTGACTTCCATAGTTCACCAGATCTCTTCTCCGACGACCATTCCACCGTCATCCAGCCACTGTTCTGACCCCATTTCATCATCATCTTGTCCCTCGTCGCTTCTTCTACGCTCCACATCATTTCACTCAACTAGATCCTTAGTGGATATGGAGTTGGGAGCTCCACCTCCACCCCTCGCCGGAGCACCTCCACCCCATGCGCCAACCATGTCCATTACACTTCCAAATTGCCAATAAAAGTCGAGTTGCTTCGCCTTTGCTTCGCCGATCTTTCTTGCAAGAAAAGCAGATGGAAGGGGGTATCTGAGCCCCAGTTGAAGCCTAATAACACCTCCAGGTAAAGAATCTTTCCAGGGCTCTATCATTGAGCCCTTGATCTATTTGAGGGCATCTACACACACGGGAGGCTTGCAGGAGTAGAACGAGACCTTCAGCGGTGCTGAAGAAGGTCGAAGATGTGCGCAACCTCGAATTCAAGCTCGCCCATGTCGATTTCTTTAAGCATTTTTCACCACCCTCACGAGATGTTGGATCAAGACCCATCTCCAAATCATAAATGCGATGTCGGATCAACCATGCCTCAGCTGTAGGATCCCCATCTGGGGACTAATCTCAGTTGTCGCCCACCAATCGTTATCGTGCCATACTATGTTGACAAGTGGATAAGTGGACGAAGCAACACCGTACAATCAGGCACTTAAGGGGGGTAATTTACAAATCTAACCATCCGCTTTTAAGCATTTTTGTTTAGTCTTGTAGTCTTTTTAGAATGCTTTAATATTATTGTAACATTTGCAGTCCAAACCCTAAACTTTCATTGATTATTACTTTAGTCCAGTCTAGGTCACCTCACAAGTTGTCCCAAGTGAGGTGGCCATTTTACCGGTAACCTTCTATGGATTTTTGTAATTTTTGTTTATTATTTAAAGATTAAGTAATAGTTGAAAAATTTTGGGTATTTTGCACTGTAGCCCCTAACTTTCATTTTAATTGTAAATGTACCCTTGTCTTTTCATTAACTTTTGTTCTTGTTCTTTAATTTTTATAAATATCATATGTGCTCCAAAAAATAACGAAAAAATAGGGTTAAGTATTTGTTTGCATATTCTTTCACGGTATAATTTTAGTTTTGCATTTTAGGTATTTCTCTATTTATTAAAAATAAAAATAACAACTTTTTGTCCCCGTTTGAAATAAAATTCCAAAAAATTATAAAATCGTGTTAAAAATTCCAAAAAAAATTAGTTTTTATTTATTAGAGTATTTTGCACCTAGAATAAAAATCCCTAAAAATAGAAAAAAGAAAACGATAAAAATTAAAAAGCTCCAAAATATTATAAAAGATATAAAAAATCCCTCAAAATTTTAAAATTATTTCTTTCTATGTTGTGTTTTTGTTTAATGATATTAGTATATATTAAATCAACTGGGAAAAATTTTGACCCTTTTTTCTAATTCTAATCCCCAATCAATTCGACCTATATTATTTAGTCCATGTTTTTTGGATATTTTGGATTTTAAAAATATATAAAATTTAGCGAAAATACTTAAAAATCACAAAAACAATAGAAAAATATATACAATAAAAAATGCATTCTACAATTTTTGTTTATTTTTAGGCTTATTTATAGTTATATTAATATATATATTATATAGTTATATATTAAACTTTATTTTATATTAAAAAGGAAAGAAAATATAAAAAAGAAAAAACATAAAAAAGAAAAAAAAATAATTTAAAAATTAAAAGAATTGAAATCCATAAAAAATACATAATTAAAAACACACACAAAAACACAATAAAAGACGAGAAAAGGACTCCGTGTTTTTTCCTTGCTTAGGATGACTTTGTCCTAAGTATAGGGGGTAGACAAACCGGGTGTTCATTCTTCATTCTGTTTCATCACTCTTGTTTTTGCCCATACTTAGGGCTCTTTTACCCTAAGTATAGGGGGAGTGATGTGTACATTCTCCCCTCGTATATTTCATTTTTATTGGATCCTTTTCTTGATCCCCAATTGTCTCCTCTCCTTTTTCATACATAAGGATATCTGACCCTAAGTATAGGGGGACACATACCGAGTAGTGATATGTTCCAACCCTCCCTATATGTAGATACAACCTGCTATACTTAGGATTATTTCATCCTAAGTATAGGGGGGACGGTTGATTTCACATTCATTGATTCATTATTCCTTAGTCGTTATAGTATAGGTTCTTTAATACTCAGTACGAGTTATGTCTTCTATTTTTTCTCTGATCTGTGAGGATATAGCTCAAGCTATGTATAGGGGAGTCGTATATACTATGTATATACTTTAGGCATAACTCCTACTTTCGTATTTTTAATATGGCTAAAAATAAAATACACACTCAATTCTTTGTATATAGTGATTGATAAATCGGGTTAAAAATGTTTTTTTTGTAAAAAAATTGAAAAATAGTTTGAAAATCCTTTTGAAAACTATTTGGAAAATATTTTGTTAAATATTTTCAACCTTTGTAAAAATATTTTTTTTTGTAAAAATTTCTTCGATTTCTTTGAAATAACAAATTTTGAAAATCTATTTGCAAATGATTTTGAAAAATAGTTGCAAAAATATTTTGAATAGTCTATCTATACGTTTGAAAAATCTTTGCAAACTGATTTTCAATTTTTTTAAAAATTATTTGTCAAATTAGTTTGCTAAATAATGTTTTAAAAAGTTTTGTAAAAATATTTTAAAATTATTATGAGAACCATGCACATAAAAATCCTTTACAATAGTAAATTCCTAAATCCTAACTCTTGTAAATAATAAGAAGCGCTCACGTGTAAATACATGTACAAATTCCCTTTTTCAAAAAACTGTTTGCTTTTGAAAAATCAGTTAAAATTCACAAAATTAAAAACCCCAAAAACATTTATAAAAAATTTTCAAAAATTGCACACAAGTTGCAAAATAAAATTTTAAAAACATTTGCAAAAATCTTTTCAAAAATTTCATAAAATATTGCAAAAACTTTTTCAAAACCCATAAATATTCAAAATCAGAAAATTGCATCACAAAAATATCTTCCTTGCAATGTACATAGCATTTTCATTTTGTGGATTTAAATTGATAATTGAACCAATTAAATACAATAGGAAGAGTGGAGCTTGATTGGACCTTAAATCTACTTAATCATAGGAACCTTAAATGAACTGGAATTGAGCTGCTTTAGGTATACTAGACTTAATTCTTGGAGACAACAAGACTTGATTCAATGCCATCTTGACTGCCTAAATATAATATCTCAGAGCACACGCATGACTCATGTTGATAATGACATAGCTTGCGTACCTGCACTTTACACTTTGCTCACCTCAGTTGAAGTGGTAGAGGGTTGGATTTGCCGACATGAGAACAAGTCAATGGAAACATCGGAAGTCAGACATTTGTGGCCATTGTACCTCAACCAGATATAATAGTCATGAGGTCTTATGACAGAAGTTGTGGGTTCTATAATGCTTCAAAAGAGGGGATAGTCTACTAGCTCAATAGGAAAAAGTCTATATGTAAATGTTGTCGTATATAGTATTCAAAAAAATGGAAAAAAAAACTCCAAAAAAAGACGGGAAAATTCTAAGAAAAATCAATTCCCATCAGAGCATGTATTTATTTGTATAGCCAAATAAGAAATCTTGAGCTTCAAATTCATAAGTATGTGAGCCTGCAGCTGGATGACTTGGCTACGCTGGCCAAGCATCCTAGGATAGGTACACTACAAACTGGATGACCTTTGGGGACGCTTATTGGGAACGGTCATGGAGCAACCGTGTCCCCTATACTAGTATAGGGACGGTTGTAGGATCACCGTCCTGTCTCTAGAGTAATAGCGATGGTCGTTAACGACCGTTGCCTTTAATTTGACCTTAGGGACGGTTATATAGCTGTCCCTTAGTAGGAGAGCCCCGGCTTATTTTTGTATCTACCCGGGTACTTTAGGGGATGGTCCTAACCATCCCCTTTACTCACTGTCGTCGTCGCGTATACGAAACTATAGGAGACAATGGTAACCATCCCCTATAGTTGGTTATAGGGGACGGTTGCGTAACCGTCGCCATTGCCTGTCTAATTGACACGCTCCGCTAAATATCTGCAACCAAAGGGGACGGTCCAATTATAACCGTCCCTGAATCCCCAATGGTCCTATACCCTCTCCGGCCGAATCCATTCCTCATTCTTCACTCGCTCATCCTATTGCCCTCTCGTCCTCTCCGCCCTCTCGCCCTCCTCCTTAGCCCACTGCCCTCTGCCCGCACGGCCGCCGGCCGAATCCATTGCCCTCCGCCCCGCACGGCCGCCACCCGCTCGCCCTCCGCCCGGATGGCCGTCGCCCGCTCGCCCTCTGCCCAGTCGCCCTCCTCCTCCGCCCTCTCATCCTCCGCCCCCTCGACCTCCGCCTGCTCGCCCTTCGCCCGCACGGACTCCTCCCTATCGTCGGTGCCCGACTTCCTCGCCATCCTCTTCCCCTCTGAAGCCACCTCCCCCCGCCTTGATTTCATCCACTTATTTGGTTGTAAGTTTTTTAATTAATTTTTAGTAATTTTTTAGTATATTTTTCTTGCTTATGATTGTATAGATTTTTTAAAATAATAGCTTAGTCTTTGTAAAAATGAACTATTCGTAATGTAGTATTTTAAATGCTTAATAGTTTAGTTCATAAGATCAAAAACATAGTTTTTATGGCGTTCTAATTTAAATATATAACTTAGCATACAATATTGAAACATAGATATGGTCTATGGATTATTACAACTTTAAAATATATTAAGAATGATGTAGAACTGACTCGTAAGAGATATTGACATTGTAATTATCTTTGGATCTAACCTTAGGCAATGGACAAAAGTTGGATGAACAAAAGATTCGATGATTATCAGACATATGACAAAGGAGTTATCGGATTCTTAGACTGGGCAATTCAATCTGAGTCACTCTATCATATTGTAGGAGGTGAAGGAGATAGGATACATTGCCCTTGCATAAGATGCAAGAACACTCTGACCCAAAATCGAACCATAGTTTACGAGCATTTGATATTAAATGATTTTTGGCTTCATTATACGAATTGGACGTATCATGGTGAAGGAGTTACTTTAGAAGAAGATAATAATGTTCAAGTTGATACTGAAAGAGATATCTCTGAAACACATGACCGTGATGCTATGTTTGAGATGATAGATAATATCGAGGACATGACACTGATGAAATGATGGAATCGCTTTCGGATACCTTACTTGAAAAAATACAAGATGCAGAAAAGCCAATATGCTCAGGAATCAAAATGTTTCGATTACGTTTTCTTTTGGAGATGTTTAAGATAAAAGTGAAGAATCGATGTACAACGGTTACGATGACAGATGTTTTACAGTTTATTAGGACCTTATTAAATAATCCAGAAAATTTTCCAAAGGACTGGAAGGATGCTAAGTCAAGATTCCACGGACTTGGACTAAACTACGAGAAAATTGACGCATGTCCGAACGACTGCATTTTATATTGGAAGGATCATTCAAACTTAGATACATGTCCTGACTGCAAAAGTAGCAGGTATAAGACTATGGGTCATGATTCGAAGAGGAAAAAATCAGAGAAGAT
The DNA here is from genome assembly GCA_037367405.1 of Ottelia alismoides. Classification (NCBI taxonomy): domain Eukaryota; kingdom Viridiplantae; phylum Streptophyta; class Magnoliopsida; order Alismatales; family Hydrocharitaceae; genus Ottelia; species Ottelia alismoides. The sequence continues at coordinate 1,728,152 of JAZKJV010001004.1, read as the reverse complement.
TTTACGGTTCTTTCCTTTGATTCCCCGATTACAGCGATTATATTCATATAAAGGAACAACTAGAATGATGATATGGCACAGTAATATCAAAAAGAAAGATGTAACTGGTGTTATGCGACATCCGTCAAATACAGAGGAGTGAAGGAAATTTGATAAAATGTATCCATCGTTCTCTGAAGAAGTAAGAAACGTACGATTGGGTCTTGCTTCCGACGGTTTTAATCCATTCAGAAATATGAGTACGAGTTACTCTATTTGTCCCATGATACTTGTTACATATAATCTGCCACCATGGATGTCGATGGCATCTTCTTTTATGATGATGTCGTTATTGATACCTTGTTCAAAGGGGCCAGGTAATGCGATAGATATATATATGGAACCATTGATTGATGAACTAAAGATTCTGTAGAATTCTGGAGTGAGTACATATGACGCGGTAAAGAAAGAGTTCTTTACAATGCGTGTTTCTTTAATGTGGACAATTAATGACTTTCCCGCGTATGCTAATTTATCATGGATGGAGTAAGAAAGGTAAACTCGCATGTCCGCTTTGTATGGATAAAACACATTCGACATGGCTAAGTGCGAGTATGAAACATTGTTATTTGGGACATCATCGTTTCTTACCCATAAGTCATAGATGGCTAAGAAGTGAAAATAATTACAAGTTTAATGGACAGTCGTTTGGACACCGGTTAAGTTTGAATCACCGATGAGGAAGCGCAATGTGGATGGAACAAAAACATTTGGGCAACTACTCTCTAAGCCGATTATTTAAGAGGAACGCATCCGGTGGATGGCGGAAACAAAGTATATTCTTTCAGGAGCTACCCTATTGGCATACTTTACAGGTCCGTCATAACTTGGACGTGATGCATATAGAGAAGAATGTTATGGAAAATATTCTTAGAATTTTAAATATTTCTAGTACTGCGAAAGACAGTTTGCGAGCTAGATGTGATCTAATACAGTTGGGTATCCGGCTCGAACTACATCCGATGGAGTCAGAGAATTCTAGAGTAATAATTCCCGAAGCGGTGTATACTTTATCCAGTGCTGACAAAGATAAGATAATCAATTTTATTAAATCAATTAGAGTATCTGATGGATTCTCCACTCAAATAGGCAGATGTATCAATCTGGCGGAAAGAAAGATATCAACATTAAAAAGTCATGATTGTCATGTATTGATGCAAGTTCATTTCCCCTTGGCCATCAGATGAGTTGTACATCCTGATATTTTGCAGCCACTAATTGAACTCAGCCAGTTTTTTAAAGTCCTGTGTTCGAAGACTTTAGATTCTGAAGTGTTGTTTAGACTATAGACAGATATTGTTATCACTTTATGTAAGCTGGAGCAGCTCTTTCCACTTACATTTTTCAATATAATGGTACATCTAATTATTCATCTTGCTAGCGAAGCTGGAATATGTGGTCCTGTATAGTATCGATGGATGTAAAGCTTGTCAAATCTTTTTGAATTTTGAGGCGCTCAATTGAAAGATATCTACGGAAATTAAAGAATATAGTGTTTAATAAAGCTGCAGCTGAAGGTTGCATTGCCGAGGGATATTTATGTGAAGAATGTATTACATTTTGTGACATGTATATGGATGATGGCAAGAGTATTAGATTCGATCGGTTCGAACGAAATAATGATGGTGAATTGTGGACAGAAGATCCAAACAAACTTTGGATTTTTTAACAAAATGGACGAGCTATCCTAAAGAGTGCCCGTCACAGTATTTCAGACGATGAAAGAGATCTTATTCATTATTATATTTTGATGCAAATAGATGAGGTTGATTCTAACTTTGAAGAGTTTCAGTCAACAACCACTAGCAAATCAGACTTTCTTAAATAGTTTAGGGATAATGTTGAACTATTAAAAGTTACCAAAGATGAACGGTGGAGCACGAATCTCGATATAATCCACAGGAGTCCATACTCAATAGTAGTATCACATTCCGGCTATATCATTAATGGATTCAGATTTCGAAAAAAGTCAATTGATGAAAATAAAGCATCACAACTTTCTCGAGTAATAGTGAAGGCCGATCTTAGTGCTGAAGTTGACGGATACTATGGCGAGATTATTGATATACTAGAAATCAGTTTTACACATGATGTAAGGTGTGTTCTATTTCATTGCATCTGGTTCGATGTGGGTCGCGTTGGATTATGTTACAAGAAGGATAGAAATGGAGTTCTCTCTTTAAAGCAAACAGATCGGTTGCAGACCAATGAGCCGTATGCGCTTGTCAGTCAGGTTAAACAGGTCTTCAATGTTCCAGATAACTCAGTTAGTGGATGGATTATACCCATTAGGACAACACCGAGAGATTTGTTTGATGTTAACGAAGAGGAAGATGCATTAGACAATGATGTTGCATACCAAAATAACTCAAGTGATTTTTTTTCATGAAGTATTAGACAACGACGTTGGTACTAGCAACACTAGGTAATGCTATTTTTTATTTTGTATTCAAAGAATTGAATTTATTCGGATCAATCTAAATGTATTTTTAAAATAACTACGTTTGAATTGCAGAGTTGGTTCCTACACCCAGACGTATTTAGGAGGTTCCCGAACCTCCTCAGCAACCACATGGAGGTTCTTCTGATACAGGCAGTGGAGGTACCCAGAGATGACATGGACCGTCTCAGTGTAGATTCCTGGATCATCTTGCACCCTGGCAGACGTTACATGTACGTATTGTTGGCGGAGATGCGGTCGGAGAGAACTCCACGAAGTATCAGAGTTACCTTGGGCAGGTGGATCATGCACGTGTCCCCATCACGACCCACGACTTTCAACAGCTTCCTTATTTTGTCAAGGCTGCCATACTTTCTGATTTGGAGGTATTCTAAAATCAAAAAATGATTTTTTACTATTTTATTATACTAATGCTTCTATGTTTTTTGTACAAAGTTGTCTTTACATGGGAATGAAATGCCCATGTCGATTCCCAGATTCTCTCGCATGCCGCTGAGCAAGGGGCGTATAAAGGCGAAGGTAACAAGATATTTATATTTTTATAACGAAAGATTTAAACATTGACGACATTTATTTTTCCGTTTTTAGTATTACAACCTCCAGATTCCATATGAGAAGCTTGTGCAGAACGTCCCACCTGGTGTTACACCAGATCAATGGAGGGAGTTGTTTAATTTTTGGTCCAGTGATGGAGTTCGCGGTATGTATATTTTTTTCTTAATTATTTTTATTATGTTTATACTAACTTTGTTTAATTTCAGGCGATTTCTACCAAAAATATGGCGAATCGCTCCAAAGGCTTTAGGTCCACCCATAAGATGGGAAGTAAGAACACCAACCAATTGAAGCATGACTTTGTAAGTATTTAAAAAATTTTTTTAGAATGATTAAGTTTGGAAGAAGGATTTATTTTAAAAACTTCTTTTATGTTTTTTAAGTTGAGGAATAACGAAAAAAAATGACCCGCATAGAGATTTTTGCTGGGTCAAAGAGCCGAGATTTAGGAGGAGAAGTGCAGTGGGTTGATGACGCCTACGCACCAATTCATGTAAGTAATATTTATTTTTAATTTATAGAATGATTTATGTTAATATATTGAAAATATTTAATATTTTTATACATGCAGGAAGAAATGATTAGGCTCTCCACCACCTCCTCGCTAGATAACACGGGGATGAGCACTCCCCCGTTGTCCGCCGATGATACCTTTCGCCAAGCCACTGGTCCAGAACACAGTGGACGCATCCGTTACGGCGGACGTGGAGAAACGATCCGTACATGGTACGGAATGGGTGGTGCAAGTGGGTCGCATACTTCCTCGCAAGGGAGCCAGAGAGAAAGAGAGATGGAGAGGGAGCTGCACGAAGTTAAGGCAAAGATGTATGCACAAGATGAAGAGATGGCTAAGATGCGTAAAGATATGGCGAATGTCATGTCCTACATAAGCTGTCTTCAAAGCCAAGCCACGCCACCTATACAACCTGCACAACTCGACGACGATGAGGAGAGTGAGGAGGAGAGCGACAAGAGTGAAGAATCAGAATAGATAACCATCGATGTAGTAAATTTTAGTTTTTTCATGAACTTTTTATTGTAATCTTTCTAGTAGTGCCTACGATGATGTAGAATTGAAAAACTATTTCTTTGTAACTATTATTATGGTGTTGAATTTTGAGTTTATTAAGTGTCTTATTTGATTTTGCAGAGGGAGCGTGAAAAAAACACCATGAATCTAGTATTTTTTTTACTGTCAGGTGGTATTGGGGACGGTTGTAATCGTCCCCTAAGGTGCTATAGAAACGTCCCTCCTGTCCAAGATAGCTCACGGGATGCATTTTTGCCTTTCAAAGATTAATAGAGACGGTTACAACCGTCCCCTGTACTCTTCTGTTGGCGTCGCTATAGACCCCAACGTAGATGGGACGGTCCCAACCATCCCCTTTAAGTACCCAGGGAGATGGTTATATCCGTCCCTTCCGAATGTTAGACACCCGCTGTCTCCTTTTAGCGGCCATGGGAACCAAAGGGGATGGTTGAAACCGTCCCTAACGGTCTTCTGTTGGTGTCCCTATAGCCTTGTCTAACAGAAGGGACGGTTACGACCGTCCCCTCTGATTCTCAAGAGGGACGGTTGTAACCATCCCGTCCTCTTCCAAGGACCTTGCTGCCTCAAATTCATGTCAATGAGGGCTATAAGGGATGGTTTCAACCGTCCCTTAAAGCCTTCTACTGGTGTCGCAAAAGGACCTTTTCATGGAAGGGACGATCACAACCGTCCCCGTTACGTGACGTAGGCGACAATTTCGACCGTCGCTTCCGTTTGACATCGACTCACTGTCGCGGATATCGACCAGTGGGACCTAATGGGGACGGTTGTAACCGTCCCCACATGTCTTCTGTGGCCATCTCAAAATGATGTCCGACCATTGGGGATGGTTGTCATCGTCCCCTAAGCTTCTAGTATGGGGACGGTTGAAACCGTCCCTACTATTCGTGGTATTAGGGACGGTCGGAACCATCTCCATTGGTTACCGTTAAAGGGGCGGTTCCGACCGTCCCCAATGGTTGATTAAAAGGGACGTTCATGGTAAGCATCCCATCTAATCAAATGAAATGATGGCAGAAGGGACGGTTCTAAGACTGTCCCCTCTGATTAGAAGGGACGGTTATAACAACAAAAAGGATGGTTCTTGACCGTCCCCTTAGAGCCACCGGCCTGTAGTGGTAGCTACATTGACTACTGTCCATTCTTCTCTCTACCTCCTCTTCTTGAGCTGGTTGTACTTGAACTTAGAAGGGAATACCCCGCTTCTTGAGAAAAGAGTTGTTGGATTGCAGTTTGGCCTTTAAACCCTAGCTAAATGAATGTAAATATCATCATTTGCATAAATTAATAGTCATTATTTATTGTATAAAATATTGTATAAAATACAATGTTTAAAGCTAAAAGAAAAGAATAAAGAAAAGAAAAGAAATAAAATGCCAGAGGTATTTTTATGACCCTAAACTTCGAGATCTAGGCATCATGATGATTGGATCGACAAGGAATAATGTAGGGGGAGATAAGGGCCAAAAACATCAATAAAACTTTCGTTTTTGTTCTTCAATAATCTATTTTTGGGACTCATTTTATTTTTAATTACATTTTACCTTAAATCAATAAACTTTTTATATGAAACTTGTAGATAAAAATACATAGAAAATATAAAATTCACTATACACAAAATTAATACAAATTGCTCATTTTATACTCAGAATAAAAAGACAAAACTCAAACTTCCCAAACCAATATCTTCTCCATATGAACTCAAATTTACAAAAATCACCCTCAATTGTAATATTTTATTAGATATTTAATGAAGATGGTTTCATTTAATTTTGAGTTAAGATGCAAAAGTTAGGTTTTGTATCCCTATTGTGCAATATACCTCAATAAAACATTCATTTTATCTATTCTTATATTTTTAATTATTTTATACTTTATAATTTTGTAAATATTCTATATAGTGAATGCACATATTTAGAATAAAATAAAACCTTAAAAAACAATAAAATAAAGTAATATACAAAAATACGTAGATGAATATACAATACTTATACCTATGTAATTAATACCCTAGTTTATTTAAGAGTGCATTTATATCAGGAAAATATACAAAAATATATTTATGTGCATAAAATAAGTTATAAATATAAAAATTATGAAAATAAAATAATAAAATTAAATACCAAATAAAAATAAAATACCTAATATTTAGGTAAATACATATATGTTTATACTTGTAAAAAGTAACTTACAATAAATTAATCCATAAAAATAAATAAAAATCGAATTCATATACTATATATAATAATAACAACCAATTTTTATTTTATAAATTTTAATTAATTATTTTTTTATTTTTTTGTATTTTCTAGTATGTTTTGTCTTTTAGTGTCCTGGGTGGACCAATCACGTGGCTTGGACAATTGACCTCAGGTCAACAGTCCAGTCTACTCTTTGATCCTCAGGTCAATTGTAGAACCCCCTCTCTTCTCGAATTTCTAATACATGATCCTCTGTCTGATATAGTTGACTTCCTTCTTGAAAAATCTTGTCGACATATTGGTCCATCATGCATCATTATCCACACCCCTGTACAATCATTAATCCTCATGAAAACCCTAGGAGGAGTCAACCATCCTTCACATGTACAAAACCACCCCTCCTCCTTCCTCCAATTTTTGGTTCCACTTTTTGCTTCCCCAAACCCCTCAAAGAGCCTTGACGGCTAGATCCAGGTGACATGAAGCTCGCCTTGTGTTTTGGAACGATGAAGAAGGAGCAGGAGGGCGGTTCCCAGTTCATCTTCGCCGTTCACCGACGTAAGGTCCATTTCGCCGCTCTGTCTGCTTGAGGATTACTTTTTGTTCTATTTAGGTGGATTTTGGACCCTGCTTTTATTTTCTGTCATTAGATCTAAGTTTTATTCATTGCTATAGTGTAGAATCACTCCTTCGTAGTTCACCGGAGCTCTGCTCTGGCTACCATTTCCACCGTCTTCCAGCCATTGTTCCAACCCCATTTCATCCCCATCTCATCCCTTGCTGCTTCTTGTATGATTTCACTCAACCAGATCCTCCGTGGATATGGAGTTGGGTTCTCAACCTCCACCACTCGTTGGAGCACCTCCGCCCCATGCGCCAAACACCTTCATTACACTTCTAAACTCTCCAATAAATACCCAATTACTTTATCGTTGCTTCGACGATCTTTCTTGCAAGAAAAGTAGTTGGAAGGGAGCATTTGAGCCCCAATTGAAGACCAAGAACATCCTTAGGCAGTGAAGCATTTCAGGGCTCTATTACTGAGCCTCGGATCTATTTGAGGGTATCTACACACGTGGGAGGCTTGTAGGAGCAGAACGAGATCTTCAGCGACACTTAAGGAGGTTGGAGACATGTGCATCCTCAGATTCGAACTCTCCTATGATATGTTCTTCAGGCATTTTCACCACCCTCGTGAGATGTTGGATAAAGACCAGCCTCCAGATTGTACATGCAATGTCGGATGAGCCACTCCTTAACCGTAGGATCTCCATCCATGGACTAATCTCAGTTGTCGCCGACCAACCATTATTGCCACCCTCGCGCGATGTTGGATAAAGACCAGCCTCCAGATTGTACAAGCGATGTCGGATCAGCCACTCCTTAACCGTAGGATCTCCATCCAGGGACTAATCTCAGTTGTCGCCCACCAACCATTATCGGACCACACCATGCCGACCCGTGGATAAGTTGACGAAGTATTACCACATGATAAGGCGCTTGAAGGGGTAATTTGCAAATCTAGCCTGCTGCTTTTTGAGCATTTTTATTTAGTCCTTTAGTTTATTTAGATTGCTTTAATATTATTGTAATATTTGTAGTCCAGACCCTAAGCTTTCATCTATTAGCACTTTTGTCCAGTCCAGGTCACCTCATGTGTCGTCCCACGTGAGGTGCCATTTTGCACGTAACCCCATGTAGGTTTTTTGTAATTTTCATTTAGTATTTAAAGTTTAAATAATAGTTGAAATATTTTGGGTATTTACACTGTAGCTTTGAATTTTATTTTAATTGCAAATATACAATTGCTAGTTCATTAATTATTTTGCTTGTTCTTTAATTTTTATAAATATCATCTGTGCTCCAAAATTATGAAAAAATAGGGTTAAGTGCCTCCTTGCATATTCTTTTAGGTTGTAATTTAGTTTTGTGTTTTAAGCATTTTTTCTATTTATGAAAAATCAAAATAGCACTGTTTTCTCTTTGTTTGAATTAAAATTTCAAAATATAAAAAATCATGTTAAAATTTTCAAAAAATCTGTACTTTTTTAATTATAGTATTTTGTGCCCTCAGACCAAAATACCCTAAAAATAGAAAAAGAAAATGTTAAAAAATTAAAAAGCTCCAAATATGTAAAAAATATAAAAAATCATAAAAAAAATCCAAAAATATTTCTTTTTATTCTTTGTTTTTATTTAAAAATGTAATATATATTGAAATTGATTGCGAAAAATTTTAACCCTTTTTGCTATTTCTAATCTCCAAATCTATTTGGCCTACTTATTTAGTCCCTATTTTGGAATATTTTGGACTTTAAAAATAGCTAAAAATTAGAAAAAACACTTGAAAATCACAAAAAATAGAAAAATATATAAAATATAAAAACATGTTATTTTGCAATTTTTATTTATTTATAGTTATATTCTATAATTCTATTACTCTATATTATTTATAGTTATATATTAGTTTTTAGTTTATATTAAAAAGAAAAGAAAATAGAAAAAAATGAAAATTATAAAAAGAAAAACATAAAATTAAAAATAATTATAAAGATTATAAAAAATAAAATCCATAAAAAATACATAATTAATAACCTACACAAAAATACAATAAAAGACAAGAGAAAAGGATAATCTTTGGCATTTACTTGCTTAGTCTATCATGTTTGCTCACTGTATTCGACACTCTATATACTTACAACTATACAAACATTTTTAGAGTTATAATAAGTTTTGACTCCACATTTTATTTTTCATTACTTGATCTATTTTGTGGGTTAATTGTTGTCTGATTAGATTTTCATGAGCGGACACTGTAGCGACGCTAATTGTGTTTGATTAGTCGACCCTCGTGAAAGTCGTTTCAACATATATATAAAAGTATATCACCTACAATGTCTCAGCTCAAATTTGGTATTTCTTGTAAGAAAAATGATTTTCCTTATCATGTTTGCAACCATCATGAATAGTATCTTCTCGAACATCAAATTGTGAAAGACCTATGAGTATTAAGTAGTTCATCATTATCTTCGTCTTGTGATAGGTCATATATCAAAGCTTTGCATGTTGGAGATTAGATGTCTTGTTCTTATTTTCTTTATCTATGTATCCAAACTCTACCGACATAATATAGATATATTCCTCCCTTGTTCCTTCAATCATAATAGTATTTGTAAGCTTTAAAATTTTATATACTTGAACATCCTCTTGAGCAAAAACTATGTAGTGTCGTACGGCTATTAGTTTATATGTAAAGAGGAGATCCTTCTCCATACCTGGCATATGATAAACATGAAAAAACTTCACCATATCTGGATTGTGTTGATGAGTAAGTGTTGTGGAGCCCATGTTAATAGTTGGTTAGTTAAAGTTATTTTTTCTAAAATAATTAGACTACTTTTGTATATAGTTAGTGTTAGCATGTGATGAATGTCAAATTTGCCTCTTTAATAATGATGAATTGTCGTAGTATAGGAGGCAAATTCGGTCGATTAAAATACCACAAACTTTGAATGTTGTGGAATATTTTTACTTGGAAAGTCTACCAAGGTCGAACACAGGGAACAGTGATTTTTTAGTTGCGTGGTCTTAAATCAAATTAAATAATTAATTAATGTTTGATTAAATTTTGTGTTGATAAAATATACAATGCAAGGATGAAAATGTGCTGCAAGGAGAATAAACAAAGGAGATTATGCCTAGGATCTGTGATTTGAAAAGTATTAAATCCTTCAAAAGTATGATCAATAAATCCTCAAAATCACATCACAGATCGAAAGAGTTAAGTAATATTTATCAAGGAAGACCCAATTTGTGGAGTAAAAGATCAATCACCAGCTAAAGAACCCTGCAAATAAAGGGATCAACAATGAATTTTCAAGGAGATCTGACCCCTAATTTTCTTGTAATTTAATCCTCAATTGAGTGACCAATAATAGTAAGGAAATAACTTAATCCTTGAATATGCTCCTGCAATAGATCAATTTTTCCTCAAGTTAATCAATACAAAACGTCAACAGAGCCTACATAAGATCAAATAAATCCTCAAATGATAATTAATAATAAACAACCTCGGATCTGTTCACAAATTATGCTAAAGGGTAGAGCATGAAAATATCTTCAAAATGACATATTGTATGCAAAAATAGAGTTCGTATGAGAAAGCTATGCTAAAATGAAATTACAGGGACTAAACTGTAAATAAAATAAAGTTTTTCTTTCAAAATGGTCCCTGGAGGGGCTTATCTGTAATTTTTAAAAAGTCAGAGGGTCTTCACTGCAATTTACCCACAGCGCACGTGCATAGCACGTGCACCAGGAGCTTCGGTGGAGGCGGCTGAGGCTCGGGAATGCCGAGCCTGAGGTTCGGATCTGAGGTTGAGGCTCGAATGGTCCGAACCAGAGGCTCGGTGGGGAGGCACGAGGCTCGGGAATGCCGAGCCTGGTGGCACGAGGCTTGGTGACGTGGAAGCTCGTGTACCGTCGCATCAACGGTCGCCTGCCCGATCTGACGGCTCTGGTGCGTTGCTAGCCCATCTGGTCGAAGCGGGCGGCGGTGGTGCTGACGATGGCGAGCGCCGAGGCGCGGCGGGCGGCTAACGAGCAAGGTGGAGGTCGGGAGATGGTGCAACCACACAGGAGCAGCTGAGGGTCGGCGGGGGCTCAGCCGACACACGGCCGAGCAACTGTTAGCGGGCGGTGCCTTTGCACGGAGGCGGAGGGCGAGGATGGTCTGCGCGAGGGCTGGCGACAAGGCGGAGTTGAGAGGCGGGGGTGGAGAGGCTGGAGGAGGCAACTTGCGGCGGATGTACGAGGGAGCACATGCAGCGTGGAGTCGGTATGTTGTACCTGTAAGCAAGCAAGTAGGGGGCGAGGGATCGGGAGCAGAGCTCTTGAGGTGGAGTCGGTCGCTTAGGAGGAGGTGGAGCTTGACAAGCTCTATTGTTGCTCAAAACCGTGACAGAGGATGATCTTAGAGACCGCGAGAAGCAGCAACAAGGTCTTAAGTGACCTTGGATGACGCCGAGATGGGGAGGCGGTCGCCGCTGTCACCGGTGACTGCCAATGCTCGAGATATCATAATGGCGGATCCCTTAATAGATGATGGTGCCGGGTTTTTATAAGGGCAGAAGAGAGCGGTTACGTGGGCGAGGATCGTCCTCGTAACGGCCGAAGAGTGAAGGCGGCGGCCGCCATTATGAGGATGGAGGAGGAACAGTGGAGGTGGGAGGGTGAAACGGCTGAGTGGGGAAGAAACTCAGGTCACGTGTTGGGCACGTGACCTAGTTTGTTGAGATGGGTGAAGGTGGGTGCCACGTGGCATGCCCAGGGGCAGCCACGTGGCACCCCAAAAAAAAATTCAAAAATTTAAAGGTAAAGAAAAATAGAAAAGAAATAGAAGGAGACCTCGGATCGAAAATTTTTTTCACAAAAGTTGTTCGTCATGTCGAGATCTACAACTTTTATTAAGGTCTCGGGAGCAAAAGAGGTCAACTGTGTGAAGTGGTATTTTTGGTGGTTTTCCATGTGTATAGAAAATCGAATTTTGGGGGTTTTATAATTTTTTGCTGGTTTTAGAGAGGATAAAAATTATAGAAAAAATACGATAAAATATAAGAAAATTAAATACACACTAATCTATTTTTTTTTGGATTTTTAATAAATAAGAAAATAAGAAAATAAGAAAATAAAATAGAAGTCAGAAACACTCAATTTTTGTACAGAATGACAATGGACACTCGAACTCAGTTAGTTTCTTTGATTTCGGTTTTAATCTGGATTTGGAGTTTTGTGTCGCTTAATAAACTTTCATCAAAGAACACAAATAAAGAAGAAATAAAATGAAAAGGATTAATTATATACATAAAAACTTAGGTCAAAAATAGTAAAAAGTCAAACTGCGTAAAAGAGGCCCAAAACCCGACTTTCACATATGAGCTCCGAATTTTACGAATTGTCCTTGTTTTGAAGGTATTTGAAAATGGTGTACTTTAAAAGTGAGTAGAGCAAAATCGAACACTGTATGTGGGAGAAATGTTCATTTTAGTCCGTCAGATGTGAAATTAGACTTTGGGATTATTTAACACTTATTGGGGTTAGTAATTTTTTTGTATTTTTTAATAAGGTTAGTACTATCTACAAAATGGAGGTGGTTTGAGGTCAATCGGAGTTAGGATGAATTAATTAAAAATAAGAGAAGTTAGCGGCTTTTTGGGCTAATTTACACTTGGGATTTTTAATGCAATTTATGCATGATGAAATGCAAATATTATTTACACATGTATGAATGCTAATAATGCTATATTAATGATTAATTGCAAGTGAATGATGGGGAATAGAGCCTAAATGACCAAATTTAGCATGATGAATACAAGATTCATCATACCCCTATTCTTAGACCATGCTCATCGCCGAGCATGAATGGATGACTTAATTGAATACATCCCTGACCGTGCAAGTGAATTTTCAAGGCTTAATTTAAAGAAGACCCTTAATTTGAGTGATCCTAAAATTCTGGGTTCAACCAACCTTTAATCAAAAGGAATCCAACCTCTCTATTTTTCAGACTCTCTATTTGTACATATAGTATAAGGGTGTGATTTTTAGTGTACTGCATTCATGAGAGTCAAGTCTAGACATCACCCAAAGTTCTAATCCAAGAGACTCTCCTCTAAACCTCATCCTCAACACTAGGGAATAAGTCTATTTTTGCTTCAGTCAATCGTCTCATTAGTTTGTCAGACTTGAAAGTGTAGATGGACGGCCATATGATGGAGGGCATAGGATTGTGTCTGATTTTCTTTCCCTTACATTAGAACAAGATGCCTCTCGAGTGCCTTATTACTCAACACAAGTATAATTTTATTTTGTTGATCAATGTGTCCGTCAAGAGAATTTGGAGTCGTTTGCACTTGTTTTTCTGGGAGTACACCGGGGTGTGTCTTTTTTGAGTATCTAAGATACCTTCGACACCCAGACTTGTATCGCTTACGATGCAAAGCCCTTTTATGGTGTCAGCTCGAGTCCTTGGTCCTAATTAGCGCTTGGTCCAAGTGGACACTTTAAAAATGTTTGGGAGCGCTCGCCATTGGTGGAAGCTCATTTGGAATTTGACTTTGGATGATAGAGCTTTTTTTTTGACATTTCGTTTTCTTTTCTTTTGTTGGCTAGCTCCATTGCTTTTACCAAAAGTTGGCGCACACTGATCAACAATTTTCATTAAGTTTCATCACACCCTGGCACTTAGGTCATTTATCAAAGAGATAGCATATGAACTTATTCATATACTGGCAAGATTTTTGCTGACACTTAGGTTTTCTGCAGCCTTCATTAACTTTATCCCATCCTCGAATATCATCATATAGGGTCTAAACTCAAATCGCTAGTCCTAGTTCCTCAAGTTATATCTCAACTCATCTCATCAATCATGCAGTTGTGGGAGTGATTGTGCTGATCATATTCTTTTTTGAAGGTAGAGATGAAGAGTGCAAAATAGCGCTCAAATCTTTCAAACTAGGGAAGTGTGGATTATTAAGTTCAAAACCCTAATGACTAACGCAGGATAACTCAGAATCTCAAGATCTCAGAAATAAAGTGTCCAAAAAAATCCTCAAGCCTTGAGTGATGGTGAATGTGTTAGGAATATATCAACCAAGGAAAGCATGAAATGCTTGATGAAATGCAAGACCATGAGTGATTTTTCTTTTTCCTTTTTTCTTCTCTCTTTTTTAATGAAAAAAGTTTTTTTGGGTGTTTTGTCTTTTTTTTTGTTTTTTTGAAAAATGGGTATTATACACACTACTTGTACCCATCCCCGATGTTAGATAAAAATGATTAAAGTACGAGTTATGGATAAAGTAGATAAAATATATACAAACACCCCCCTATACTTAGCTTGTCCTATGTCCTCATGGCACAAAGTGAAATGTAGACATAGCTCGTACGAAGTATAGATGGGTCAACAACAAAAGATAAGCGCTGTATAAACAATGGTAGCGATCCCCCTATACTTAGGCTCAGGCCAGCCTATGTATAATCGGATAATTACATATGGGGAACCGGGTAGATTTGCGGATGTACAAGATCAAAGAGGTTTGCGACGGACCTTCTTGCGGGAGTGTGGAGGGAGATAATATGGAGATGTGGATGGCGATAAAAAGGAGGCCGATGAAGAAGACCAGCCATCGTCGGAGTCGTCCTCAGGAGAATAATAGTCATCTGCAGAGGATCTCCAACTTTTGTCGATCGGAGGTAAGTGCCCTTGGATCAGAGCTGTACCTATTGCACTTATTTGATGAACCATATCAGGACCGGACGAGGAATCTTCAGAAATCACCTGATGTCTAAGGTCAAATGTGACTTTCTTGGTCGGTTTGTTTCCTTGGGAAGTATTGGGAGGAAGTTGGACAGTCTTCAACTCTCTGTCTTGAGTAACCAATGTGGCATTCGTGAGTTCCTCATCAGATGAATCCCCGTAAAAGTCGACCAATTCTTCAAGGGTCATGCGCTGCTTTGGTCGAGGGAGATTGTTCCTGATGATTTTGTGGTTTATGGCTGGGGGTGTTGATGTCACTTCCGGATGATCGTGAATTTTGGTGACATCGGATGTTTCCGGAGTCGATTCCTTATATGGTTCAAGTATCTCATGAATTACTGCCGACTCAAAGATTGGACCACTCAAATAATCGTGATGATCTTCAATAATATGGTCCAATTTTCATAAGCTCCAAAATCTTGATTTTTCCTAGGAGCAGTGATAGGGTGGTGAGAATCTGAAGTTTGTCCAATAGCTAGTCTTTTAGGTGACTCTCCTAGGGTTTGTCTCAGTGTGTCATGCAAAGATGTCTGATAATGTGAAGTATAACTATCGGTTTCAAGTTGGTTTCCCTCAGAGCAGGTTGTGTCATTGGGGGTTTGTTTATCGTGGTCTGAGTTCAGGAACTTGATTTCCTGAGTCTCGCAATCGACGATCGCCTTAGCAGAGGCTAAGAACAGCTTTCCTAAAATAATAGGAGACTCAGACATCCTTCTGGGGTGCTCAATGTCAAGGACAATAAAGTCCACTTTATGTTCTTTACCTCGGAAATTTACTACGACAGAAACGATCCCCCACGATCTTTTGGTAGATCGATCGGGTAATTGAACGATCACCCTAGTCTTTTTGAGTTGTCCGAATTTAAGTTGATTAAATACGGACTTTGGGAGGATGTTTAAAGTAGAGTCGTCGTCTAACCGAACATGAGTGAATGTTGAATCCTCAATTTCACATGTGATCCGAGTCAACCGCTTGACTTTGCAGCTTTTAATTTTATGATTCAGCACCAAAGAACTAGCCATAGGTATGACATGATATTCATTCTTGGATCGTTTCTTGCCTGCCGTTTTTGGGTTCAGTCGAATCTTCACAAATCTCTTAAGATCGGGCATATATTCTATGGCTTTGATCAATGGAATCTCTAAAATCAGACTCCTGCAAAATGCTTCCATTTCAGAATTGTCCAATTATTTTGAATTTTCAATTTTTTGGTATTTTCTGTAATATGATCAGTCGGGGGGTCAGAGGTCAGTGGTCGTGTCTGATTGTGAGTCACATGATAATCTAGTGGTTCGCATGGTGGTGGCCTCACTTCTTCTGAATTCTGCATAGACTGGATGAGATCATATATTCTCTTAGTTAACGTATCTGCTCTATGATTAATCCGAGCAATCTCATCCTCAAACATCTCATGACTAGTGATTGAATAATCATTCTCAATGTGTCGTGATTCTGGCATGTAACCTTGAGTAGAGTATTGATTGTTCTTAAACATTATGGTCTGGTCATGAGTTATATTTCCTTGACTTTGGTTTTCTCGTGGATTATCGAAGGAAAATTGATTGTACTCAAGAAGATGGTCATCCTGAGTAGGGGATGGTTCAAGAGGCTGTGAGATCATAGTAATCGGAAATCGTGTTCAACTATCACTATTGCTCACTCTATTGTTCATCCTCAATTCTGGTCTCTCTCTCATGTCCATAAGATTATCAAAATGTGAGAGAGGGTTATTCCAAGAAGAAGTGTGGTCAAAGGGTGGGATGTATGGGCGGGAAGAGAATGATGGCTAAGGGGAACTTGATTTAAAGCTCAAGTTCTCTTGAGGAGTGTGAGAAGAAGAATATCGGGACAAGGTCGTAGAGATCGGAAAAGAAAACTACTGTGCCTACATCTTGTCAAGAGGGATGGAATGTTAAATGAACCATGATTTGCTTGCGATTGCAAAGTCTTTGACGCACACAAGTCAAACACAAAACAAACACATCGATTCACCCACTCAACACTGGTGAAGGCACGTTAGGGTTCGGCCGCTTATCTTTTCAATTTTAATTTAATGACAAAACAATATTGAAAATTAAGCGGAGCTGTTAGGTGCCGAAATATTTCACAAAGGTTGTCCCGAGTTCATACAACTACTTGCACATACTTTCAGCCAAGATAGGTGTAAGTATGGACCGTTTAAATGGCTACCCGTGTTACTTGAGGACGGTGCCTTCCGCGGTGTCCTCTAAACCACCTACTCTGCTAAGGGAAGTCGGACTGTGACACAACTACCCGAGACCCTCACTGAAAAGTAGCTAATTGTTTTGAAAATCAGTAGTCTGAATGAAGCACTTCGGTTTGGGCTCTGTCCTAAGATGTGCGTTCTGATCCTTACAAATAATGAGTGGGTTCCTCTCCACCAAACACATATTAATTTTATGTCAATTTTATTTACAGTCGCCTTGATTAGCAGTCCGATTTTAGATTGAGGTTGTCACTGAAGTTTATGTAAGCACAAAAATTCACGCCTAACGAACAGTCCCAATTCCTTTAAATCCTAAGTTGCAAAACTTTGAGAAAGGAGGATCGGAATAGCCGATGCAAACGTAAATCAATGATGCATGCTTAAGAGAAGGACTTACAGTGAATCCTCGCTCTCTTCATGCGGGATGCAAGACAAGGAATTTAAATTACTCTAAATGATATGCACAAATGAAAAACTTCCTAACCAGATAGTTCTATTAGAATGAAGAATTGATTTAAATTTTTGGCTAATGTTGAACGATCTACAATGCATTTAATTAGTGAAAGTGTGGCCTAAGAATTACGAGCACAATCAATGATAGAGAAATAATCGTATATGTGCCTAAGTCCTATGCCACTCAAGTCGGGGTCCCAACCACACAGAAGGGGTTTAAACAGACCCGACACACCACAATAGTGTTCAGTCTGAACTATTACAAGGATTTAAAGAAAGGGACCCGGAGAATAATGCATAAAATTAAATCTAGTCCAAGCTCTCTCTCACAGAAATTAAATTCAAATTTTCGTCCTTGCAGATCCTTGATCAAATCTCAAAATTCCGCTCCCAGTAGTCAGCAAAGAGAGAAGTTGCGGTTAGTATCTGGAGTAAGAGAGAAATGTGGAATAAAATGCAGAATGACATACAAAAATTAATTTGACAAAAATCAATTACAAAAATGATTTAAAACCCTAAAAAATTCGCCGTTCCCCGTCAACGACGCCATTTGATGAACGTCAAATTTGCCTCTTTAATAATGATGAATTGTCGTAGTATAGGAGGCAAATTCGGTCAATCAAAATACCACAAACTTTGAATGTTGTGGAATATTTTTACTTGGCAAGTCTACTAAGGTCGAACACAGGGAACGATGACTTTTTGTTGCGTGATCTTAAATCAAATTAAATAATTAATTAATGTTTGATTAATTTTTGTGTTGATAAAATATACAATGCAAGCATGAAAATGTGATGCAAGGAGAATAAACAAAAGAGATTATGCCCAGGATCTGTGATTTGAAAAGTATTAAATCCTTCAAAAGTATGATCACTAAATCCTCAAAATCACATCACAGATCGAAAGAGTTAAGCAATATTTATCAAGGAAGACCAATTTGTGGAGTAAAAGATCAATCACCAGCGAAAGAACCCTGCAAATAAAGGGATCAACAATGAATTTTCAAGGAGATCTGACCCCTAATTTTCCTGTAATTTAATTCTCAAGTGAATGACCGATAATAGCAAGGAAATAACTTAATCCTTGAACATACTCCTGCAATAAATCAATTTTTCCTCAAGTTAATAAATACAAAACATCAACAGAGCCTGCATAATATCAAATAAATCCTCAAATGATAATTAACAATAAACAACCTCGGATCTGTTCACAAATTATGCTAAAGGGTAGAGCATGAAAATATCTTCAAAATGACATATTGTATACAAAAACGGAGTTCGTATGAGAAAGATATGCTAAAATGAAATTGCAGGGACTAAACTGTAAATAAAATAAAGTTTTTCTTTCAAAATGTTCCATTGGAGGGGCTTATCTGTAATTTTTAAAAAGTCTGAGGGTCTTCACTGCAATTTACCCCGGCAGGGGTATATTTGCAAAATCTGAAAGTTACAGAGGGGTCAATGCAATTTGCCCACAACGCACCTGAGGCTCGGGAATGCCGAGCCTGAGGTTCAGATCTGAGGCTGAGGCTCGGATGGTCCGAACCAGAGGCTCGGTAGGGAGGCGCGAGGCTCGGGAATTCCGAGCCTGGTGGCACGGGGCTTGGTGACATGGAAGCTCATGTACCGTCGGATCAAAGGTTGCCTGTCCGATCCGACGGCTCCGGTGCATTGCTAGCCCAGCCGGTCGAAGCGGGCTATGGTGGTGTTGTCGATGGCGAGCGTCGAGGCGTGGTGGGCGGCCAACGAGCACAGTGGAGGTCGGGAGATGGTGCCACCGCACAGGAGCAGCTGAGGGTCGGCGGGGGCTCGGCCGACACACGACCGAGCAGCTGTCAGCGGGCGGTGCCTTCGCACGGAGGCGGAGGGCGAGGATGGTCTGCGTGAGGGCTGGCGACAAGGTGGAGTTGAGAGGCGGGGGCGGAGACGCTGGAGGAGGCGACTTGCGGTGGGTGTACGAGGGAGCACATGCAGCGTGTTGTCGGTATGTTGTACCTGTAAGCAAGCAAGTTGGGGGAGAGGGATCGGGAGTAGAGCTCCTGAGGTGGAGTCGGTCGCCTAGGAGGAGGTGGAGCTTCACAAGCTCTATTGTTGCTCAAAACCATGAGAGAGGATGAGCTTAGAGACCGCGAGAAGCAACAACAGGGTCTTAAGTGACCTTCGATCACGCCGAGATGGGGAGGCGGTCGCCACTGTCATCGGTGACTGCCAATGCTCGAGATCTCGTAATGGCGGATCCCTTGATAGATGATGGTGCCGGTTTTTTATAAGTGCGGAAGAGGGCGGTTACGTGGGCGAGGATCGTCCTCGTAACGGCCGAAGAGTGAAGGCGACGGCCGCCGTTACGAGGAAGGAGGAGGAACAATGGAGGTGGGAGGGTGAAACGACTGAGTGGGGAAGAAACGCAGGTCACGTGCTTGGTACATGACCTGGGTTGTTAAGATAAGTGAAGGTGGGTGCCACGTGGCATGCCCAGGGGCTGCCACGTGGCACCCCAAAAAAATTTCAAAATTTTAAAGGTAAAGGAAAATAGAAAAGAAATAGAAGGAAACCACGGATCGAAAAATTTTCTTGACAAAAGTTGTTCGTCTCGTCGAGATCTACAACTTTCATGAAGGTCCTAGGAGCAAAAGAGGTCAACTGTGCGAAGTGGTATTTTTGGTGGTTTTCCATATGTATAGAAAACCGAATTTGGGGGTTTTGTAATTTTTTGGTGGTTTTAGAGAGGATAAAAATTATAGAAAAAATACGATCAAATACAAGAAAATTAATTACACACTAATCTGTTTTTTTTTTGGATTTTTAATAAATAAGAAAATAGGAAAATAAAATAGAAGTAAGAAACACTCAATTTTTGTACAGACTGACAACGAACACTTGGACTCAGTTAGTTTTCTTTGATTTCGGTTTTAATCTGGATTTGGATTTTTGTGTCGCTTGATAAAACTTTTATCAAAGAAGAAATAAAATTAAAAGGATTAATTATATACATAAAAACTTAGGTCAAAAATAACAAAAAGTCAAACTGCGTAAAAGAGGCCCAAAACCCGTCTTTCACATATGAGCTTCGGATTTTAGGAAATTGGTCTTGTTTTGAAGGTATTTGAAAATGGAGTACTTTAAAAGTGAGTAGACCAAAATCGGACACTGTATGTGGGAGATATGCTCATTTTAGTCCGTCAGATGTGAAATTAGACTTTGGGATTATTTGACACTTATTGGGGTTAGTAATTTTTTTATTTTTATTTAATAAGGTTAGTACTATCTACACAATGGAGGTGGTTTGGTGTCAATCGGAGTTAGGATGAATTAATTAAAAATAAGAGAAGTTAGCAACTTTTTGAGCTAATTTACACTTGGGATTTTTAATGCAATTTATGCATGATGAAATGCAAATATTATTTACACATGTATGAATGCTAATAATGCTCTATTAATGATTAATTGCAAGTGAATTATGGGGAACATAGCATAAATGACCAAATTTAGCATGATGAATACGAGATTCATCAGCATGTGAGCCATTAGTGGACCATTTCTGTAATAAATATTGTTGTAAATTACTTATCAATAAAAAGTTATTGATTTTTACTCCCTTTTCCGAGATTATAACATACATGCACTTATACGATCCCTTTGTACAAATAGCAATATGTACATTGACTATCTTGAGATCCTACAACCATTGATTTAATTGTTGGATAATGGAGTCTGGTGTTCGGTCGAATATCAAAAGAGTTATATTGATGACTTAACAACACCGTCAAGTGATTACTAAGAAAGGAACTCTGCCTTGAGAAGGAGATAGAAATTCTTACTCCATAGGCAGATATTCAACCAACCTCGTGATGTAGGTCCGTTGCATAGGAATAGAAATTATGAGGTATTGGATAAGTTAAGTCAAAGAGTTAGCTTAATGAAATCAAGATAACAAAGACCTATGTCGTATGCTGTTATGATATTGGCATACATCCTATAACCAGAGATAGATGTATCAATATATGTATGAGTATGTACATCCGACACACCATTAGGTTTATGACCTATCAAGGTTTATACGTATAAAGGAAAATGAGACATATGATCTCTCAAAGGGATGATAAATGTTCATTACTAAACCTAAAGACATGAGCTCACTCATGAGATATTGGGATAAATCAAATTCCATTGGTGGTTGTCTTGTTCTGGAAACAAGATGATTTGTAGGTGTGATATATGTTTTTGGAAAGTATATGATTGATACCAACTCATAATGATCGAATGAGAAAATTATTGATAAACTATAAAGAGGAAAGTTGAAATGAGATCAGAACATTAGGATTAAAAATTATTGACACGTGGTGGCTCCAGGAGCGGGGACATGTGAACTCTAAAAAATCTGAGAATTAAAAAAAAGATAAATGGGAATGAAATAGTAAATAACCTCGGATTGAAAAGTGCTCAACACAAAAATTGCTTGTCTCAATGTGATCTACAACTTTCATGATGAGACCAAGAGGAAAAGAAGTCATCTGTGTAAAACAATATTATTGGGGTACTCTATATACATAAAATACCTTGATTTTTGGATTTATAATTTTTTAGTGACTTTTAGTTAAGAGAAAAATCGAGAAAAAATATGATAAAATCAAAGATAAATATTTACACATTAATATATTTTTAGGATTTTTTATAAATAAGAGAATAGGAGAATAAAATAAAATGGAAAAAGTGAGATATTTGTACAAACTCTCAGGGGATACTTGAACTCGGTCAGTTTCTTTGATTTCAGTCTTATATTGAATTTGGATTTTTGTGGATTTTATTAAAACTTTCATCAGAGATTATAAATGAAAAAGAAATAAGAGAAAAAGAGTTAACTATTTACATAAAATAATAGGTCAAAAATGGGTAAAACACAAAACGCGCAAAAGAGGGCCAAAACCCAACTTTC
Organism: Ottelia alismoides; assembly: GCA_037367405.1. Classification (NCBI taxonomy): domain Eukaryota; kingdom Viridiplantae; phylum Streptophyta; class Magnoliopsida; order Alismatales; family Hydrocharitaceae; genus Ottelia; species Ottelia alismoides. The sequence continues at coordinate 1,705,919 of JAZKJV010001004.1, read as the reverse complement.
ACATACGAGCTCCGATTTTTATAAGAGTGGTCTTGTTTTGAAGGTCTTTGAATATGTATTACTTTAAAAGTGAGTAGACCTAAATCAGACACTGTATGAGGAAGATATGAGTGTTTTAGTCCGTCTAGTCTGAAATTGGAGTTTTGTCTCACATGCCAATTATTTGAGTTAGTATTTTTTTTGTATTTTTTCATTTAATCTTGTTAGTAATATGTACACATTGGAAGTGGTTTTATGTCAAGTAGAGGTAGCATGCATTAGTTAAAAATGCATGAGAAAATATGAAGATGATTATGAATGCAATTATGAGAGTTAAAATGCAAAATATTAATTATACATGCAAGAATGATAAAAATATAGAATAAATGATGAAATGCAACTAATTACTCAGGAAGGAAGCTCTATTTTCATCTTTTAGTATGATGAATCGTGGATTCATTAGTAGAACGCCAGTCGAGAGCAACTGACACGTTGGTAAAGGTGCAGTGGTGATCGAAGCGACTCTCGTGGAGGCACGATGGCTGTGGAGCTCGTCTGATCAGGTCATGAAGGGGTAGGTGATGCACCGGTCGAGGCGATGAAGACGAGGAGGTGGTGTAGTGGTTGCAGCTGAGGGATTCACTGGAGATGATGGAAGGCAGAGCTAGGGATCCAACAATATTGTCGTGATGCGAAGAGAAAGCAGTTGGAGAAGAGTGGTGATGGGAAAGCATAAGGGGCATCGATGGTGAATGTGCTTATCAGTGTGAAGTGAAAGAATATGTAATAAAGGGATTTGGGTGGTGGCAGATACAGTTGGAGCTGGTGGTCAGCGTGTTTTTGATTGAGGTTCTGATCGAGGTCGAAAAGAACGGTGACAAAAATAAAGAAAGAAAGAAGAGGAAGAAAGAAGGAGAGGGAAGAAGGAGAAGGAATCTGCATGGGGTTTGAATGGAAATAAGAGATCACGAAGGGGATCTCAAGGTATTCATCCCCACTCGAGCTGACAATGATCTCGAGGAAGCTCATGCGATAAGAACACTTGATGTTGCAAGGTCAAAGATAGGGCCTTGAATCACGCTTGGAACCTCAGCCTTCGTCTTTGCTCGGCACGCTACCATTCTGTGATCTGGAACTAGAAGGTGAACTCTCCATGGTTGTGGTGGATAGGGGTGAAAGGGAGGTTGTGAAGCTTTTTATGGATGGTTGGGTGAAGGCCAGGATGGACGGAGAGATGGAGCGAAAGGTGCGGATGAGCGATTAGGGAGGAGATGGGGGGAGGTACAGTGAGGTTGTGCGACAGTTTTGGAAGGTGGGTGATCGACTTTGAGGGAGAGGTTCGTTGTTGCAGAAGGCGAGAAGGTGGAGGAATGGGCACACCACCGTTGAGGGTGGAGCGGTGGGTATGGGAGAAGGGGGATGTGGAGGGGCCACATGACACGTTGAGGAGCGACCACATGGAAACTAAAATCGACCACTTGTCATTCCAAAAAATTCAGAAATTATATAGAAATAAAATTAAATAAGAAATATCAAAAAAGGTCAAATAGAAAAGTAGTCGACATGAAAGTTGTTTGTCTCGATGAGATCTACAACTTTCATGAAGAGACCAAAACCAAAAGAAATCATCTATACAAAAAGTACTTTTGGTGGTACTCAATAGATATAAAATACCACATTATTGTATTTTGCCTTTTTTTATCATTTTTAAATAAGGTAAAATAAAAATAAAATAAAATAAAATATATAATAAATATTTACACATTAATCTAACTTTTGGGTATTTTTAATAATTAAGAAAATTAATAAATAGAATAAAGGGGACATATATACAAACTATATACAGACTCATAGAGACTTATTTTGTTTGATTTTTGCTTCACTTTTTTTGGATTTATATACCTTATTAAAATATAAAACAAAGAAAATAAATGAAAAACAAATAAGTCAAAATACTTATTTTTATAGATAAAAATATAGGGTCAAAATAGTCAATATATACATTATAAAATTAGGTCCTAAACCAAAGTTTCACATATGATCTTCAATTCTTTTGAATTTGGTCTTGTTTCATAGATATTGAATGTACATTATTTAAAAAGTGAGCAGGGTTCCATAGGAGACTATATAAGAAAAATATTGACATTTATGGTTTTTTTTGTCTCAAAACTAGAGTTTGGAATTTTTTCTGGGAAAATATATATGTTAGCATATTTTGATATTTTCCATTGTTAATGTTAGTAATATGTTCACAACAAAGTTGATTTTTTTATTTGAATTAGTGAAAAATAAATAAAAATTAAGGTAACTTATGGGCATATACAGTTGATAATGTACAAGGGAATTGGTCTTCTTATTTAATGCAATTATGCATTCTAAAATGTGAATATTATTTACATGTGCATGAATGAAAATGCAATAAAGATGAATAAATGCTGCTAATTACTTGGGAACACAGCACAATTTTCATCTTTTAGAGTGACGAATCACATATTCAGCAATACCATATACTTAAACCTTGCTCGTCCCCGAGCAACTACAAAAAAATTCATAAGAGAAATGAGATTAGGTTCCATAGCACGGTCATGAACAAAAGGTGAAAATGGAGCTCGACTCGACCTTTGGACTAATAATGTGGTGCAACTCCTTATGAGTATTAGAGTTTTAAGAATAATAGCCTCCAAGGTGCACAGAGTCATTGCCTCGACTCGACTCAGAAGTCATCTTGGATCAACCCCTTCCCAAAGCATCCCACATGAACACTGAATAACTGTCTCTAGTGTGTGAAGGTATTATCTCTTCCGATACAAAATGTTGTACTACCATGCAATCTCCTCCTCTAGTAACTCATTTTTGGCGAGTAAGGTATTTCCTGTTAAGTTCAGGAATGTGCTAGTTACAACGAGTGAGGAGAGAAATCTAGAAGAAGGGGAAATGAAGTGGAGAGTGACCAGTGTAGTCAACTCTCATGTGAAGCTTGGTATATATAGCCAAGTCTCCACTAGATCCACATGTTATTTGAAACTTGGACCATTGTAGTCAAATGTTGTTCTTTTTGGAAGAATTTGTGGTTTATCTGCTTGTATAGAATCATTTGTTCTACCCATGTTTTGGGGTCTTAGAAAACTTGTGCTAACAGTCCATCCCTAGTCCGAAGCTTTATTTCAACTTGGTGCTACAGTCTTTAAATGTCTATGCTACCAAAAAAGAGACACATAGTCTTCCAACATCTCATCTGAGTTGAGATAAGTACATAGTATAGAGTACATTAGTTCCTTATCCAAGAGTCTACTCAAAATGGGGCAACCAGGTTAGACACTAAGAGTCAAGTCTAGACATTGTCTTGTATACTTGGAGAATTATGTCTATGACATGAAGTTTCGAAAATCCTACTTCTTAAAAGTTCCTCTGAAACCTAAGTATATTAAGGTCATGTCAAGTCCATCCTCAGTTTCTATTCATAACTCGGTTAAGAATCCACTGACTTTCCACTTTGCATATGCATGATATGCACATAAAAATGCAGATTTTTGAATGAAGTTTTTTGTTCGATTTTTTGTTATAGCTCCTATTTTATTTTAAAAAAAGAGTTTTATTTACAAATATTTTATAATGATTTTACAATGAATGTATTATTTTCACAAACTTATACAAATTTTACACATTATACATATTTTACAGGTTTTATATAATTTATACATGTATTTTACATATTTTACAACATAATTTTTAAGTCAATTTTACCCATCATGTAGTTATTGAATAATATACATACAATATGAAAAAGTATGAGCTAAGGGTAAAGTATATATGTAATATATACACACCCCCTATACTTAGCGCGTGTTATGTCCTCAGAGCACAAGAAGAAAGGATGAGACATAGCGCGTGCTAAGCGTAAGACAGTAAAAAAGAATAGAAGTATAGAAGTCAACATGCCACCTATATTTATGCTCTGGTTAGCATAGGTGTAGCAGAAGAGCAAAAATGTGGCATTCGAGGTCAAGAGTAGAAAAAATGGATGAATATAAAGGCAGTCCCCCATATACTTAGGCTCTAGTTAGCCTGAGTATAGAAAAAGAGTAAGTATGATAACCGATGGGGTTGGGTTATGTACAAAGAGATATTGATCTGAATCTTTGTGATGTTGCTGATGGTTAGAGATCAAAGCTGCAAGGAATAATGTGTGGCTCTATGTGTGTCTTCTGAATCTGTCCCACACATGAAAACAATCTTCCCAACACGGACTAACTGCTCATTTGATTCGACGAAGTGCTTCAGCAGTTGTCCATTCATCAGGAATGTCTGTGCTCTATCTGTAAGATTTGAGATCTAAACACATCCCTATCATGCACAACATAGACTAGATACATGTCCATCCACTTAGACTTGAGCTTCCCTTGAAAAATCTTCAGCCTTGCATTGAACAACCCAACCCTTTATCCAGGAACAAAAGTCTTTCTATGATAAATATGTCATGCCAACACTTAACCTTGTCCTTGTACACCAAACTGTTGTCGCATGCGTGGTTTATGATTTCCACAAGTCATTCAGATCCATTTCTCTCTATTTCTGCCCTAGGTGTGTGTTCCAATAGATCTTTTAATTTCCCATTTTGATTTGTGCACCAACTCTTCGAGCAAATAAAACGACTAATCAAATATCATCCTGAAAGGGGAGGTTCCTAATGGTGTCTTGTAATCCATTCTGTAAGCCCAAAGGACTTGCTGCAAGAGCTAGGATCAGTCCTTCCTATCTGGGTAGATGAGCTTTTTCAATATGGTCTTAACCTCCCTATTTAACACCTTTGCCATGACATTGGTTTGTGGGTGGTAAGGACTAGAGACATGGTGCTCGATGTTGTAATCCTTAACAAGTTTCTTCACATCTCTGTTTACAAAATGCCTACCCCCATTGGGGACCCCAGACCTAGAAATAATATGATCTCTAACAAACTTACAAATAATCCTACTGTTTGCAGTCTGGGTCAGGATAGCCTCTACCCACCTTGATAAATAATCAACTGCAAGAAGGATGTATTCAAATACGTGGATGACAGTGAATGGGCACATGAAGTCGATGCCCCAAGCGTCAAAGACATCACAAATGATGACATGCTTCATCGACATCTCATCTTACAAACCAACGGTTCCTCTCATTTGCTGGCACTCACAAAGATGAGAGCACCATGAAACAGAGTCGGACAGTGATGAATCTCCATTTCATCACATTTATTCTTTCATTTTGGCCTTTAAACCCCAGCTAAATGCTTGTAAATACCACAATTTTGTATAAATTAACATTTACTATTTATTATTTAAATATTATATAAAATACATTGTTTAAAGCTAAAATAAAAGAATAAAGAAAAAAAGAAATAAACTGCCAAAGGTATTTTATGACCCTAAACCTCGAGACCTCGGCATCATGATGACTGGGTCGACATGGAATAAAGTAGGGGGAGATAATGGTCAGAAAAACTATAAAACCCTAATTATTATTCTTTAGTAATACATTTTTGGGACCTATTTTATTATTTATTATTTTTACTTCAAGTCTATAAACTTTGTCATGAAAGTTGTTGACAAAACTACATAGAAAAATACAAATTGATTTCATACAAAAATACTACAAATTGTACATTCTACACTCAAAATAAAATGCCAAAGCCCAAACTTCCCAGACACATATCTTCTCCATATGAACTCAAAATGGATCAAAATCACCTTTAATTATATATAATCTTTTTTAAATATATAATGGAAGTGGTTTCATTTAATTTGGAGTCAAGATGCAAAAATTATGTTTTGGACCCCAATTGTAAACTATACCTGGATAAAATATTCATTTTATTTATTCTTTATATTTTTCATGATTTTATATTTTATAATTTTGTTAATATTCTTTATAGTATATGTAAATATTTATAATATAATAAAACCATAAAGATATAGTAAAATAAAATATTATACAAAATATATAAATGAATATACTATACACACACCAATATAATTTATACCTATATTTAATTAAGTGTGCAAATAAAATCATAAAAATATAATAAAATATATAATTAAGTGTATCTAAATAAGATATAAATATACAAATTACGTGTATAAAATAATAAAATATAAATACAAAATAAAGATAAAATACGACTATCAGAGGTAAATATACCTATAAATGAACCCTTAAAAAGTAACCTATAATAAATTAAGTTGTAAAAATAATAAAAATTAGATTAAAATACTACATAAAATAATAAGTATTTTCATGTTTTAACCAAAAATTAAATAAATCTTTATTATTTTATTTCTATTTATTTATTCTTTTTATTTTCGTTTTTATCTTTTTATAGATCATGTGGCCCAATCAAGGCACGTCGTACACTGACCTTGGTCAACTCTCCGACCGAGGCTCTAACTCGTGTCAAACACCATTTAGCCCTGCAATTCCTTGGATTTTCGTGCCTAATCCTTGCATGCATGTGGATTGGTCTATTCTTGACTTTTGATCCTCGACCCTAGGCTTTCACACCAAGATGATTTCTTGGTTAAGGCTCCGTTCTATCGAGCACCACTCCCCGTTGAAGACTCCATTATACATAATCCATATGTCACCTCCCTTCAACTCTTGATCCCTCTTCCACCACTCAAACCCTAATCCTTGTGCATCTAGTGAATCCTGGTGACAACATGAGCTCCTAGGATGATTCAGCGAAGCGTAAGGCGTCTAATCAAGGTCGACCTGAGCTCTGACCACCTGCTCCATCGTGGGTTTGCTCCGATCAAGCTCCTATTTTCTTCTTCCTTTTGTTCCTAGGCATAGAAGATGAATAGTATCGCATTCTGTATCTTGTTATTTCATTTGATTTAGTGTAAAATCCTAAAATTTTGAGTGGCGGAGCTCCTAGCTCTGCCCTCTATTTCCGATCATTCTGACCAACCTCCGCCTCCGCTTTCAACTTCCACAACTTTCCCTATCGTTGTTGAACATCCCAGGCACCTCTGCTCCCCTTGATCTTGCTCAGGTCAAGGTAACAGATCTCCATCTCAACCGTACAACTAGAGATCCTCCACCTCACTCCACAACCATCCATTTCACTTGCCAAATCTCCCAGAACTATCGCCCTTGTGTCCCATAGCTTCCTGTAGATTCTGGAGGGTCAAGGGACCCCTAGTGGGTTGATTTTGACAAAGAACAAGGTACCTGGAGCTCCCTTGCTTCTCTAACCTCTTCAGACCTCATCAGAGCTCCAGATGCCCATCTGAAGCCTGTAGTAGCTACGAGGGACCTATAGCCACGTTTTGAGATCCTTGGGATACCCCCAGGTGGTTGGAGTTGGCCGTCGGCATGAATCAAAACTAAGACAATAGGGTATTCTTCCCTGTTCTTCTACGCAAACTCCCTATCGTATGATTGGGAGCCACCTCCACCTAGAGCAGCAACCGTTGGATGCGCGAAGCCCTAACCATTGATCTCCTCTTGGGGATCTAATCCACCAAAAGAACATTGGTCATTGGATCACGCTCGTAGGGGTAATTTTGCCCGATACCCTTACGCCTTTTGTATTTTATTTTCAGTCCATAAACATTTGTCTGTAGCGTAAATATTTTTTGTAAAATTTGCATTTCAGCCCATTTACTTTTCTTATTTGCATTTAGGTCCAATCCATGTCACCTCACATACTCGTGTACGTAAGGGGAGGGGCTATTTTGCACCTAACCCTTGGGCTTTTTGTATTTCATTTTAATCTTGATTTCTTATGTAATAGTGTAATATTTTCTCGAACAATTGCCTCTGGCCCCCTACATTTGTATTAAATTGCAAATAAACCCAAGTATAAAATATCAGATATTTCTAGAAAAATTGAATTTTTGGCCCTATGTTTATCTGAGGTGTTCAGCTAGGGTCTAGAAAAATTAATGATTTGCATAAATACCCCTACTAGTGTGTATTTTCTTTTTTATCTCTTGTATTATTAAAAATAGCTCGAGGCCTCTAAAAATTTGTTCAAAATTACTATAAATATTTGACATGTAAATATATTCCATATATTTTTGGTTAGGTATTTTAACGTGGTTTTCTATTTACTAAAATAAAAAATTGCTCTATCTGTCTCTGTTTGCATTTTAAAATACATACAAATTATAAAAAAATGTTTTGAAAAATTCCAAAAAATAAAAACCTAGAAAAATAAAAAATCCCTAAAAAACCAAAATCATCTATTGTCTTCCCTTAGCTAATTTTGTTTGTCTATCCCCCGTTGTTCCCTGTGTTCGAACCCTACTGTACTTGTCCGCTATACATTTTATTGTAGGGTATAATAAATTTTGATCCCTTGCTTGATTGATCTATTTTTTGTGTGGGTTAATTGTTGATTAAATGTGGATATTGAGAGATCGTCGCATCCACTGAGTCCTTGCCTTATAAGGCTCATTTTAGGTCCGTTGAGCCAGTATAAGACATATTACAATACCTTCCATGTGGTCCTCTTCCCAGAGTGGTGTCCTCCAACCTCCAAGTTGTGATAGTAAGTAAGGACACTCTGGTATTCCTCCTTAAGAATACATCTCCTATAGAGATGATCTCGTCCCTCAAAGAAAAGGATCAGATCCTCCCAACAGTGTTATCTGACTTGAGTCGATCTATGCTGCTCTTGGGCCAATCTTCAGGAACTTTCATGGAGATAATATAGTTCACTATAATGGCATACCATGGGAGTGAGCCGATAACAAAAATCAACTTGTCAGGGAAGCAGTCTTGAATAGACGTATCATCAAAAACATCAAGCATCTCAAGATGGGAGAGGTGATCAGCTACTACATTCATCTTTCCATGTTTATCTTTAATGTCCTAGTCAAACTCATAGATAAGTAAAATCCACCTAAGAAGATGTGCTTTTGCAACATTCTTTTCCATGAGGTACCGTAGCGTTAAGTGGTATGTGAACACAATAACGTTGGATCCAATGAGATGAGACCTGAATTTATCCAAGGAGAACAATACCACAAGCATCTCCTTTTCCATGAGTGTGTAGTTACACGGATTATCTCTATTGGTCAAATGGAGTCGTTGCTAGGGAGCAACATGTAGGATAGATTTTTGGGTCATTTTTAGTTCATTATTTTTTCTTATTTTCTCTTACATTTTATAAAATTATTTCTTGTTATAATACTTTCTCTTCTATTTTTCTTGTAAGGGACTTCGAGACGATGGCGACCACCTAGGTGGTTCAGGCACCTGAATCGAGAAGACTTGGTCCTTCTACTTGTGTACCAAGAGGAGAGAGCAAGAGGGGGAGAAAATAGCTTAGCATAGTTTCTTTTTATTTTTATGAAAGAGTGAATTTATTTTTATTTAATTAATTTATTATAATAATGTAATTTGGACCTGGATACTCGGGCCAAATTTCAAAGTGTTTATTAACTTAGAGGCTCGTCGGATTTTGTCATGATTTTATCGCTTTATTTTCTTTGTTTTCCATATTTTGTGCTTTCCACCTTATTTTTCTTTGTTTTGTGGAATGAGCCCTTAGCATTTTAGGAATTGCTTGATCGATTCAGTTAATTCCAAACACCTAATATCTTTCATGCACCTATAGTTTCTACATTTGGACTTAGTTAAATTATTATTGAAAACTTAGACTTGAGATCGCATGTCGTGAGAGGTCTCTATACAACGCTTGCAGGATCCACTGTGGTAGGCATCAAGGAGACTCCATGATCAGACATTAAGTTTCTTCCTAAGTGTTTAACATTTAGTTCTTCATGACATTAGCAATTGCCTTCTTAGGACGATTTCTGCTTGCATTCCTCCCATATAAATTGGGTTTATAAATTCCTCCTTTTACATCTCGCATGGAGAGAGTTTGGTAGCAATGTAAGTCTACAATCTTTGCATGCATCATTTCATATGAGGATAGATTACCATCCTTGTGTCCACTTGCATTACTGTATCACTATCTCCCTCTATTTTGGATCATTTAGGACTTGAAGAAAATACAAAAAAATCGTTAGGCATTTGCTATTGGAAAAATACTCAAAAAAGTGAAAATCCAAAAAATTAAAAAGGACAGTTAATCCCACTTTAACCTAATTAAAACTCGTAACGATCATCATTTTTTGGGGTTCACAAAACCCTCATTAATTTAGTTACATTCTAGACAGAAAGATGGATGATCCTTAGGTTATAGAGCCAAAAACTCGATGTGTGGTTGTCTCAATTATCACCTAGACTAGTGAAGTATTGGCGCTTCTATCGTACGTGGACGAGTAGGGCCTTGTCGATGACGATGTTCCTGCTTTGTGTAAAACACTGACTTGGTCTAAAGTACTGAGCTTAGGCATGCCCTCACGGGTGTGCCTGTCTCATCGTATCACGTCCAAGTAAGACCTTGTACGCTCATGGGTGATTCCATTACGAGCTTTGTCTGAAGTAGCAGTTTTGTCTATAGGCTTCCTCTCTCTTTTCTTTGGTTGAGTTGCCATCTAGGCACGAGGTTTAGGAAGTTAAAAAGCGTAGATCACAACATACAAAGTAGGTGGAACAAGCACAAGGAGACTCTTCCTAGCGGTACATGCTCTCCTCTAGGGCTAACTGCTTAAGGACTCGTAATAGCTTTTTTGCCTGAATTAAAAACCCTAAAATTGAAAAGGTAAAAATAGCTGAACTCTTACGGCTTCACAATGGGTTGAATTGGTGAATCCATTTTGTTTGATGTTTGTTTTCTTAGAATAGGATCAAAGATCAAAATCCCGTGGACTTGCACATTTTGAAATATTTCATTTCTTACTTCCTCTTTGACCCCCACTCACTTAGAGACGTCTACTATTTTACACTCCTTTTAGTTCTTGCTCATCTGTATATATTTCATCCATTATCTATCTCCTTTTAACTCTCTCAGATATTGTCCCACAAATGTCTTAGTAAGGACTTCGCTGACAGCCACATCGATTCCATGTCGCCAACATCTCCACTAAGGGGATGATCTTCAAGAAACTAGTTTGGATCTTGCAAACTTTTCCTCGGACTCCCCGATCCTCTCTTCTTTTAACACTTGCCTATTCCCAATAAATTGATTGTTCAAGATGGACTCTCAACCCAAACCAACTCTCCCACTTCAAATAAACTAGGATTACTCTTGTCCCAGAACCAATCGCTTGTGGATGGACATCGATTTTGGTCAATATCAAATGCTCCAATGACAACCATCTAGGATTGACCTTAATTCAAGACTTATCTCAGTGTTTGGTGCTTAAATAGAGACTGATCATGGCTTATTCAACCATGCAGATCAAGAACCTGATTAAGAGCCGAAACTATGGGCAGAACCAGAAATGGCTCCTACTGGAAGAGGGAAGGGACCACATCCCCAATATTTCCAACATCCAAAATAGGGGATGGATAGTATACCACTCAGAATGACGTCAACAACCAGCTCCTCACATCAATTTAAGTAATCCAGCAGCAGTTGACGAACCAAGGATTGGCCCAAGATGCCTTTCAAGAAATGATGAATTACTTGAGAAGGAGAACCAATGAGAGAGATGCCCGAAGAGAGGATGATTTTAACAGAGAATATGAGATTAACAAAGAAGATGCGGAATACAACTTATCAGTAGGTGAACTACGCCATGAAGGACAAGAGGCAAGACCACCGTAGCCAAGCCCATGCTGAAGTAGACATACAACCCTTGGGCATGTCATGTCACTGAGGGGATTCAGATTCCACCAGTCCATGCCCACTTTGATCTGAAGTCAAATTTTTGTCTCTACTCCTGACCTTCCACAGGAACACAATAGAAGAACCATACATCCACTTGCAACAATTCAGCCACATCTATGCAACCACACATTACCCTAATATTCCTCTAGGGGTTGTCAAGATGGCTACATTCCCATTTAGCCTCCAATACAAAGGCCCTTTATTGGGTGAATAATCTGGGGAAGGTAGTAACGACATGGGAGGAGTGAAGTCTGCATATCTCACAAGTTTTACCCTCTTGGTTGCTTGAATCAGATGCACACCAACATCTCTACTTCATCTAGCAGCTCCATGAGACGATTCCTGAATCGTGAGAACGATTCAGAGATTTGCAGGAGAAGTGTACCCACCACAAATATCCGAAGACCTGTCCGGTTCAACACTTTTTTGGTGGGCTGACACTCGAAAGTCAGAAATTGGTTGATGTCACTTGTGGTGGCTCGTACTTTAATAAGGACGAAGATGTGGTATGGGAACCATTTGAGGTTATGGTCGAAGAAGAGGCCGCTCAATCTTCATCACGTGCTTCCATGAAGGTGTCCACAACCAGCCATAAACATGTCAATATGGTGACTCATGAAGAGGACAAGGTTGAGAGCTCCAACCTGAGCATCATAGGGAGCCACTTGTCCAAAGTCGATATCATTGAGAAGAGGTTTCAAGACCTTGAAAAACTTGTTGTCATTGAGAAGCGAACCCAAGGTTTGTACAAGCTTGATCAGATTGCAACACAACTGGAGTTGCTTGTTAGGACCATCAATATGACTACCGCCGAGACTCCTACGAAGTAGAAGGAGCACACACCAACACAACCTCCTCAACGGAGTCCTCCTCCATCTCAGGCAATCCAACACATATACTACATGTAGGCCACTGAGTAGCAGGCACCCTAACTACAGAATCAGATGGTATTGTACCAGCCAGAACCCCAACTAGTGTACCAGGAGCTATTATGTCCACCCCCACCACTAATACAAGAAAAAAATGGTGTCTGGGACAATGAACAACAACTGACCCATCCTCAATGATAATCTTTAGGTCAGAACTCGACCAACATGCCATACCACAACTAGCAGCAGGGGAAGGAACTTCCAACCCTACCAATTACAATACCAGCTGCCTTCGGAACAAGGCAACACTTAGAGGCAAGGATATCAACAGTCGAGCTACCGACAACCTCAGTATCACTAGCAGCAGTCGGATGCTCAATATCAGAATTCCTCTCAATAATACCAACAATTCTCTTCTCATCCTCCTCCTCACCACTACTCACAGGGATACAACAATAGTCTCCCCAACATTACCAGAGTCAGAGGCCTCATCAGGCTAAATAATAGGAGATCGTGCTGGTGAACCTGACTCTAGCTTTTTTGGAGCAACTAATGAAAAACATCGCTGAAATGATCTAAAAGATTGACGACCTGACAGCTGCCAAAACTGTCATTCCATCGCAGGTCGAGGCCAACCCAAATAATTTCTGATGCAAGGAGAAAGTAGCTTACGACGTTCTGCCCAATTCCAATGAAAACGATTTGTTTATATTTAATGTTGTTACTCTCAAGAGCGGTAGAACATTTCGGCCATCGACTACAACAAAGGGAAAGCAACTTGCGTCTGATGGCGATCCATCAGCCATGCTAACAATAGGAGCTGTAGTCCTTTTTGGAGGAGCACCATGTGCAGAAAAATTACAAAAAATGAAGAAAATACAAAAAGATAAAAAGACAATAACAACACCAGGACCGGTGGAGACCAGCTAGACTTGGAGACGTCCACACATGCAACAGATCCAGATCTAGCCAATGAAGCTGAGCCTGCATTTTTTGATCCACAACATGTAGATGATTTTTTGCCATCTAACTCTACAGAATGATTTGGACAAAACTTTGATGAAAAATTTTCTGATTATGTACATATTCCCTTTCCTGAAGCTATGAAAAAGACCAAAAAAATTAAAAATTTGAAAAATGCTTTGTCTGATCCTTCGATTATGGAAATCTTTCAGAACTTGGTCTTGAATATTCCATTGATGAAAGCCATGGAGTATATGACAACGGTAAAGAAAGGACTTAAAGAGACATGTACAACATGGCACTGACCTCAGTCCTACAACTCCAGAAGCCAGAATGAGAAACATGAAAAACACATCCTCACCATGTCAACCATCAACAACATCAGCAATATCCCTAACAAGAAGAAAGACAAGGGAGCGCCACTCGTCAGGTGTAGCATGTTCAATCAGGAGTTCGAGCGAACATTACTCAACAGTTGGTCTTTGTCAATCTTTTGCCAGCTTTACTACTCACAGAATTCACGATAGGACTGCTTAAACCAATCAAGATGATTCCGCAGTTTGTAGATAAATTAGTTAAGCATCTTAGGGGCATGTTGGAGTACGTAATCGTCAATGTTCATGGGATCAAATTCCCTCTTGATTTTGTTGTGTTAGACTTGGATGTCTCCACACCTCTGCTCCACACCCCCATTATCCCTGGTCGGTCGTTCCTCCAAATAGCCGAGGCAGCAGTGAACTAAGACACATGAGATATTACATTCAGCTCCAGGAGCAACAAAGTGTAGATAGAGACCATATCTTAGCTAAAACCAGCAGAGGTTGCATCTGAGTTGACTGTGCTTGCACCTAACTACCATGAAGACTGCTACTTTCTTACGGATATTCAGGATACAAATCTATTCATGGACAACATTGAGATCCACAAATTCATTATCCCTAAGGAAGGAGTAGAGAGATCGATCTAATTCCCTTTTGTCGAAGATGAGATCTTTGTTGATGTGCTTGATAAATTTTGTGTAGGACCCTTGAGCCTCGATGACCAAGAGTAGATTATCAAGGATTTCTGCAATCATGAGGATATTATTCAAAAATTTTGTGAATCATTAAATGAAGATGTGGGACTGCCAAAAGCGGAATCTTAACTGATAAAAGAGCCAATACCTATAGTGATCACTCCGTTAGATCTCAAACCTCTACCCTCCATTATGAAGTACGCCTTCCTTACAGAAGAACCAAACATGTATGTGGTCATAATCAATGCTCATCTAACCAAAGACCAAGAATATCAGTTGATGGAGGTTCTTGAACGAAACTGCAAGGAGATAGGCTGGAAGATATCGAAGCTCCACAAGATCAATCCATCCTTGTGCTCGCATCACATTTACCTTGAAGATGATAGCAAGCCGTCCCACGAATTCCAAAGAAGATTTAATCTAAACCTCAGGGAGGTTATCATTAAAGAAATACATAAATGGTGTGATGTGGGATTCATATATACCATCTCCAATAGTAAGTGAGTGATTCCCTGCACACAATGCTTAAGAAGTCAGGGATCGCCATTGTTACCAATGATAAAGGAGAGGACATTCTGACTAGAGTGCTGACCTCATGACGAGTTTGTGTTGACTACAGATGTTTGAACCTCACCACAAAGAAGGACCACTTTTAATTGCCCTTCATCGACAAGATTCTCGAAAGGCTGGCGGAAAAGGAATACTGTAGGATATGGAGAGATCCTCAAGCGCATCACGGAAGCGTGAGCGTCATATCGGATACGACGAAGAACGACTAGTCGCACTAGTTGTTCGGTGCAGCGGAATTTAAAAATTTTTATTCGATGAAACCACATGATCCAAGAACCATTCTCGGATCGTTTCATCTATAACCACAGCAAGTATAATGCAATACCTCTTGAAGCGTGGTTGATCGAGTCTCTAAGAGAAGAGACCTCCTGTCTCAAGTCCGATCGTCGGAGAGATCGCTTGCGAGCGCGGGGATGAACCGCGGTGTCCTTGCAATCCAAGAAGTTGATCCAAGCGCGGTTGCTCCTGATCTCGTCGCACGAGATCAAACGTCTCCTTCGCGGGCGAATCACTTGAAGTAGACGGAGAACCGCAGAGTGTCGAAGCGGTAGCACGGAGGCGAAGGCGACGACGATTCCCTTCACTAGGGTGGACGGCCACCAAGAGGAAGAGGGAGAGAGGGCTGTCGAGTATGAGAGAGAGAGAGAGAGAGATTTGCTACAATAGCCTGTGTAAAGAGAGAGCCAAGGGTGCCTCTCTATTTATAGGGTTTTGGGATCCATGGATCTCAATCCATGTGTCACATAAAATCAATGGTTGAGATTGATTTATGACAATCCAATGGTCAAGATTGTTGTTGGTAAAAACCAACAACTTGTGATTTAATTTGATAAAATATATTTGATAAATCAAATAAATATTAATACCAAATCTAAATCAATTAAATAAGAGAGAGAGAAGACAAAGGAGATATTCTCCTTATTTGGAAGAGGGGACGGCCACCAATTCCCCATGGGAATTGAGTGCCGCCCCCCTCATTCCAAATGAGGAGTCCAATCTCCTTATTTTTCTCTCTTCTTATTTTACCAACAACAATTTGTTGATATATTAATTCACCAAAATAATTCTCAATTAATTTTGGGAATATTGCAATCTTGACATTGGAATATTGTGAATCAAATTCACAACCCAAAACAAAATGTAATTTACATTTTCAATTAATTAAACAATGTGTATCCAATACACATTAATAATTAATCTACTAATATAAATTATATTGAACTCTCTCTAATACATTATAAATCACATTTATAATATATTAGGAATAATTGGATATTACTATCCACATTATTCATATCCATAATAATTAAACCACATTTAATTATATTGGATAATTTCTCATACATCATGATAATTAAATCACATTTAATTATCAACTTCTCTTTGCTTAGATCTCATGGAATTATTCTCAAACCATTTAAGAACAAT
Source organism: Ottelia alismoides (assembly GCA_037367405.1). Classification (NCBI taxonomy): domain Eukaryota; kingdom Viridiplantae; phylum Streptophyta; class Magnoliopsida; order Alismatales; family Hydrocharitaceae; genus Ottelia; species Ottelia alismoides. The sequence goes on along the minus strand of JAZKJV010001004.1, from coordinate 1,689,367 downwards.
GCTATTTCTCCTCAGATACTTGGAGATAAGGACAGGGCGATTGTATTGTTCCACGTATAGTGACTTGGATATTGAGATCACATCTCATATCCAGATCCCATGGACCTCTCATAGATGCTTGATTAAATCAAGACCGTAAACCTAATCTTCTCATTGCATCTGAATCTCATTCAGATCAATGTCCAGTACATGGACAAAGATTAGGTCACTTCTCTAATGAGAGGAGTCACTAAAATCCATACCTGTTTCATCACTCCCTCGGTATAGAAGCGTCATGGATATACAATCGTTTATGATCAAATCACCCTTCAGGTATTCCTAATACCTGCGCATCCTGCATACTGGAAGACTCATGATCATCATGAAGATAAAGATCACTTTTACACTGTCATCTTCATAGTATGATCATTAAGTTTCTCAATCTTGGTCCTTGGGATATGGTACAGATCATATGCTTTCACAAAGCATATATCTTACCTTCAAATTCATATCATGCTTCTAAAGCATGATGACCATGCATGGAATTTGGTCAATCCCAATACCTCATGAGTGAGCTCATGTCTCCCGGTTCACAAGTGAACCTGTATGATCCCTTTGAGAGATCATATTACTCATATGCCCTTACATGCACACCAGCTCGCCGGTGTATAGACCTTGATTAGGTCATCAACCTACTGGTCTGCCAAATGTACATGCTCAGACATATAGTAATATATCTGTCTCTAGTCAGAGGATGTTTGCCTGTGATGTGACAGTATTCATCATAGGTCTTTGGTTATCTCGATCTCGTTAAGTCAACTCATTGACTCAACTAATCTGATACCTCCGAATCAATATTCCTATGCAGAGGACCTGCATCAAGAGGTCGATCAGATATCAGTCTAATGAGATAGGATTGCCATCTCCCACTCAGACTGGAGATCACTACTTGTTAATCATTTGATGATGCTTGATGATTCCTCTATCTAACTCCTTAGATATTCATCCAAGCATCAGCCTCTATGACTCAATCATTGAATCAACAGCTGTATGATTATCAAGTTGGCCATGGTACATAACCCTTATTGTACAGAGGGACCTTATAGTGCATTCATTCATTTAATATCAGAAAGGGAGTGAAACAAAATCAATAACTTTTATTGATGAATCATTCATTACAATAACATTTATTGTAGGAATGGTTCGCCTCGGGCTCACATTGCTAACAATCTCCCACTAGTCCTCAGAACCATTCAGGAACAAGCCTTAAACCCATACTCATTACATGCTGGTCAAAAACCTTCTGTGTCAGAGGTTTGGTAAGAGGATCAGCAACGTTGTCGGCGGAGGCCACCTTGGTGATGATGATGTCACCACGCTTTTGAATCTCCCGAATGATGTGGTATTTCCTTTCTACGTGCTTGCTCTTCTGATGCCATCTGGGTTCCTTCGCCTGGGCAATGGCTCCCGTGTTATCACAGAGTAGCGGGATGGGAGTATCAGAGGAAACTACGCCAAGCTCCTGGACGAACTTGCACAACCACACCGCCTCCTTTGCAGCATCCGATGCGGCAATGTATTCGGCTTCTGTTGTTGAATCTGCCGTAGTGTCCTGCTTCTTGCTTCTCCAGCTCACAGCACCACCGTTCAACAGGAATACAAACCCTGATGTCGACTTTCGATCATCAACATCTGATTGGAAGTCAAAATTTGTATATCCCAAGAATTGGAGATCACCATCTCCATAGACTAAGATGTAATCTTGCGTCCGTCTAAGATATTTGAATATGTTCTTTACTGCATTCCAGTGTTGTTCTCCATAGCAGGATTGGTAACGACTTACCACTCCCACTGCATGGTAGATATCTGGCCTGGTACACATCATGGCATACATTAAGCTTCCTACGGTTGATGCATAAGGACATCCAGCCATGGCCTTCTTTTCCTCAACAGTTTGAGGAGCCATTCCTTTAGACAGGTGGATACCATGTCTTAAGGGTAGGAATCCTTTCTTGGAACTATCCATACGGAATCGTTCAAGAATCTTCTTAATGTATCCTTGTTGTGACAATCCCAATATCCTCTTCTCTCGGTTTCTGAACAGCTTCAGACCCAAGATGTAAGAGGCTTCTCCAAGATCTTTCATCTCAAAGGTATGGGACAACCAAATCTTCACACTGGTCATCATCCCTGTATCATTCCCAATGATAAGGATGTCATCTACATAAAGCACGATGAACACAATGGCGCTCCCACTAAGCTTCATGTACACACAAGGTTCATCAGGATTCTGCACAAAATCATAACTCTTTATGGTTTCGTCAAATCTGATGTTCCAACTACGAGAAGCTTGCTTGAGCCCATAGATGGATTTCTTCAGCTTGCATACTTTGCCATCCTCAGTCATGAAGCCCTGGGGCTGCTCTATGTAGATATCCTCCTCGAGGTATCCATTGAGGAAAGCCGTCTTGACGTCCATCTGCCAGATGTCGTAGTCAAGATATGCAGCTATAGCTAGCAATGTCCTGATGGATTTAAGCATAGCCACAGGAGAGAATGTCTCATCGTAGTCGATGCCTTCTCTCTGTGTGTAGCCCTTGGCTACGAGCCGTGCCTTGAAAGTCTCTACTTTCCCATCAGGTCCCCTCTTTCTCTTGAAGATCCATTTGCACCCAATGGGTTTTACCCCTTTACGTGGATCCTCTAGGGTCCATACACCATTCTTATGCATGGAGTCAATTTCTGACGTCATTGCTAGCATCCATCTATCCATGTCATGATCCGCGAGTGCCTCATCAAATGAAGTAGGATCACAGTCAGTTTCACCTGACACATGGAATCCATACCTTTCAGGTGGTGCAACCACCCTCGAACTCCTTCGAAGAGGTATGGGTGTATCATCTTTATTTACTTCTTCAGTTTCTGGTTCAGGAAGCTCAGAATCCTCAAGAGATTCAATGAGTTCCTTTACTTCATATTTATCTTGACCCTTAAGGAAATCATTCTCCAGAAATTTCACATCTCTAGAAACAAAAACCTTCTGAGTCTCAGGGTCATAGAGTTGGTATCCAATACCATCTCTAACATACCCTATGAAGTAACACTCACGAGAGCGAGATTCTAGCTTGCTTGCATCCACATTCTTTGCATGGACCAAGCATCCCCAAACCCTCAAGTGATTAACACTAGGTTTGGTTCCATACCAGAGCTCATGAGGAGTCTTAGGTACAGATTTGCTAGGAATCTTATTCAGGATATATATTGCAGTCTCTACTGCATATCCCCAGAAACTAAGTGGTAAATGTGCTTTACTCATCATTGAACGAACCATATCCATGATGGTTCTGTTGCGTCTTTCAGCAACACCATTAAGTTGGGGAGTTCCAGGAGGAGTGAGATTGGAAATAATTCCATTCTCTTTAAGGTATTCCTTAAATTCATCTGATAGGTACTCGCCACCTCGATCAGATCGAATTCGTTTAATCTTCCTATCGGTTTGGTTCTCAACCAAAGCCTTGAATTCTTTGAACTTTTCAAAGGTTTCAGATTTATGACGTAATAGGAAGATAAACCCGTATCACGAATGGTCATCAATAAACGTCAAATAATATCGATATCCATTTCGGGTCGCGGTACTGAAGGGACCGCATACATCAGTATGTATTAGGTCAATAATACCTTCACATCTTGTAACCTTGTTACGAAAAGGCATCCTGGTCATTTTTCCTTGAATGCAATTCTTGCAAGTAGGCAAAGGTTGAACCTGTAGAAAGTCTAAAGGTCCATCCTTAATTAATCTATTGATCTTATCAACAGACAAATGACCAAGCCTTTGATGCCAAATCTCATTTGAGAGATTTTCATTCTCCCTGGATCTTTTAGGGTTTTTATTAGTGCTTGTAACATTCATAACACATTTATCAATGCACAATTCATAGAGTCCTCCAGAAGTCAAAATACCATCTGCAATATATTTATCATAACGGTTTATGACTAATTTATTACAGAACAGGAATGAATACCCACTTCAAACTAACTTAGATACAGATATTAGATTCCTTCTGACTTCAGGTACATAAAGACACTCTTTAAGTACTATGACTCTACCACTAGATAATGATAGTCTGCAGGTCCCGACAGCGACTGCTGCAACACTTGCATCAGATCCCATCTGGATGACTATCTCCCCTTCTTCAAGCTGTCTAGTTTCCTGAAACAAATGCAACAAATTGCATACATGAACAGAAGCACCAGAATCAACTACCCAACTTCCTTCTCGTCCAACGAGAAAGCTGGTTTCAATGATGAATGTAGATTTCATACCTGCTGGGGCTTTACCTTTGTCGACCGACTTCAGGTAATCCGGGCAATTACGCCTCCAGTGCCCCGGCTTCTTGCAGTGGTGACAGACGTCGGTTTTCTTCGACGCCATTAAAGTGGATGCATTGGAAGACGAGGCAACACTTTGTCCCTTCTTCTTTCTCTTCTGGGCCGGGCCCTTCCGAGAACCTTGCTTCCGACCGCGCTTCCCTTTGACCTGTGCAACCATTGCAGTGCCAGAGGGACCATCTTTCTTCATTACGTCTTCTGCAGACTTTAATGCAGCAAGAAGCCCAGCATTTGTTAGTTCCAGCTTATTCATGTGGAATGACACTACAAAGTTATTGAAAGATTTAGGCAATGACAGCAGAATGAAATCAGATTGCATGTCTGCATCCATCGTCGCCCCCAGAGTCTCAAGCTCTGACAAGTACCCAAACATTTTGAGCACATGATCGCAGACCGAGGTCCCTTCCTGCATCTTACAGCGAAGAAGATCTTTCATAACATTGTACCGCTGGGTGTGGTTAATGTCACCAAACATATCCTTCAGATTCTGCATGATATCCTGGCAAGTACTCATCTCCACATGTTGCTTCTGAAGAACATTGGAGAGAGAACCCAAGATATAGCATCTAGCCAAGACATATCTTCATCATACTTGTCATTATATGCTTTGTCTTCCTTAGATTTAGGGTTTTCAAGTTTGTTTTCATGGAGCACATAACTGATGCGCTCGGCTGAAAGCACAAGCTCCAAATTACGGATCCAATCCGAGTAATTTGGTCCGATCAATTGGTTGACCTCCAGAAGCCTGTTCAGTGGGTTCATGGCCTCCATTTTCTGAAATTGAGAATGCACTATATTAGAACATATAATCATATATTCAATTTAATTTTATTTGATTAAGGCATTTTAAATCAAATTAGTCTTGCTATGTCAACTATGAAAGTTTATTCCCTTATTCACTTTCAAAGTAGGAGATATACTTATCGATATATCTCAAGCAAGAACTGGGATCTCCTCTTTATCTTTGTTACATCCCAATAATATGAGAAACTGTAACTCCAATAAAGAGAAGCGGGAACACATTCCGCCTTGCAAGTCCAACTTGCATTCCCAATTCGGTCTTTAATACCCAGGCCCACCACCCCTAAGGTGATGTTGACCTGTCATTAATTGAACCAACCGTCAACAGGATTAGAACTCGCTATACGCAATCCAATATCGCCCCAATAATATGAGGATCCGATATTGGGGTCACTACGCATACGGCCTTACTCTTTCGAGAAGCAAAGAGTCCGATCCAGATGCGCTTGTATATAGGAGCTGTCACTACGTACAGGCGTCTCCTTAGGGTGATGACACCACTTGTAGGATATGGAGAGATCCTCAAGCGCATCACGGAAGCGTGAGCGTCGTATCGGATACGACGAAGAACGACTAGTCGCACTAGTTGTTCGGTGCAGCGGAATTTAAAAATTTTTATTCGATGAAACCACATGATCCAAAAACCATTCTCGGATCGTTTCATCTATAACCACAGCAAGTATAATGCAATACCTCTTGAAGCGTGGTTGATCGAGTCTCTAAGAGAAGAGACCTCCTGTCTCAAGTCCGATCGTCGGAGAGATCGCTTGCGAGCGCGGGGATGAACCGCGGTGTCCTTGCAATCCAAGAAGTTGATCCAAGCGCGGTTGCTCCTGATCTCGTCGCACGAGATCGAACGTCTCCTTCGCGGGCGAAGCACTTGAAGTAGACGGAGAACCGCAGAGTGTCGAAGCGGTAGCACGGAGGCGAAGGCGACGACGATTCCCTTCACTAGGGTGGACGGCCACCAAGAGGAAGAGGGAGAGAGGGCTGTCGAGTATGAGAGAGAGAGAGAGAGAGATTTGCTACAATAGCCTGTGTAAAGAGAGAGCCAAGGGTGCCTCTCTATTTATAGGGTTTTGGGATCCATGGATCTCAATCCATGTGTCACATAAAATTAATGGTTGAGATTGATTTATGACAATCCAATGGTCAAGATTGTTGTTGGTAAAAACCAACAACTTGTGATTTAATTTGATAAAATATATTTGATAAATCAAATAAATATTAATACCAAATCTAAATCAATCAAATAAGAGAGAGAGAAGACAAAGGAGATACTCTCCTTATTTGGAAGAGGGGACGGCCACCAATTCCCCATGGGAATTGAGTGCCGCCCCCCTCATTCCAAATGAGGAGTCCAATCTCCTTATTTTTCTCTCTTCTTATTTTACCAACAACAATTTGTTGATATATTAATTCACCAAAATAATTCTCAATTAATTTTGGGAATATTGCAATCTTGACATTGGAATTTTGTGAATCAAATTCACAACCCAAAACAAAATGTAATTTACATTTTCAATTAATTAAACAATGTGTATCCAATACACATTAATAATTAATCTACTAATATAAATTATATTGAACTCTCTCTAATACATTATAAATCACATTTATAATATATTAGGAATAATTGGATATTACTATCTACATTATTCATATCCATAATAATTAAACCACATTTAATTATATTGGATAATTTCTCATACATCATGATAATTAAATCACATTTAATTATCAACTTCTCTTTGCTTAGATCTCATGGAATTGTTCTCAAACCATTTAAGAACAATGCTATTTCTCCTCAGATACTTGGAGATAAGGACAGGGCGATTGTATTGTTCCACGTATAGTGACTTGGATATTGAGATCACATCTCATATCCAGATCCCATGGACCTCTCATAGATGCTTGATTAAATCAAGACCGTAAACCTAATCTTCTCATTGCATCTGAATCTCATTCAGATCAATGTCCAGTACATGGACAAAGATTAGGTCACTTCTCTAATGAGAGGAGTCACTAAAATCCATACCTGTTTCATCACTCCCTCGGTATGGAAGCGTCATGGATATACAATCGTTTATGATCAAATCACCCTTCAGGTATTCCTAATACCTGCGCATCCTGCATACTGGAAGACTCATGATCATCATGAAGATAAAGATCACTTTTACACTATCATCTTCATAGTATGATCATTAAGTTTCTCAATCTTGGTCCTTGGGATATGGTACAGATCATATGCTTCACAAAGCATATTTCTTACCTTCAAATTCATATCATGCTTCTAAAGCATGATGACCATGCATGGAATTTGGTCAATCCCAATACCTCATGAGTGAGCTCATGTCTCCCGGTTCACAAGTGAACCTGTATGATCCCTTTGAGAGATCATATTACTCATATGCCCTTACATGCACACCAGCTCGCCGGTGTATAGACCTTGATTAGGTCATCAACCTACTGGCCTGCCAAATGTACATGCTCAGACATATAGTAATATATCTGTCTCTGGTCAGAGGATGTTTGCCTGTGATGTGACAGTATTCATCATAGGTCTTTGGTTATCTCGATCTCGTTAAGTCAACTCATTGACTCAACTAATCTGATACCTCCGAATCAATATTCCTATGCAGAGGACCTGCATCAAGAGGTCGATCAGATATCAGTCTAATGAGATAGGATTGCCATCTCCCACTCAGACTGGAGATCACTACTTGTTAATCATTTGATGATGCTTGATGAGTCCTCTATCTAACTCCTTAGATATTCATCCAAGCATCAGCCTTTATGACTCAATCATTGAATCAACAGCTGTATGATTATCAAGTTGGCCATGGTACATAACCCTTATTGTACAGAGGGACCTTATAGTGCATTCATTCATTCAATATCAGAAAGGGAGTGAAACAAAATCAATAACTTTTATTGATGAATCATTTATTACAATAACATTTATTGTAGGAATGGTTCGCCTCGGGCTCACATTGCTAACAAATACTTCTACTTCTTGGATGACTATTCTGGATACAATCAAGTCGTAATCGCACCTGAAGACCAAGAGAAGACTACGTTCTTTTGTACATTTGGGACATATGCTTTCCGACGATGACGTTCAGGTTATGCAACGCCCCCGCTTCCTTCCAGTGATTTGTTCTAGTTGTATTTTCTAACATGGTGGGTAGTTTCCTGGAGGTATTCATGGATGATTTCTCGGTCTACGAAGATTCATTTGATCAATTTTTGGATTATCTAGACCGAGTTTTGCAGAGGTGCTGTGAAGTGAATCTTATGCTCTCGTGGGAGAAGAGCAACTTTATGGTGACATAACAGATGTGCTGGGTCACATTGTATCGAAACGTGGCATGGAATTCATCCCAGCCAAGGTGGAAATAATTTCAAAACTTGAGCCACCTACCAATCTCAAACAAGTCTTATCATTCCTACGGAACATCGGTTTCTACTGGCGATTCATCAAACATTTAGCAAGATTTCCCGATCGTTGACTGAATTGCTAGGCAAGGAGACGTATTTCATTGTTGATGACCGTGTGCACCAAGCCTTTATGCAGTTGAAAGATCTGATCATTCAGGCCCCTGTCCTGCATACATTACAATTTGAAATCATGAGGAATGTGTCAGATTATGCCATCGATGTCGTATTGGGATAGAGGAAAGGCAATGTTCCATTTTCTATTCACTATGATAGCAGAACATTAAATGAAGCTCAAAAGAATTACACGTAACTGAGAAATATCCACTAGCAGTGGTTTTTGCCCTGGAAAAGTTCAGATCCCATCTCCTTGGATCCAAAATCATAGTCTACATAGACCATTCTGCTATTCGATACTTGCAACAGAAGAAGGATGCCAAACCATGCCTTATTAGATGTATCCTTGTACTCTCGTAATTTCACCTCGAAACCTGAGACAAGCCTGGAGTAAAAATGTGGTGGCAGATCATCTATCAAGATTACCCGAACCTGAGTCTCCTGAGCAGAATTTGAGGCTAGTCACCGATACCTTTCTTGATGAAGCCATATTATCAGTCACATCGCTCCCCTAGTACGTTGATGATTTGAACTATCTTGTGCCCAAAAGAACTCCATAAGGTTGGTCGAAACTGAAAGTAAACAAATTCTTATCTGATATCCATTTTTTACCAATGGGAGGATCCATATCTATTTCGTGAAGGGGCAGATTGAATCTGGAGGAGGAGCATTCCTCAAGAGGAAATTGCCATTGTCCTCGCACATTGCCATGATCGAGAATATTGAGTACACCATTCTAGCATAAGAATGACAAAGAAAGTACTCCAAAGCAGCCTTTGGTGATCGATCTTGTTCAAAGATGCAGAAGATTATGTAAAGCACTACACTGACTGCACGAAGATGGGCGGAACAATTGGAATGAGAGACACAATGCCTCTGAAATATATTCATATTTCAGACGTGTTTGATGCATGGGGCATTGACTTCATGGGCCCATTTCTGAACAGTCAGGGATTTGAATACATTCTGCTCTCTATCGACTATGTCCGTCATTGGGTGGAGGCTATCCCAACCTGGGTCGCCGACAGTCGCACCATCTATCATTTTCTGAAGGATCATATCATTTCAAGGTTCAAGATTCCTAAAATTCTTATATCCAATGATGGTAGCCATTTCTTCAATAAAGAGGTGAAGAAGCCAACTCAAGAAATTTGCATTGAACATCGAGTAGCTTCTCCCTACCACCCACGGTCCAATGGCATGGCAAAATGCTCAAATAGGGAGATTAAGACAATTCTTTAGAAACTTGTGCTCCAAGATCGTAAGAACCGGTCTCAGTTGCTTGACTCAGTTCTTTGGGCTTACAGAACATCGTATAAGTTACCTTTGGGAATGTCTCCAACCTCCTAGTATACGAAAACCGTGCCATCTGCCCGTGGAACTCATTCATAAATCCTTATGTGCAATTAATGTTTGTAATATGGATTCCAAGAAGGCCAATAAAAATAATAAGTTGCATCTGAACATACTAGTTGAATTCCATGATTACGCATATGACAACAACCTGATGTACAAGGAAAAAGTCAAGAAGTGGCATGACAAGCACATCCATCGAAAGACTTCTAAATAGGGTCAGAAGGTCTAGTTTTTCGATGAAAAGTCGAAGCTTTTTCTAGGGAAGTTGAAGAGAAAATGGACTGCACCGTTTATAGTAAAGCATTTGCATGACAATAGTAGTGTAATGATATCTTAATTATCAGCTGACACACAACCCTTCATGATCAACGGACATCTACTAAAACCATACCTGGAACATGATACCTTCCTCTCTGTTGTAGATTCTATTCAAGCTGTATATGAAGATGATTTGAAACAACCACATACGCAGAATCGGACAAAGCAGACAAAAACATTTTTGAATAGTCTTTCTATTCTTCTTTTTTTCCTTTTTTCTTTTCATTTTCATTGTCTTTTTCTTTCGAAAAGGTGTTCACCTATACATAGGATGTTCTTTGTCCTAAGTATGGGCGGTGATCACCCCGAGTGTTCATTCTTAGATGCCTTACCTGTCCCCTAAACTCTTGATATTTTATCTATACTTGGGTATGCTATATCCTAAGTATGGAGGGGGGGACATGCCGAGCTGATTATTTCATACATTCCCACCCTCGACCCTCCCTACATGTGGATAAAACCCGCTATACTTATGATTATTTCGTCTAAAATATAGGTGGCACGGTCGACTTCTCATTCCTGTATTCCTTCATTCTTTATTTTGTCGATTGTCATAGAGGCTCGTCTTTACTCATTACGAGTTATGTCTTCTCTTTTCTCTATGATCTATAAGGACATAGCTTAAGCCAACATATATGGGGGTTGTATATACGTTGTATATATTTTAGTCATAACTCATACTTTCTAGTTTTCAATAATATGGCTAATTAATAAAAATTAATACACACATATTAGAATTTTTGTAAATACTGATTAATAAATCATGTTAAAAGTGTTTTGCAAAATGTTTCAAAAATGGTTCGAAAATCTTTTTAAAAAAATCTTTTTGAAAACTATTTAGAAAATTATTTGTAAGATGTTTTCAACCTTTGTAAAAATATTTCGTTTGTAAAGAATTATTTTCTTTGTTTGAATAAAATTTTTTGAAAATCTATTTGCAAATGGCTCAAAAAAAGGTTACAAAAATATTTTGAAAAACCCATATATAGTGTTTGAAAAATCTTAGCAAAATGACTTTCAAATCTTGTAAATGTTGTGAAAATTATTCGTCAAAATTAGTTTGCACAATAAAGTTTTTAAATTGTTTGTAAAAAATCTTTTCAAATTATTTTGAGAACTATGTAAAGATTTCAAACAAATAAAGATCCTTTACAAACCTAGTATATACAAACCTGTAAACTCAAAAAACCTAATTCTTATAAATAACAATATGCACTTCCGTGTAAATATCTGCAAATATTTCTTTTCCTAACAAACATTTTATTTTGAAAAATCCCAAAAACATTTGCAAAATCTATTAAAAAACTTGCATAAATATTTGCACATCTTTTTTAAAAAATCCATAAAAAGTTCAGAATCGGAAAGTGCATCAAAAAAATATTTCTCTTGCATTTTACATACCATTTGCATTTCTCGTATTGATGTTGATAATTGGACAAGTCTAAGAAAATCTGAAGATTGAAGCTTGGTTGGACCTTAATCCACTTAATCATAGGAACCTTATAGGAACGGGAATTGAGTCACTTTAGGTCTGTTAGACTTAATTCATTGAGATCACGAGACTTGGTTCAGTGTCACCTTGACTGCCTAAGTAGAATATTTTAGAACACACACACAACTTATGTTGATAATGACCTAGCTTGCACACTTGCAATTTATACTTTGCTCACCTCAGTTGAAGTAGTAGAGGGCTGGATTTGCCAGCATGAGACATAAGACAACGGAAACATTGGAAGTCACACATTTGTGGGCATTGTACCCCAACCCGATCCAGTAGTGACGAGATCTAAAGACAAAAGTTTTGGGTTACAATAATGCTTCAAAAGAGGGATAGTCTATTTTCTCAAGTGGAAAAAGTCCTTATGTAAATACTATTGCATATAGTATTCAAAAAAATGGAAAAATATAAAAGTCCAAAAAGAATTGATGGGCAACATTCCAAGAAAAATCAAATCTCGTCGGAGTATGTATATAGTTGTATAGTCGATAAGCAAGCTTGAGCTTCAAAGTCAAGTCAAATACATGTGAGCCTGCGGCCGGATGACTTGGCTACACTAGTCAAGCATCTTGGACATGTAGCTATAATGGCTACTGTCCATTCTTCTCTCCACCTCCTCTTCTTAAGTCGGTTGCACTTGAACTTAGAAGGGAATATCCCGCTTCTCGAGGAAAGAGTTGCTGGATTAGGGAATTAGCGTCACCATGCTGGAGAAGACTAACTTTTACAACTTCAGCCAAGGAGAGATACATAATACACATTGTCCAAGATTGATTCATAGTCACGAGGTTTTGTGTACAAGTTGACTTATTTTGACCTGGCCATTGAGGAGACTTGAGCAGAGTTTTGTGGTTCTTAGAGGCTATTTTATTTCAAATCTATTTCTCACTAAGGTTCCGACCAAACCTAACTTCCAAAAGGTCTAACTGAGCTTCAAACATTGATTTAGTGAAGACAAGTTTAAGAATTAAAATAAGTCCAAGTTCTTTCTTTTTCTTTTCTTTATTTTCTTTATTTGCACTTATAGGAATAAATGTTTGTTAGGGACTAGCAAATGCAAGTATATGGGAGAGATGAATCTCCATTTCATCACCTTTATTCTTTCATTTTGGCCTTTAAACCCTAGATAAATGCATGTAAATATAACTATTTTTCATAAATTAACATTCACTATTTATTGTATAAAATATTGTATATAATATATTGTTTAAAGACAAAATCAAGAATAAAGAAAAGAAAAGAAAAATAACTAAATTGCAAAAGGTATTTTATGACCCAAAACTCTAAGACCGAGGCACCATGATGTCTGGGTCAACAAGGAATAAAGTAGGAGAGATAAGGGTCGAAAACACAATAAAAATCCTAATCATTATTCTTCAATAATGCATTTTTGCGACCTATTTTATTCTTTATTATCTCAAGTCAATAAACTCTGTCCATGAAAGTTGTAGATAAAAATAAATAGAAAATACAAAATTGATTTCAAACAAAAATAGTACAAATTGTACATTCTACACTCAAAATAAAAATCCAAAACTCAAACTTCCCATCCCCATCTTCTCCATATGCACTCAAAATGCATCAAAATCACTTTTAATTGTATATAACTTTTTATTAGATATTTAATGGTGGTAGTTTCTACTAATTGTATAATATAACTGAATAAAATATTCATTTTATTTATTCGTTATTTTTCATGATTTTATATTTTTTTAATTTTTAAATATTCTTTATAGTATATGTACATATTTATAATATAAAAAACATAAAAGATATAATAAAATTAAATAGTATACATAATACATAGATGAATATACTATAAATATACATATATAATTTATACCTATATTTAATTAAGTGTACAAAAAACTCAGAAAAATAAATAAAAATATAATTAAGTGTATTTAAATAAGTTATAAATATAAAAATTATATGTATAAAATAATAAAATATAAAATACAAAATAAAAATAAAATAAGCCTATCATAAGTAAATATATTTATAAATGAACCCTTAAAAAGTAGCCTATAATAAATTAAGTTGTAAAAATAAAAAACCCATCAAAATACTAAATAAAATAATAAGTTTTTTTATTATTTTAACCAAAAATTAAATAAATCATATGTTATTTTATTTCTATTTATTTCTTAATTTTATTTTAGTTATTGTGTTTTTACGGATGGCATGGCACAATCAGGGCCACTGACCTTGGTCAACTCTCTGGCCGAGGGTCTAGCTCGCGTTAGACCACGTTTGACCCCGCCTTCCTTGGATTTTTGTATCTAATCCTTCCATCTACTTGGATCGATCTGTTCTTGACTTTTCATCCTCGACCTTCGCGCATTCACGCCAAGATGATTCCTTGGCTGAGGCATCGCTGTGTCGAGCACCGCTCCTCGATGAAGACTCTTTATCACCTTCCTTCAACTCTTGATCAATCTTCCTCCATTGGAACCCTAACCCTCATGCATCTAGTGGATCTTTATGATAGCAGGAGCTCCTAGGAGGATTCAAGGCATCGAATCGAGGTCGATCTGAGCTCCAACCTCTTGCTCCACCGCGAGTTCAATCCACTCTGATCCAGGTCAGGTAAAAATACTATTTTCTTCTTCTGTTCGTTCCTAGGCATAATAGTAGAATAGTGTCGTATTTTGTCTCTTCCTATTTCATTTGATTTATTGTAAAATACCAAAAATTTGAGTGGCGAAGCTCCTCGCTCCCCCTTTGTTTTCGATCACTCCGACAAACCTCCGCCTCCGCTTTCACCTTCAACAACTTGCCCTATTGTTGCTGAACATCCCATGCACCTATGCTCCCCTTGATATCACTCAGGTCAAGGAAACAAATCTCCATCTTCGTCATACCACCGAAGATCCTCTGCCTCGCTCCACAACCATCTGTTTCACTCGACAAAACCCTCAGAACCATCGCCATTGTGTGCCTTAGCTTCGTGCAGGTTCTGGAGGGCCAAGGGACCCCTAGTGGGTTGATTTTGATAAGGAAAAAGGTACCTGGAGGTCCCTTGCTTCTTCAACCTCACTAGACCTCGTCAGAGCTCCAAGTGACCATCTGAATCCTACAACAGCTCCAGGGGACTTCTAGCCATATTTTGAGATCCTTGGGATTCCCCCAGTTGGTCGGAGTTGCCCTCCGGCATGAATCGAAGCTCAAACAACATGGTGTTCTTCCTTGTTCTTCCAAGCGAACTCCTTATCGTTTGATCAGGAGCAACATGAGCAATAACAGTTGGATGCGTGAAGCCCTGACTACTGATCTCCTCTTGGGGATCTAATCCTTGCCATCTAGTTGAAGCGGTATCAACTGTCAGATGTGTGCCACGTGTTAAATAAAGAACATTAGTTGTTGGATTCACTTGTAGGGGTAATTTTGCTCTATACCCTTGTATTGTTTGCATTTTTATTTTAGTCTATAAAATATTTGTCCATAGCATAAATATTCTTGTAAATTTTTCTTTTTATCTCATGTACTTTTCTTATTTGCATTTAAATCCAATCCATTTCACCTCACGTGCCTGTACGCATGAGTTGAGTGGGTATTTTGCACCTAACCCTTAGGCTTTTTCTAATTCGTTTTAGTCATGATTTTTAAAGTAATAGTATAATATTTTTTTGGAAAAATTGCATCCGGTCCCATGTATTCGTATTAATTTGCAAATATACCCCTCCGGGTATAAAATATTAGACATTTTGGGAAAAATGCATTTTGGCCTATGTTTATCTGAGGTGTTCGACTAGGATCCAGAATATACCCCTACTAGGTCGTATTTTCTTTTTTTTTATCTTTTGTGTTACTAAAAATAGCTACAGGCCTCTAAAAGTTCATTGAAAATTGCTATAAAAACTTGACATAAAAAATATATCCCATATGTTTTTGGCTAGGAATTTTAATGTGGTTTTGTCTATAAAAATAAAAATTGCTCTATTTATCCATGTTTGCATTTAAAAATACATAAAAAATTATAAAAATTCTTTGAAAAATCCAAAAATTTAATTAAATAATTAAAAACCCTTAAAATTCCTAAAATCCCTAAAAACCCTAAAATCATCCATTGTCTTCCCTTATCTAATTTTAGTTGTCTATCCCCCGTTATTCCATGTGTTCGACCCCCACTGTACTTGTCCATTATACATTTTATTGTAAGGTATAATAAATTTAACCTCTTGCTTGATTGATATAATTCTTGTGTGGGTTAATTGTTGATTAAACACGAGTATTGAGAGGTCGTCATAGCTATTGAGTCCTCGCCATGTGAGGCTCATTTTAGATCCCTCAATTATCTCTGTTTATCAGCCAGTATAAGCCATACTGCAATACATTCCATGTGGTCCTTTTCCCAAAGTGGTGCCCTCCTATCTCCAGGCTGTGGCAGTATGTAAGGACACTATGGTATTCCTCCTGAGGAATACACCTCCTCTAGAGACAATCTTGTCCCTCGAAGAAAAGGATTGTATCCTCCCTATGGTAATGCCTCGTATCCGACTTGAGTCAATCTATGCTGCTCTTGGGCCAATCTTCAGGAACATTCTTGGAGACAAGATAGTTCGTTATATTAGCATACCATGGGAGTGAATCGATAACAAAAATCAACGCATCAGGGAAGGAGTCTCAAATTGATGTATAATAAAAAGCATCAAGCATCTCGAGATGGGAGAGGTGATCAACTACTACATTCTTCTTTCCAAGTTTATCTTTAATGTCCAAATCAAACTCCTAGACAAGTAAAATCCGCCTAAGAAGATGTACCTTCACATCCTTCTTTTACATGAGGTTTCGTAGCGCTAAGGGCTTTTTGAACACAACAAACTTGGATCCAATGAGATGATACCTGAATTTATCAAAGGCTAACACTACCACACGCATTTCTTTTTTCGTAGCCTTGTAGTTAATCTGAGTAGGGTCAAGAACATTGCTTGCATAGTGTATGGCGAACAGGACACCATCCCTCCTCTGTCCAAACACAGCCCCAATAGCAAAATCTCAGGTACCCATCATGATCTCAAAAGGAAGATACCACTATGGGACTTTTATGATCAGGGCATCCATGATCATTCCTTGTAATTGCTTAAAGGCATCAAGACACTTGTGATCGACAATAAAATCCATGTCTTTGCCTAAAATCTCAGTAAGCGGTCGATCTATCTTTGAAAAATCTTTTCTAAATCTTCTGTAAAATCCGACATGCTCAAGAGAAGACCACAACTATTTCATGTTAGTTGGTGGTTGGAGTCATTTGATCACGTCCACCTTCGAAGGGTCATCTTCCATTCCTCTCTTGAAGATGACATGCCCCAACACAATCCTTTTGTCACCATGAAGTGACTCTTCTCCCACGAGAGCTCCAGATTAACCTCACAACATCTTTTGAGGACTCAGTACGAATTTATAAGATAGGAATCAAAGGAATCATTATGGACTGAGAAGTCATCCATAAGGACTTCAAGGAATTCACCGACCATCTCAGCGAATACAACAATCATGTACCTTTGAAACATATCGAGAGCATTTCATAACCCAAAGGGCATGCACCTGAAAGTATAGGTATCGAAGGGGCATGTGGATGTGGTTTTTCTTGGTCCTCTGTAGGAATAGATACTTGGTTGTAGCCCATGAACCCTTCTAAGAAACATAAGAATTCTTTTCCCGCTAATCTCTCCAAGATTTGATCAGTAAATGGAAGGGGAAAATGCCGTCTTCATCATGGCATTCACGCATCTGTAATCCATACTTCACGCCTTGACGTGGGTACTAATGTCCAAATCTCCTCTTTGTCCTCATTGATTGTCGTTTGAAGTCACAACTTATTTGGGACAATATTAATAGGTGCCACCCACTTGAAATCAGAGATGGGATAAATAAAACCCATGTCACACCATTTGTTATTTTCCTTCTTAACAACCTCTCTCAAATTTGGATTCAGCCTGTGCTAGAATTCACGAGTATATTTGGCTTCATTCTCATGGTAGATATGATGCGAACATATAGCGGGATTTATATGTTGGAGATAAAAAAGTTGCAGCCTATTTCCTTGAATTTTTCTCCATAATCTCTAGCAAGCGAGATTCCTACTCCTCGATCAATCACGAATTGATGATGACAAAAAACTTTTTCTCTTGTCCCACAAAGAAGGTATACTTGAGTGTTATGGGTAATGCTTTAAGGTCAGGTAATATTTTGTCATCAAGCATTTTGGGCTCAATCAACTATGGTTCTATGATAATAGTGGCTCGATCTGTCGCTAAAATAACTGCTACCAACTGATTCGGCTTTGAAGTCAAAACGTCAAAAGTATCCAAGCTATCATTGAAATACACATCCAACTCATCAACCTCATCTTCTCGTTATCCTAGAGAGGAAAGGACTAACATGCCTAGTTGTGTCATCAAAGATGTAGGGGGATGTAATCACTATGTGCTCCGCATCTTGTAATTCATTCCAAAGAATCCTGCAAATTGTCTCACGGACAATGTTCCCTCTAGAGGAGATAAACTCATTTGTGCTAGTTGGGTTCTGTCTCCATGACCCAACGGTTTCTACAAGAACACAATCTACTTCCGTCGAAGAGTACTCGATGATGGATTCAGAATCTGGTCTCTGCCACCTCATTTTCTTCATCTCTAGTCTGTCATCTCCGCCAGAAGTTTGGAACTAAATCTTCTCGGCCTTGTAATCAAATAAGGTCCCCACTGTCCTCAAGAAGGGTCATCCAAGTATGATATGGGAATATGTCCAATTTTGAGGGACCTCCATATCAAGGATTGTCAAGTCCACCATGTAATCTCGTCCTTCGACATTGATGATAATGTTCCTCAATTCTCCCCTAAACCTCTTAGTGGATTTGTTAGGAAACTGGAGTATGGATCTAGATTTCCTAAGAGGTTATAGATTTAAACTCACATAGAGGGTAGTTGGCATTGGATTAATTGAGGATCCATTATCCAGGAGAGTGCATGAAAGCATAGTGTCATCGACATGACACCCCATAATGGCCACCCATGTCCCTTCATTTCCTTGGAAACACATTCTTAATGGCACAAGTAGTGCCTACTGATAGAACATGCTTCTCAACACGGCTTCTTGTTCTTGTTTTTCTGCTAGTCCTCGTAGGTGTGCATCTCACCTTAAGATATTTTTAAAATGCATGTGTCATATACACATACTTATTAAAGGGGATTGTGACCTTAATGTATTTGTTACACATCTCTGCCATCTTAGGGCCATCTTTTGGGTTTTTTGGATTTTTCCTTTCCACCCTTAAGAGCACGGGGGAAAATAATTATCGTTAACAACTCAGATTCTAAAACTGAAATATGTTCATTCTTATTCAAAAGAGAAAATGAGTTTTGTATATGACTCTAACTCTGACTCTACTTGAAAAGAAATTCATGAAAAGAAAATGGTGGTGCATCTTCTGCTTCTGGTGCGTCCTCCTCAGATGGAGGTGCAAGATCTTCATTAGGCTCTCTTGATTCACTACCGGTGCTCCTCTACTTATTTTTGTTCTTTTTGTTTTTCTAGTTTATTATTTTTTTTTTCATTCACTAGTTGTGCTCCTCTCCTTTTTATTTTTCTCAGATGGACACTGTTGAAGTTGTATTTAGAGCATGACACATTCTTGTCCGTTGTCAATTCAATTGATGTGGCATTTCAAGAAAAAGAGCTCCCATCATCAGAAGATTTAGACAATTGACCTACAAAAATATTCTTGCTGTTAGTCTTTTTCATTTATTTTCCTTTCTTTCCTTCTCCCATTATATTCATTCATACCTTTGATCAGTGTTATACTTAGGATGACTAGATCTTAAGTATAGTAGGGATGAGAGACTCAAGTTCTTTCCTTTTTGTTCCCTCACTTGTCTCTTAACTTGTTTATATTATGTTATATAATTAGGGACTATTTATCTTAAGTATAGCGGGAGACAATTCGAATCGTTGATTCCATATATTCTCTCTTGATCATCCCCACTTAATGTACAATCTTCTATACTTGAGATTAGTTGATTCTAAGTATATGGGGTTGATCAAATTCTCATTCTTATATTGAATCATTGTAGTATAGTACTTTTCTATAAAATTAGTGTAGAAAGTATTGTAAAATATTTGTAAAAAATGCTTTACAAATGATTTTGAAAAATGGTTGCGAACTGTTTTTAAAAATATTTTGAAAATATTTGAAAAATCTTTATAAAATATTTTCAAGCCTTTGAAAAATATCCATTTGTAAAAATATTGTAAAACTTATTGTAAATTTGTTGAATTTTTATTTGCAAAATATATTTTCAAAAATCATTGCAATTTTTTTGCAAAAATATTTTCAAATGGTTTTGAAAACCTTGTATATAATAATGTTGTAAAATTGTTCAAATAAACCCTTGTGTAAATAAAATTAGTTGTAAATATGTATACACATGTTGTGAATACTTGTAAATAAATGCAATTCACTAACCTTTTCAAAAAATATGTAAATATTAAAAATATTCAAAACTCATAAAAAATTGCAAAACTATTAAAAACCCACTTGAAATTTTCAAAACCATAAAGTATGCTTCACAAAAATATCTTTTCACTTGCATTTGCATTCTTTAGAATGATTATGACAATTGAACTGATCTAGAATAAAATATGAAGATTGGAGTTTGGTTTAGAACTTAATGAAGGATATGGGAAAATCCTTAATCGCATCATGGAAGCATGAGGATCGCATCATATGCGACCGAGAGCGACTAGTCGTACTAGTAGCTCGAGGCGACGAAATTTAAAAATATTCAAACGATGAAACCACATGATCCAAGATCACTTCTTGGATCATTTCATCCCAACCACAAAAAAGTATTAGGTTTACCTCTTTAAGAGTGATTGCGATCGAGTCTCTAAACAAAGAGACCTCCTGTCTCACGTTCGATCCAACGGAGGAGATGCTTGTGAGCACGTTGGTAAGACACGTGCTCCTCACAATCCATGTTGATGATCAAAGCGACGAATCTCCTGATCTCCTCACACGAGATCTAATGTCTTTTTCATGAGATATATGCACCGAAGGAGACGTAGATCCACAAACAAACAATCTAGCAGCATAACAACGATGCTGCGGTGATGGCGACTCTCTCTAAGACTCCATGGTGGACGGCCACAAGAGAGAGAGAGAGAGGAGAGAGTCTTTGCATGTAGAGAGAGAGGGATAGAGAGAGAGTATAATTCCTCTTAGAATTATGTGTATATCCTAAAAGGCAAGGGCTACCCTTCCTTTTATACTAGTTGGATGTATATTGATCTCAATCCATGTGCCCTCTTAATCCAACGGTTTAGATTAAGTGGTTATTAATAAATGGCCATGATTTGTTGCCACAAATTTGCAACAACAAATTTAATTAAAATAAATTAATTATATCCCTTTATCAAGATATAAATTAATTAATTTTAATTTCAATTATAACAAAGAGATAATAAGGTAGGCAACCACCACCCTAAAAAGAGGGTGGTCGTCCCCTCCTTTGACTTGGTCAGGGTGGACGACCACCTATGTGCTTTAATATTTTATGTTTATTTTGTGAATTTAATTTTATTTATTTTGTTTATCATTTTATAAGTTTATAAAATTTTTATACACTTAAATATATTTTTATTTTTTTCTGAAGTGTTTTGTACACTTAATAAAATATAAGTATTAATTATATAGGTATGTGTATAGGCATTATACCTAGGTATGTTATATATACAAGTATTTTATTTTGTGTTTTCTTTGAGTTTTTATTCTGATTTTAATATACTCATATATTACAAATAATATTTACAAAATTATAAAAATATAAAATAATGAAAATAAAAAAAAAATAAAAAATATATGTTTATTATATAGGATACAATGCAACAACTATTATTGTATTTATCTTCACAAAAAACATTCCAAATTAAATGTGTGAAAACATCAATCACGCCATTGATAAATATGAATCATATTAATATATACAATATAATATGTAAATTCGATTTACAATTAATTGTTTATTGTTAATCCAATTCACAACAACATATAATTTGTAATTCTATTTACAACTAAATCTCTCCATTATATTATAAATCATATTTATAATATCCATGATTATAGTGATATCCACATTAATCATATCCTTGATAATTAAATCTTATTTAATCATCTTAGATCTCTATTCTCATGTGCCCAAATAATATGAATCACATTCACATTATTGATATCTTTGATAATTAAATCACATTTAATTATCTTAGGTAACTCTCCTTATAATATGAATCAAATTCATATTATTCATGATAATTAAATCACATTTAATTATCAATTTTCTCAATGCTCGGATACATATATTAATAGTGAAATTATCCTTGAACTCTTTCAAAGATAATGCGCTTTCTTTGTGGATACTTGGAGATAAGGACAAGGCGATTGTATTGTTCCACGTATAGTGACTTGGATATTGAGATCACATCTCAAATTCAAATCTTGCAGACCTCTCATAGATGCTTTATTAAATCAAGACCGCAAATATAATCTTCTTATTGCATTTGAATCACATTCAGATCAGTGTCCAACATTTAGACCAAGATCAGATCACTTCTCTACTGAGAGGAGTAAATAAAATCCAGGCCTGTTTCATCACTCCCTCGGAATGGAAGCGTCATGGTTATACAATCATTTCTGATCACATCACCCTCAGGTATTCCTAATACCTCTACATCCTACATACTATAAGACCTGGAACAAACCCGAAGTATTAGATCAATTTTACACTATCTACTTCAGGGATTTATCATTAAGTTTCTCATTTGACTATTGGAAGTTGTTATTTATCATATACTTTCCAAAAGCATATATCATACCCAGGTGTTGATCATATACTTTCAAAAAGCATATATACAAATTCAGTCAAGCTTCCAAAATGAGACGACCATGCACGGATTTGATTCTTCCCAATATCTCATGAGTGAGCTCTTGTCTTCTGGTTCAGTAACTGAACCTATATGATCACTTTGAGAGATCGTATTACTCGTATACCCTTGTATGCACACTAGTGTGCCGGTGTATAGACCTTGATTAGGTCATCAACCTATTCGTCTGCCAAATGTACATACTCAGACATATAGTAACACATCTGTCTCCAGTCAGAGGATGCGTGCCTATATCATTACATTATACGACATAGATCTTCGGTTATCTCGATCTCGTTAAGTCAACTCTTTGACCTAACTTATCTAACACCTCTGAATCTCTATTCCTATGTGGAGGACCTACATCAAGATGTCAGTTAGATATCATCCTTTAGAGAAAGGATTGTCATCTCATTCTCAGGCTGGAGATTCTCTCTTAACAATCATTTGACGATGCTTGATGAGTCCTCAATCTAAATCTTTAGATATTCATCCAACCACTGACCTCTACGATTCAACAATTGAATCCACAGTTGTATGATCATTAAGATGGCCATGGTACATTATCCTAATTGTACTAAGGGACCTATTTACAAATTAATTTTTCTTCATTTCAGATCAGAGTATGATATTTGCAATAACATTTATTGCATAATGGCTCTCCGTGGGCTCGCATGTCCAACGATCTCCCACTATCCCAAAGAGCCATTAATTGGTTAATCTTTAAACCCACACTCATGTGACAATCATAGGATATTTAGAAAAACATCTAGGTACGTTGATCAGTCACTCTGTTCCCGAGAGACTATGCCAAGTCCATTTACGACACTCGCATATCTCTTAGTAACAGTACTCGCATCCAATGCGAATGTTGCATCTTATGCAACCAATACTCAATCTTGTTAAAGAAGTTACAATGTCTTTAACGCTACAACTTAATAATCGTTATAACCAGTATGTAATTTCTATTATCCTTATTAGAATGCCTCAGAGATCTCTATCTCTCAATACTAAGACCCGGTCTTATGTCTTATAAGGCATCTGCAGTTAAGACCTTTTAGATCACTATCTATAAAGTCTTAAGTTCTTGATGATGAGCCTTTGAGATCAGTATCTCAAAAGTCTTATCCTCTTTGAAGATATTGTTATTAATGAAATTAAGTGTTTTCTCCCCTTTGTATGATTAGTAACAGTTTACTACTCCTATTGCATGGCAGACATCTGGCTTTTGTACACATGTAGATTACATTGAGCTTCCGAAAACTTAATGCACTAGGGTATGTAGCTTTGGTATTCACATCCTCGACTTTTTGAGGTGATATCCCTTTAGATAAGTCAGTACCATATCTTAAGGGAAAGAAGCCTTTCTTGGAATTTTCCAGAAAATGGAAATGTCCAAGGTGTACCACTATTGTGACCATACCAATACCCTCTTTTCATTGCTTCTGAACAACTTCCGAACTAAGATTTAAGAGGTATCCTTGGGATCATATCTCAAGGTATGGAATAGACAGTCTATAAAACACTTAATATTATCCTTATCATTCCAAATGATTAGGATATCATCTATATTTATCATGATGAACATAATTGCACTCCCACTAAGCTTTGCATGGTTCATCAAGATTATATCTAAATCATAACCTTTATAATTTCATCAAATCTAATGTTCCAACTACAAGAAGCTTATTTGAGTTCATAGATGGACTATTCAGCTTGTACACCTTTCTTTCCTCAACTATGAAACCCAGGGGCTACTTCATATGAATATCCTCGGAGAGGTATTCATAGAGAAATGCAATCTTGACTCACATCTTGTAGATGTCAAAGTCAAGTTGTGTAGCTATAGTAAGCAATAATTTGATGAGTTTAAGCATGGTCCCTGGAGAGCAAGTCTCATCACAAGTGATGTCTTCTCCTTGGTGTGTAGCTCATGTCTACGAGCCATGCTTTGAAGGTCTTTACCTTATCACCAGGTTACCTCTTTTTCTTGAAGATCCATTTACACATTAATGGGTCTTACCCATATAGGTGGATCCTCGAGGTTCCATATACCACACTTTTATACGAAGTCTACTTTAGACTTTATTGATAACATCCATCTTTCCATGTCATGATCTTCATAAGCTTCATCACATGAAGTAAGATCATTTTCAGACTTAACTGACACATGGAATCCATCCTCAAACTAACTTTGAAGAGGTATAGTTTCATCTTTAATTGTCCATTTAGTTTCCAATTTTAGGAGCCTCATTATCTTCTCAAGATTAAAGAGTTCCTTCACTTCATTTTCATCTTGATTCCCAAGAGAGACATCCTCTAAGAATCATATCCTTAGAGATGAAATCTTTTAAGAATCTCAAGGTCATAAAAAGCACTCTCTGGTGCTAGATTCCAACTTAATTGCATCCATGACAAAGTTATGGAGCAAGCAACCATAAATCCTCAAGTGTCCAACACTAGTCTAGGTTCCAAACCATATCTCATGAGGATGTTCGAGTTTAGATTTACTTGGAATCTTTTTAAGGTTATAAATTGTAGTCTCTACTACATATCTACCTGGAAACTAAGAGGTAATTATGCTAAGATTCATCATTAATCAAAACATTTCACACATTTTTCAATTGTATCTCCCTATATCTTATGTTTCTAAGGAATAAATCACAAATAATCATCAATAGATATCACATATCATTAATGTTTATTGTGATTCATAAATCAATATGTATGAGATCTTGAATACTTTGACATCTTACACCATTCGCAGAGAAGGGTGCATTGGATATTTTAATTTATTTTTTGAATACAATATTCACAAGTATGTAAGATTCGATGTTTTAGACATTTAAAGTTTATCTCTTACTAATCCATTGATCCCATCAACAGACATATGTCCAAGGCTTGATGCCATATCATTGTCAAATGATCTCCATCCTCCTATTGATCTTAAAAGGTTTAATTTC
Source organism: Ottelia alismoides (assembly GCA_037367405.1). NCBI lineage: Eukaryota > Viridiplantae > Streptophyta > Magnoliopsida > Alismatales > Hydrocharitaceae > Ottelia > Ottelia alismoides. The sequence goes on along the minus strand of JAZKJV010001004.1, from coordinate 1,663,591 downwards.
CAGTATTAGAAATGTTAATGAACCTTTCATTAATTTTCTGATTTAGTAGAGACCTCCATACGCCATATTCCTATCTGAAATATATCCATCATAACTCTTTATGATAGGTCTATTCCAGAGTTCATGTTTATTTCCAACATTTATAAACTAGCAATGAGTGTATTCTAATATCTAGGTCACAGAGACATTCTCTAAGATTATGACTGAAAATATGAAGTCTATTTTTCCAATAGAGACCGTTGCATCAATTGCATCAATATCCATGTAGATGAATATTAAACCATAAGATCAAATTTTCTATTCTTCTAAAGCATATACAACCAATTGCAAGTGTCATTAGAAGAATGAGATACAATTATCAGACTTTGATCTTATCTAATAAGTTAGTCAATTTCAATGATGATATGTAGATATAGATTATTCCGATGCACTATCTGAGTCCTTCTATAAGGATTTTGGATAGTCCAGATAGTCAAACTATCGATACATCGACTTATTGCAGTACTGGCATTCATCCAACTCTTTGGATGTCATATGAAAGTCACAAAAGTATAGTCACCTCTTCGGCTTTCCTTCTTACTTGTATCTGACCCATGCTCCCATTATGCTCTCTTCATCTATAAACATCCATTGCTTAAGACAAAGGACCTCATATGTTGAATTCAAAAGATTTCAACATAAGAGTATTTCAACATGCTTTATTCAATTCGTATAATATAAATATTATGAAGCTTCATGAATGATTAGAGTATAGATAGTAGAATGACGACACTCAACATATATACATACATCTTAACTCTTAAAGACTTAGGTTCAGGTAGGTACTCAAACATTCTGAATACATCATCTCTTATAGAGCCACCATTCTGAATTATGCAGTGAACCATGTCATTCATGATTAAATGTCAAGAGCACAAATGTATGCCAAAACATCTTCTTAGATTTTTATAAGGATTATTTGACAATTGCGATCATCATCAACATGTTACTTCCAAAGTACATTCAATTGAGATCAAGACTATAGAGACATACAAACCCTAGGGTTGTGATGAACTGTATTTCAACCGTTTAAGAGTGTGTATTTAACACTATGATGTCATTGCAACTGGGCTAGATTCGGTTGATCAAAAACCATCTACTTTGGACATGTCAATAAAATAAGATGGTCATATTTTATTTTACTTGGTAAGTAACCAAGGTTGAACTCAGGGACACAAGCCTCTCTCGTGATATTCAGACTTTTATCGATTTTATTAAGTGTTGAGTTAGAGAACAATAGGTCAAACAATGCAAGAAGACAGAACAATGATGCATTAAACAAATATAAAACATGCATTTTTTATTTAATTTTGATCATGCAATTAGATGTGATGAAATGCAATGAAAATATGCCCTAGATCAGAAATACTTGAGCCATTTAAATAGAAGTCAAATCAGGGGTCAATAATAAAGCTCTCTTCATTCATGTAAAAAATAGGCATGAGAAACATAGAAATCAAGACACTTAGATAATAAAATAATACATTAAAATTCGTAGTGTCAAATCTGAAAGAAAAATATGCCATAAGGAAGACAATGAGAAGAGCTTCGAAACGCCACTGAAATCGACTCAATCAGAGCTAGGATGCTCAAGATATACACGAGTGAAGATAGGGGCATAAACGTAAGAAAACATGAAAGATAACTAGCAAACAGGTCCCTGTGAGTGACTAAAATGTAAATACAAGAAAGTTCGAGACCTTCCCTGTAAATGACCCACACGCACAGAGGTATTTTTGCAATTATGAAAACTCGCGAGGGTATAAATGCAAAATACCCATTGTGTACGTGGTCGGTACGTGATTCCATGACTTGGTTGCCAAATTGAAGACGTAGGTGGGACTCTGTGAAAATTTCCCAGAAGGCACGTGATATGCACGCGCTATCCCAGGGTCGGTAGACGTCTGGGCTCAGAGGAGGCTCGGGTAGCTTCGGCAAGGCACGGGAACTGGATCTGGTTCGATGTAGGCACAGAGGAGCTCGAAGCGTTGGGGAGGCTCGAAACAGGCTCGGGACGTCCGAGCATGTGGGTCTCTGCTGCGGCTCGGAGAAAGATCAGGGCTGACACGTGGCCACTCGAGACCCGTCAGATCTCAAGGATCTAACAGTACCTGGAGGATCAGCTGGTGGGCGACGTGGCCGCTCCTGCACCGTTGGATGAGCTCTAGGGCAGAGCATCCAATGGTGCCTGTACCTTCTCCCTCAGCTTCAATGGGCGGCGGAACCAGGACTTCGGCGAAGTGGTCCCAGCTCTGCTGCTCTCCTCTGACGTCGATGAAGCTCGTCAATGGTCATGATTGATTGGCGATGGAGCTCAAAGTCTGGGCAAGCTGCGGCTCTACGTGGAGAAGGTTCTAGTCGCTCTGGTGGTGTAGATGTCACTCTCCAAGATATCTCCGGCGATCTCTCCGATCAGTGAAGAATGTTTAGAAACTGCAGCGTTAGTACCACAGCCGAAGCGTGGGTGTCGTGAAGGTGAGCGAAGTGGAGAACGTGGGAGCGAGGGACGACCAGAGGTTGATGATGGTGTTTTAGCCGTTGGATCTTGAGATCCAACGACTGGAGTTTGGGCGCTAAAGGGCGGTTGCGATTTGATCTCGGGTGACGTGATCGAAGGGTGAATGGCGCGCCACGTGTCATGTGCACAAGCGGGCAGAAAGTGAGCGGTGATGAGGAGATAAGGTTTGTGATGGGACGGTCGCTGGAATCAGGCGGCGTGGCACGAGGAGATGCGATCACGTGGCTCAACCAGAATGAGCCACGTGGCCCAATCGGATTATTCAAAGTTAGAAAGTGAAATATGTGGGGACAAATGGCCGAATTTGGAAAAACTCAAAACATGAAAGTTGTAGATCTCGATGAGATCTATAATTTTCATGTTGAGCAAAAATGGAGACGAGGTCATTTGAAGATAGAAAATATTTTTGAGGGTTTTCTTAAGGATAAAAACACCACAATTTTTAATTTGCGATTTTTTTGTGGTTTTTAATTTATTCAATGACTTCGATAATTACAAGACTTTATCTGTTTTTTATTGACACACAATTAAGCAAGGGGGTTAAAAAAGGCAAATTAAGGTGATGAAATCAAGTTTCATCACCCCCGTATACTTAAACTATGCTCGTCCCTGAGCATCAAAGAGAATGAATGAACTGGATTAACCCCTTTGTGCATGTGAGTACAGGATCCAATCTGTTCAAGTCCACTCAACTTTAGAGGTCCAAAATTTTAGAGCTCAACCCAGCCTTAATCAAGAGGCACTCAATTCCTCTAATTATTCGGACTCTCTCTGATGTACATATAGACTAAGGGTATGACATTTAGTGTTGACTGCGTTCACGAGAGTAGAGTCAAAACTTCACCCAAGGTCTTGGTCCGAGAAACTCTCCTAAGGACCCAATCCTCAACACTAGGGAATAAATCAAATCTTGCGTTCAGTCCACCTTATCTTTATTTGTCAGGCTTAAAATGTAGATGGAAGGCCAGTAATGGAGGGCATGGGATTGTGTCATTTCTTCTCTTTCTCTCATTGGAACAAAGATTCTCTCTAGTGCCTTTTTACGCAACATATTTTTTTTGGTATTGAATAGTGCGTCCGTCAAGAGAAGTTGGAGCCGTCTGCACTTGTTTTCCTGGGAGTACATCGGGGTGTGTCTTTTTTGAGTACTTATCATACCTTCTACACCCATACTTGTAGCATTTACGATGCAGAGCCCTTTTTTGGTGCAAGCCCGACTCCTGGTCCTAATAGCGGTGGTCCATGTGGACACTTTGAAATGGTTGGGAGCGCTCACCTTTGGTGGAAGCTCTTTGATATTTGACTTTGTGGAATGAGAGCTTTTCTTTGACATTTCATTGATTTGTAATATTTTTTGCTAGCTCCATTGCTTTAATCAAGAGTTGGTGCACACTAATCAACATTTTTATTCATTTCACACCCTGGCACTTAGGTCAATGTCAAGAGATTAGTATAAGAGCCAAGTTCTCATACTGGCTAAAATTGCTGGCACACAGGTTTCATGAAGCCTTCAAAGATTTTATCCCATTCTTGAGCATCATTAGATCAAGTCCAGACTCGAATCCCTCATCCCAATCCCTCAAGTGAAGAGTCAACTCATCTCATTGAAACCGCAGCCGTGCATGTGATGTGTTGATCATATTCTTAATGGTCTAAGACTAAGCATGAAATATAGCATGCAAATCTAGAAATTTAGGGGAAAGTGGATGATTAAGTCGACGACCCTGATGGCTAAGGCTGGCTAACCTAAAATCTCAAATCCTCATAAAATCAAGTTTTCTTGAACTATTCAGATCCTAGGTGGACGTGTGAATTTAGAGGATTAATCCAACTCCTTCATTCAAAAACACACATTTTTTTAAACTTCAAGAGATATTATGACTGCTTAAACTCAATTAAGTAGATGCATCTGCATTCAACTAGTATGGGTGTAAGTACAGACCGGAGCCCGTTACTTGAGGACAGGGCCTTACGCGATGTCCTGTAAACCACCCACTCTGCTAAGGGAGAACCCTCACTGAACGCGACTACTTATTTGGGCTAAGTAGTCACTAATGACTCTTAAAGGATTTTTTGGATTTTCTCATTTTTATGGATTTTAATTAACAGTTAGAACACTGGTTAAACTCAACTTTCCTTGAAAAGAAAAAATACCATGTCACACAAATAAAAATTTTCAACATATTTCCAAACGATTTTTCAAAACATGAGAAACTCGTTTTTCAAATCATCTTCGAAATTATTTTTCTATAAAATAGTGTAACATAATGAAGATAAGCCTTGAAAACCACTGAGTCCACTAAGTTCAAAGAATTTTACTTTAGCCAAAAAGTTTTAAATTTTTCAAATTTTTCATATTGTGGCTAAAGTAAATATACTGTATACACGGTATACCCCCTATACTTAAACTTTGCTATGTCCTCATAGCACTAGATGATACAAGTCCATAGGTACATTTAAATATAGAGAAATATACGGGAACTAAGGAGGACTCCCCCTATACTTAGGTTGGAAATAACCTAAGTATAAAGGCCAGGAAAGATGAGTAGAGATCACGGGGACTCTGGTCCCCCCTATACTTAGGATGTGATTAGCCTAAGTATAAAGATGGAGATTTGATGTTGGGAGAGATCCGAGGTGAACGAAGAAGATGGATGGATATACAAATGAGTGGATGAATCTGCGGAGATTAATGTAGTATCTAAGGCTCAAGGGAGGGTGGCGGAGCAAACAAGGCTCAATCATGCATGCAACACACTTCAATTTCACCAACTCGCACATGAAACCAACCGAGGTTGGTGTATTATCTTGTCGGTTTTATTGGCGATTAAAACATTTTATCTTTACGCTGAAAAAATGTTAAGTAAAATCAATTGCGTAAACGAGGGTGTTGCTCTCCCAAAACAATATTTTACTCCATTTTAGGTTGATTTGCAATTAACGGTCCCAATTATTTTGCTTAAGGTTATCACTGAATTAAGGTGAGCACATAAATCAAGCAATCATCGTCTACCATCCATTCCAATTTTCCATTAACCTAGGTGATCAAGCTAGGAGGGGAAATCGAGAAAAACCATGTAATCGATAAAAACCATGATCTAGGCTAAGCGGGAAATCATGCAGTGCCTTGGCGAAAATTCATGAAAACTTGGACGGTTTGAAAACCAAAATAATGTATGCAAGTTGATCAAAAAACCATACTTAACATGCTTCAATTAGCAGGGAAGAATCTCTTTTAATTTTGGCTAAGTGAGGCGATGTTATGTACGTCTTTATTTATAGTGTGTCCTACCTAAGAACAAACACATAAAAATTGAATGATAAAATAAGCTCGAAGAGCCGCGTGCCTGGTCCTAGGTCGACACTCAAGTGGGGACGATCCCCACAAAACCACATATATCGTTCGTTTACAATCGTGAGTCTTCGATCGAAGACCGCTGTAAAGATGATTATTACATGATAGAATGATATGCAAAATGACATTTTCTTTCTTTCTTTTCGACTTGCTCCAAGCATGCTTCTGCGGCTCCTCGCCTTCTTGAACATCAAGGACCCTGTCACAAAAGCAAAGGTTAGAGATCAATCGAGAAGAAAATTTTATAATGCAAGACAAATGGACAACTTGACCTATATAAAAGAAACACCTCATTAAATAAATGAAAATACAAATAATACAAGAGATGATCCATGTCCCCGACAACAGCTCCATTTGATGAACCGTATTCCAACCCTTTAAGAGTGTTTATTTAGCACTACGATGTCATTGCAGTCGGGCTTGATTCGGTCGATAAAAAACCATCTAATTTGGATATGTCAATAAAATCAGATGGTCATATTTTATTTTACTTGGTAAGTAACCAAGGTCGAACTCTGGGACACGAGCCTCTCTCATGATATTCAGACTTTTATCGATTTTATTAAGTGTTGAGTTAGACAACAATAGGTCAAACAATGCAAGAAGACAGAACAATGATGCATTAAACAAATATAAAACATGGATTTTTTATTTAATTTTTAATCATGCAATTAGATGCGATGAAATGCAACGAAATTATGCCCTAGATCAGAAATACTTGAGTCATTTAAATAGAAGTCAAATCAGGGGCAAATAATAAAGCTCTCTTCATTCATGTAAAAAATAGGCATGAGAAATGTAGAAATCAAGACACTTAGACAATAAAATAATACATTAAATTTCGTAGTCTCAAATCTGAAAGAAAAAATACCAAAAGGAAGACATTGAGAAGAGCTCCGAAACGCCACTGAAATCGACTCAATTGGAGCTAGGATGCTCAAGATATACACAAGTGAAGACATGGGCATAAACACAAGAAAACAGGAAAGATAACTAGCAAACATGTCCCTGGGAGGGACTAAAATGTAAATACAAGAAAGTTCAGGACCTTCCCTGTAAATGACCCACACACAAAGGGGTATTTTTACAATTATGAAAACCCGTGAGGGTATAAATGCAAAATACCCATTGTGCACGTGGTCGACACGTGATTCCAGGACCTGGTTGCCAAATTGAAGACATAGGTGGGACTCTGTGAAAATTGCCCAGAAGGCACGTGATATGCGCGCGCTATCCCAGGCTCGGTAGACGTCTAGGCTCGGAGGAGGCTCGGGTAGCTTTGGCAAGGCTCGAGAACTGGATCTGGTTCGATGCAGGCACGTAGGAGCTCGAAGCGCTGGGGAGGCTCGGAACAAGCTCGGGACGTCCGAGCCTGCGGGTCTCTGTTGCGGCTCGGAGAAAGACCGGGGCTGACACGTGGCCACTCGAGACCCGTCAGATCTCAAGGATCCGGCGGTACCTGGAGGATCAACTGGTGGGCGACGTGGCCGCTCCTGCGCCGTTGGATGAGCTCCGGAGAGGAGCATCTAACGGTGCCTGTACCTTCTCCCTCAGCTTCAACAGGCGGTGGAACCAGGACTCCAGCAAAGTGTTTCCAGCTCTGCCGCCTCCTCTGACGTCGATGAAGCTCATCAGCTAGTCTTGATTGATTGACGATGGAGCTCAAAGTCTGGGCAAGCTGCGGCTCTAGGTGGAGAAGGTTCTAGTCGCTCCGGTGGTGTAGATGGCGCTCTCCAAGATATCTCCGGTGAGCTCTCCGATCAGTAAAGAATGTTTAGAACCTGCAGCGTTAGTACCATAGCCGAAGCGTGGGTGTCGTGAAGGTGAGCGAAGTGGAGAACGTGGGAGTGAGGGACGACCGGAGGTTGACGATGGTGTTTTAGCCTTGGATCTTGAGATCCAACGGCTGGAGTTTGGGTGCTAAAGGGCGGCTACGATTTGATCTCGGGCGACGCGATCGAAGGGTGAATGGTGCGCCACATGTCGTGTGCACAAGCTGGCGGGAAGTGAACGGTGATGAGGAGATAAGGCTTGTGATCAGACGGTCGCTGGAATAAGGCGGCGTGGCACGAGGAGATGCGACCACGTGGCTCAACCAGAATGAGCCACGTGGCCCAATCAGATTATTTAAAGTTAGAAAGTGAAATATGAGGAGACAAATTGCCGAATTTGGAAAAACTCAAAACATGAAAGTTGTAGATCTCGATGAGATCTACAATTTTCATGTTGACCAAAATTGAAGACGAGGTCATTTGAAGATAGAAAATATTTTTGAGGGTATTTTTAAGGATAAAAACACCACGATTTTTAATTTGCGATTTTTTTGTGGTTTTTAATTTATTCAATGACTCCGATAAATACAAGACTTTATCTGTTTTTTTATTGACACATAATTAAGCAAGGAGGTTACAAAAGGCAAATTAAGAGGATGAAATCGAGTTTCATCAGGTTATAGACATGCTGTCTATTTAATTGTCATTCCTTATTACTACGAGGAAACTTGTGCATTGAAACCACATACATTATGTGTCCAACTGCAAGTACAATATCTTGATCATGGATCCAATCCATGATAATTTATTAGTTATTATTGAGTATAGTATTGAGCGGGTTTAATGAAGGATTATCTGAAATAATAATTTCCATAAATATATATATATATAAATATAGTTTACTTTCATTTAGGAATTTTTATATCAAAGTTATCTTGTCTTATCAACACTGAAAGTTCATTCCCTTAATCACTTTTAATGTAAGATATATACTTACCATTATATCTCAAGCAAGATCTGGGATCTTCTTTCTTATCTTTGTTTTATCCCAATAATATGAGAATCTCAACTCAGATAAAAGGAAGCGAGAACACATTCTGCCTTGCAAATCCAACTTGCATTCCAAATTCAGTCTTTAACACCCGGGCCCACTCCCCTAAGGTGATGTTGACCCGTCGTTAATTGAACCAACTGTCAACAAGGATTAGAACTCTCTATGCACAATCTAGTATCGATCCAATAATGTGAGGATCAGATATTGGGGTCATGATGAATCCACATTTCATCATCTTTATTCTATCATTTTGGCCTAAAAAACCCTAGCAAATGCGTGTAAATACCCTTAATTAGAGCATCTTAGCATTCATGCATGTGCATGCAAATAGTGTATAAAATACTGTAATTAACACCAAAATTATAGAATAAATAAAAGAAAAGGAAAAGAATAAAATATTGTAAATATTTTATGACCAGAAACCCCTCAATCCCAAGCTAAGCTCCCCTTTTGGTGCCAAAACAGTCAAGGGAGGTGACAGCTCCCTTCGGCGTGTCTCAGGCGGGTCGAGCAAAGCTCGAGGAGGCTCCACCACCTCCGCCTTTGCCGGCGTCGAGGTACGACTTCCCTCCCGTGTTCAACCGTTGAGGCAGCTTCTTTTCCCTTTATTTCTTTTGCTTTTTCTTTGCCTTGGTGTCTTAGGATCTGTTTCCCATCGTTAATCTTGTGCTTCATCGATTCAATCATCCAATAGCCCCTCCTCGCAAGAGTGCTCCTCCGGCCGACCACCGTACACCGCCGTCCACACACCATTCCACTCCGCGGGGTCCAGGCACTTTTCCCTAGACCCTCTCACCCTTTTTTGCAGGTACTCAGACCTTAACGATCGCTTGGGGATCATTTTGACCTTCACTGGAGGCCACGAAGCTCCACCAGCTCCGACCATGTCTCCAGCGAACTTCGGCCGTCGCTGAGGTATTTTGGACCAGCCAGCACCTCGAGGAAGCTCCTAGGAGGCCGCAGCACCATTTTGAAGCCCAAAGATCACCGCAGCACCGAGATCGAGCTCGGGGAAGTTCGCCTCGCTGGCGTTCTTCCCCCTTCGTCCTTCTTTCTCGTCCACCGTTAGATTGGGGTGCGCCTCCAGATCAAGCAGCCACTGTTGGATCTCCTCCGCTTCCAGTCGTCCGATTGCCCAAGGATCATCTAATCGTAGCCATTGAGATCGAAGCGTCATCGCGCCACTGGAGGCCGACACGTGTTAAGGGGGAAGGATCCCATCGTCCATCTGCGCATAGCGAGGGGTATTTTGCATCCGACACCCCCTGCATTTTTGTATTTACTAGTGGATACCTAATCTTTCCTCGGTTGCGTTAAAGTTTTGTAATATTTGCAACTTACCCCCCAGAACCTTTGATTATTGCAACTAGGTCCCTAGCCACGTCACCTCATGTGCCTGTACGCATGAGGTGAAGGGCATTTTGCGAGGGAACCCCCTAGGGTTTTCTTATTTCGTTTTGATCCAAAAACTTTTAGAACTAGTGTAATATTTTTGGAATATTTGCATTAAAGCCCCCACAGTTTTGGAAATTACATCCGTGCCCCTTCCAAGCGCGCGTGCTTGCGCACGTGGCTTTGGTGTTTTTGCAAGAGTACCCCTGCGGGTTTGGTTATTTGTGTTAAGTCATGTAATTGCAATATTTAGTTATATATTTTGTGTAAAAATTGCACTTAGGCCCTGGAACTTTTATCTAATTACATTTATACCCCTGCTAGTGTAATTTTTCTTTTTGTTTCTTTTAAATATTGCATGCATTTTTAAAATCCCAAACATTCCCAAAAAAATTCTCATAAGCTCCTAGTTGCTTGATTATTCACTCTATATTTTTGTGTTTCATTTTTATTGCATTTTAATATTTTTTAAAAATCAAAAACATGCATTTTAGCTACTGTTTGCTTTAGAAAATACCCAAAAAATATCAAATCTTTCTGAAAAATTCCAAAAAAAATTACATTAGGTCGCTTTTAGTGTCTTTTAATTTCTATCCAAAAAACATTAAAAATTTCAAAACAAAAACCTTAAAAATTCGAGAACCCCTAAAAACTTCATAAAAATCAACAAAATCATAGAAAAATCCTAAAAATGCAAACTAAGATTATGTAGTTTCCCTATTTTATTTCCTGTATTTTAAAATTTATTTGAGGAATTTTGGGTACTATTTAGTATTTTTAACCCTCATTTTAATTTCAGCCAATAGTTTAATTCACTATTTTCTTGTATTTTGACTTTTAAAAATACCAAAAATATTCAGAAAGTTTCCAAAAATCACAAAAATATTATAAAATTCTAAAAAGACCAAAAACATTTCATTTTCTTACTGTTGAGAATTTTTCCTTAATTTTATAAATACCTTAGCCCCTCTTTTCTTATATTATATATATTCTAGTTATTGAAAAAGAAAATTAAAAAAAATATAAAATATAAAAAGAAAATATAAAATCAAAAAATTAAAAATCAAAATACAAAATTATAAAATTAAAAATTAAATAAAAAATAAAAATTAAAAACCCACAAAAATTGCATACTTGTGACACACATCACACTCACATTTTGCACAATTGCATTGATCTATCTTGCTTGCTCCCTGAGTTCGACACTCTACATACTTAAACTATACATCTATTTGTAGAGTTAAAATAAATTTGACTCCACATCTACTTCTCTTTGTTTGATTGATTTGATTGCGGGTTCATTGCTGGCTAATTGAGGTTTTGTGAGCGGTCGCCGCAGTGACATTGTGGTCTCGCCTTGTGTGGACTATTTATAACCTCGCCAAACCTGAGTTATCAACTATAAAGAAAACCTTACTCTTTCGAGAAGCAAAGAGACCGATCCAGATGCGCTTAGATGGAGGAGTTGTCACTTCAGACAAGTGTCTCATACATACAATCCCTGGCGACAGAACCCTTCGCCTTGACGGGAGACCATGGATGTCACTTATGTGATCCTCCATATCATGCTCAAATTCTAACTAATTATTATGAATCATATTCACATAATTAATTTTTCCAAAGAAATTACAACTTTATTCATAATAGAGTATTTTAATTTTAATTGGGTTCCATATACTATAATCATATTAAATTAATGATCCAATTAACATCCAACAAATATTATTTACTATTACTTGAAATATGGTATTATCTCAAATACATATTATTTGAATTCTAATAATTAGAAAAATACATCATGATCCCTCAAACATTATCTCTTCCTTACCTATTATCATGGCCAGTTCTGACGGGAGTGGGACAAAGCGCTCACGAAGCAACCTGGACACCATATCTGCCTCAGGTCAGGATCATGCCAATTGATCATTTTGTACTTGAGATGATAATCAGTCTTTCAACCGAAGTTTTACCACATAATAATAATCAAAATATTTTTTATTAACATTACAAGGAGATTTGCTAAACAAATCCCCAATCCTATTCAAGCATCAATGTTTGTTGGAAGGTTCATGTAACCAATTGTGATCTAGATTATATCTAATCAAATTTGGTTATGGTCAATGTCATTTAAAGGAACAATCATCACCTTTAAATATTTCACAAATATTCATCAATAATTATTTCAGGAAATTAACTATTAACTTCCATAAATTAATTGAATGACAATCACAAGATTCATGATCAAGTATATAATTTCCAGCAGTGACTCAAACTTACTAAAATTAGCATATCTCAATCTATTTAAATCCAAATCAAGAAAAAAAGTTTCCATAGTTTGTTAATTTGATTTACAACAAAACCCAAGTGATATTCACACATTTTAGGCATTCTATGACCGTAATTAACTCTTTAATTTCGTCAATATTCACCATCCCAGAAACAACGGATACATGTTCATTAAAATGATCATAACTTGAGCATTCGGATTCCAAATCGTGCAAACTAAAATCCCATGCTTTCCTTATTTAATGAGTAACATTATACAAGCGATAATCACGTGTTTAAAAACTTTTAAATATGGCGAAAAAACACACTAAACAGGGTTGCGTGAATGAAATGTGATGAAACATCAAACATCAAAAAAATGTCCAAGTCATCTTCAGTTTAATTTCATAAGAACCTTATAGGAACTAGAATTAAAACTTTTCATGTCGGGGTGACTTATTTTTTTGAGTCCACAAGACTATGTTCACGTGTCATCTTGATTATACCAAGTAGAACATTTCATGACACACACATGATCCCTGTTGACAGTAGCCTAACTAGGACAAACACTCTGCACATATCTAAACTCAGATGAAGTGGTGGAGGGCAGAATTCTTCATCTTGAGAAGCACACATATGGGTACATACACCTCCCCAATAGAAGTCTAGTTCGCCCCAACCTAATCTAGTAATGTTGATGTCTAAAGACAAGATATTGTGGGTTGCAATAAAGCTTCAAAAGAGGGATAGTCTATTGGCTCAAGAATTAAACTTCTTGTGTAAATGCTACCATCATGTACATATACATCAAAAAAGTATGAAATAAAGACTCCAAGAAAGTTAGACGGGCAAAAAGTCAATGAAAAATCATTCCCGTCGGAGTTATGTATCAAAAGGCAAGGCTAATGCTTCAAAGTCAAAGTTACAAGGTTGCTTGCAGTTGGAGACTTAGCTACACTAGCCAAGCTCCAAAGGATATGTGGCTACACTAGTCATGATCCATTCTTATCTCCACCCTCTCTTGTTAAGCTCGTTGCAGTTAAACATCGAATGGAATACCCCACTCCTTGAGGAAAAAGTAGATAGATTGGGGAACTAGGGTTACCTTGCTAAGGGAGATTGCCACTTTAGATGTGATAAGCTACATTTCACCTACATTGTACAAGTGAGATTCTTAGTCATAGGAGTTAACGTATGAAAAAACTTTCTCTAACTTGACTATTAGTGCGAACTGAACAGAGGACTGTGAAACTTGAGGGTTGTTGAGTTTTAAATCGTATTCTCAATAAGGTTTTGCCAAACTAACAATCCAAAGGTTTAACTAAGCTCCACACTTTGATTTTATGAAGTTAAGTTTAAGAATCATAATCATTCTAAGTCCTTTATTTTTTCTTTCAACACTTATTCTCCTAAAAAGTGCTTGATAGGGACTAGCAAAGCTAAGTAAAAAGGATGATGAATATCCATCCATTCACCATAATTCTTCCATATTGACTTTAAATCTATAGTAAATAACATGTAAATATCACTAACTTGCATGAATTAAAATCCTAGCATTACTTCATAAATAGTGTATAAATACCTATATTTAAACACAAAAAAAAGAATAAAGAAAAGAAAAGAAAAAATGCATAAGGTATCTATGATACTAATTAAATCTGAACCTTGAAACCAAGTAAAATATTGGCTACGTCTACCAGGAACAGAGTAGGGGTAGATAGGGTGAAAAATGTACAAAATTATAAAGAAAACCCTAAGTATTCTAGATATACTATACTATTTAAAAAGCTAAAACTTATACTATTTTACTAATCATCATACACACTTTAAATAATAAGGTTTTCAACACAAAACTTGTACGTAATCATGTATAAAAAATAATAAAAATATTGGCAAAAATAAATCATGTACAAGTCACTTAGTACACTTAGTTGAAAACGTTGAAAACAGAACTTCATTTATCAATATTTTCTCCATATGAATGGAAAATAAACCAAACTCACTTCCAATAAATTTCAATTTGAATTATCTTTAAAACAAAACAGTTTCATCAGAATTGGAGTCAAGATGCAAAAACCCACTAATTGGGATACTATGATTCTTGGACACATTTATATAAGCCAAAATATTTTACTATGTATATTTTTAGTATCCTTTTAATTTTAATCATTATACATATTATAAAACATCTACAAAAATACAAACACAAACTAAAAGCACTAAAGAATACCAATAATAATTAATAAACCCTAAATATATAGGTATAATGTGCCTATGTTGTAAAAAAATCTATTTATTTTTACATATAAATAAAACCATAAAAATCCAATAAAATTTGTAAATACATTTTAAATAATGTTGTAGATAGATAAATTATTTAAATAAGGTATTATGTATAAAATTAATAAAATAGAAATATAAATACATAATATATAGGTATAAATTTCTATAAATAATAGTTTAAAAATAATATTACCAATTAAAAAAACATTAAAATATAATTTAGAAAATAATATACATTTTTCTTGTTTTAAGTTTTTTATATACTTTCATTTACTAATTTATTTTGAAATATCATGTATTTTTAATCTCGCTTTTGCCCTTTTAGTGTCCCCACATGGCCCAATCGAGGTGCTTGGGGTATTATCACCCCGATCAACACTCCCCCCATGACGTAGACTTATCAAAACATTGTGACCCCTCTTCTTCTCCAAATTTTTGTGCCTCCTCCACACTTTTCGGTCGCCTCGAGCCCTTCATGAAACCTTATCGCATGACCTTCCTCTGTCACACCTTGATCCTAGTTTTCACCAACCACCATCGATGTGTGTGCAATCCTAGATCGAAAGTAGCCTCCTGTCTCTGCTATAAAACTCCATCTTTGAGCTCCAGCCCTGGTTAATCCATCTCCGACCACTGTAACCCCACGAATCACTTGCTCGAACGAGGCCCTTGTGATATGAGGAGTTTCCCATTCAATTCACAGTGAGGAGAAGGCGGTCGAGGTGAGGTTCACTCACTATCGGAGCACGTCCACTAGGACCAGCTCCCAAGTTGCCTAAGACTAGATGAGATCTTTCTCTTTACCCATTTCACTTCACAATTTTATTTCTAGTATAGATCTACATTTTATTTCAATCAAAACCATTAGAGTTTCATCAAATTCCAAAAAATATAGTACATTAGAGCTCTAGGACTCATCCTTTGTTCATCGTCATAGACACATGTTTCAACTAGCAAATCATACCATCTTCTTACCTTTCCATTTCTTCATCTTCCAACACATCCAGATCACCTCAATCTTGCAAAGATTGAGGCTCCAGGTCCCCATCTTCCACCCAACGTCGGACAACTCTGTCCTCCTTAACCATTGCCCTATTACCATCAATAAAGGGTCTAGAAGCTTCTCTTGGATCCCCAAGCATTTTGCATAGGTTTCGTGTAAGGAAGAGCCAATCTGGGTGGTCAATCAAGCCCAAGACCAAGTTCCAAGAAACCCCGAGTTTCACAAGCCCCTGACCTCCAACAAGGTCTTGACCCTTATAGCACCCCCATCACCTGCACACAATCCCCAAGAAGATTTTAAGACACTCCCAAGCTCGAGAGGTGGCTGAAGAAGCGAAGGAGGCCCGATAGAAGCTCAGGGAGAATAGTATTCTTCCACATTCTTCCAGGAATCCTCTGAGCTATCTGATGAGGAATAGGTGCCAGATCTAATCAGATCCACCCTATCAAGGTGAACAATTGCATGTCCTTGATTGTCCATCACACTTAACTAGGTGTGCATCCAATGTCAGATTAAAGTTGCCCGTACACGCCACGCATGCTCCACCTGGTAATTTTACGCTTGACTTCATCCACCTTTTGTATTTTGTATTTAGATTATAAAATAATAAGTAACACAATAATTTTAGGATATTTTGTTAATTGTACCGGACTTATTTAATTTTCGTTTATACCCCTACCAAGCGTTGAATGTTTAAATATTGGGTATTATCCTATAATTACCCTTGGACTTGATTTAAATGATATTAAATGCATGCATACTTTATGATAATTGCATGTTGGTCCATGTGATATTATTTTATTTATTTGTAGTATTTTTTATTAAATTCTTATGTTTGTCAAGATATTTTAGGAAATTTGCAGTATATGCCAGGAACTTAACTTAATCAGATATATTTCACACTTGGTATTTTATTGCATTTTCCTATTTATAAAATTTCAAAAATAAGCTAATTCTCCATGTTTAGCATTCAAAAATCCAAAAAAAATCAAATATGTCTCCAAACATTCTCAAAAAATAAATTTTTAGATTTTAGTATATTTTATTACATACCCAAAAATAACTAAAAAATAATAAACAGAAACATTGAAAATCTAAAAACCCTAAAAAACTTATAAAAATTTGCAATATTCCATTGAAATTCGAAACTTGTTTTTCTATTTCATAATTTTATTTGTTTTATAAAAAACAATTTATATTAAAAAACCTTAGAGTTAGTTATGGACTTATAAATATTTTAAAAACCCTGGATAAATTTGTGAAATTATCATATTCATAGTTTTATGTATTTATAAATCATTATCAACCAAAAACATTAGACATATATTTAAAATACAGAAATATTTTATTTACTCTATTTTGAATTTAGTTGACTTATTAAAAAATCCAAAAGTTTTTTATCTGTATACTATCTATATTACATATATTATTGTCTACCTTATTTTAAACATAATAAAGGAATTAAAATTTTGCAACATTAATAATATTTAAAAATTAAAAATAACAAAATGCTTAAAAACTATAAAACATAAAAAAACCATAAAAAATACATACTTAAAAACACATAAAATATTTAAAAACAAAAAGGCAAAAAATAAAAAAATATTAAAAAAAGTAAAAATATTATTAATTAGAAATAATATTAGTAATTAACCATATACCCCAATTTGCTCTCAGTGGTTTGACACTCTTCATACTTACATCTATACACATTTTTGAAGAGTTATAATAAATTTTGACTCACGGATTTTGATATTCATCTATATATTAAAGGTTGATTGTTATTTTAGTTGAATGAGGTCGTTCATCATAGCGACTACGTGTTCTAGCCCTTTGTTAAGACACCGGACACATCTCTTTTTTTGAAAAAAGACACCATTTCCATGAGTAATGGTTAGGGTAGATTGTCTACTTAGAATTTATCTATTTTATTTTATTTTCTGTTCTTTATTTCTCTTTAATATATTTGCATAACTGTTCTGACCATCTCTTGTGTTTGACTTTGTTGTGAGTGTTCGTTGCATAAGGGAGGACATCTTAGGATGTCCATTGCACCCGAGCAAAACGGTGGCCGGCTTTCAGACTGAGCCGACAGGAGAGAGTCGTAAATGAGAACCAAAAACCGCAATGAACATATGTATTTAATTTACTTAGATTATATTTTCTTTTATATTGTGTGAGATATATTTATTAGATAATTTGTAATAATTAGACTCTCAAACTCTCTGGACACTTAGATTATTTGAATACATTAGATAGATCCTTTGACCAGAGAAAAATATACATATATATGCCTGAATGTGTGCTTTAGACAGATGATTAGGTTGAAGACCTAAGAAAGTTCCATATATTGGAGAGTCGGTGTGCATATGAGGACATACGAGAAGTATGCTCTCTTAAAGTAATCATACAAGTTCATACTTATTGAAATAGGAGACAGAGCTCGCATATGAGATATTTTGGGTCATAATGACTTCCATGCATGGTCATCTTATTTATGGAATAAGACACTAATTCACGATATTAATATATGCTTCTAAAATGAATACGATTAAAATTGACGCTCAGTTATTGATTGAGAAATATATTTATATTTCATGAAGAAGACAACAAATTAGGGTTGGAACATCATATATTTCAGTCTTCTAGTATGAAGTATGAAGGAGTATTGTGAATACTCTGGGTCAAATCTATCTTAGTAGATCATTTACCACGACCCTTCCATTCCTAGGGAATGATGAAGCTAGATAGATTTTAGTGACCCCACTTCTTAACTTAATGATATGACAATTAATTGGATTAAATCTCATTTCATTTGATTCCAATTTCCAATACCTAATTCAATGTTCAAATGTTGAAAAGAAAAATGATGATGGAAATGGATATGAAATCACTCCTTAATCTCATGTCTAAGCTCCAAATGGTAAGGAAAATGATTAGAAGTGGATGGAAGCTAAGTTCATCAATGTGCTCATTTATTGAGCTCATGGAGAATGTAATGTGTTTCGTTGATCTCACATAGAGTGTGAATCATCTCAGCTCAAGTTCAAAGATAGAGTGTATTACGTTTCCTCAATAATGGTATAAACCCATTATTGGATAGTTATCCAAATTTTAAGTCACTATATGTGTACAGTATGATCTCCCTGACATTATCACCACAAGTCTGTGACTGCAACTCACAAGAAATAATTGTATTAAGATTCGTATGATGTGATGTCAAAATTGAGACAATAATTGTTATTCTAAGAAATAATTTTCTACAAGGGTACATTTGTGAATATGATTCAGAAATATTATTTAGAAATTAATATGAATAATGATTCATAATAAATAATACTTATATGAATTTGATTCGTATAATTATTTTAGGGCATTTATGTGAATATGATTCACATTGGAATTTAAAAGTAATTTGGATTTACATTTTTATTTGGGTTTATGAATAAATATCGTAAGTTATGAGGGTTCTCTTGTAAATTTTCATTAATGATAATTATATTATCCTGAACACAATATAAACAATAACTTCAACAACAAAATAGGACAAGGTTGATGTTCACACTTGGAGAAGCATAGACATCCACCATGAGAGTTCTAACGAGATTAGGCTTCTTATTTTTTGTTAATTTTGTTACTTTATTTTATATGGTAATTGAAGGAGATAAATCTAGTCCTGATTCTTAAAGGACAAACATTCAATCCCTGACTTTGATCTATTATCCAAGGGAAGGGAGAGATGACATCTGCTATAAGGATTAGGATTCCTCATAGATGTCCTCCCTCATATTTATGAGAGGGCATAGCTTTTCTCCCAAAGAATGCTTCATTCCACCAAATTTCTCATTCCATGAGAATTAAGAGAAGAGTCTTGAAAGTTTGTAACTCTCGTATACATGTCTACTCTCTTCTCCAACAAGTCCCTACATGTGCACCATCAAGCCTCTCTTTTCTCCACATAGGCACGTTCTTGTGGAAGAGAAGGGCATCTTCTTCTCCTTGCTTCTCGTACGTGAAGAAGGGATTAATTTTGTACAAGAAATCAGGAGCTTGCGATCATCTAGATCTAATCCTTGCGGAGACAACTATAAAAACAAATCGACATCAAAGTTCATGGGAAGCTACGTAACTCATCATCGCGCCAACGAGAAAAGTGTCTATAGGTCTGACTTGATTCAGGAGGTTTATTTTCTTAGAAACTCACGCTTCAAGAGGTAAATCTAATATCTTCTAAATATTAATTAGATTATATGAAACTATATTTGGAAATCATTTTCTTAAAATTGTGGTTTCGTAATGTATTTTTTATTGTGCTGAAATCTAAATCATGAGATGAACTCTCTTTAAAATTGTAAATTGTTTATTAGCATGTGTATTTCTGGGATGTGAAGTATTTAGCTTCGTTCACTTACCACGTCCATTATGGTCAAGTTGTGTCTCTTAGCAAAACCATTCAGTTGGGGAGTTCCAGGATGAATAAGATTGAGAACAATTCCTCTCTCTCTCTCTCTTTAAGGTATTCCTTGAATTAACCTGAAAGGTACTCGCCGCCTTATTCAGATCAGTTTTTTTATCTTCTTATCGATTTAGCTCGCAAAAAAAGCCATGAATTCTTTGAACATTTCAAAGGTTTCAGATTTGTGATGTAATAGGAAGACAAACACATATCGTGAATGGTCATCAATAAATGTCACATAATATCGGTACCCATTTCGAGTCACGATATTGAACTAGATGCAACAAGTTAGATGGTTTCCTAAAATAGATTCAACAAATTGCATACATGAACAATTGCACCAGAATCAATGACCCAACTACCTTCTCATCCTATGTGAAGAATGAAAGTAGATTTCATACTTGCAAGAGCATTACCCTTACCCATATCCAAGGTTTTCACTCGAGTGTTTTATAGTGATGAGAGACGTCTATTTTATTGGATGTTAGATGTCTAGAAGCCAGAGAAGATGAGCCAATTCTTTGACTATTCTTCTAGGTTAGACTCTTCTAAAACACATGCTTTTGAGTGCGCTTCCCTTTGACTTGTGTAACCACTGCACTGCCAATAGGATTCTCCTTCTTCTTGATGTTCTTTACGGACATCAATGAATTCAATAGTTTAGTGTTCATTAACCTCAAGTTTTTCATGTGGTTACGATACCACAAAATTGTCGAAAGACTTGGGTAGAAATAGCATAATGAAGTTGGACTGCATGTTTGCATCCATCTTTTCCCCAAGGTTCTTCAGCTCAGAGAGGTTATAAACGTCAAACGACTAATCTAATTAGGTCATGTTGTAGTACAACCTCTCGTCAAGGTATCATAACTGAGCGAAAGATCTCCGCGAGGAGTAGCTAAGCTAAAATCTCATGGATAAGACCAAGGTCAAACTCAGGGAGACAAGTAACTAGTTTGTATAATAAGGACCTAAATATGTGAATCAAGTTAGTCTAAGGTGATATATAGGTCAAGGGTGCAAGATTACATAAAATTTATGTATGTTTTGTTTATGGGGTTTTCATGCAAATATGCTCCTCCTTACACAAGTTCAAACTGAATTTATCAAACATAAATTGGTCCAAAAATATAGCCAATTAAGGTTCCATGATACTTAATTACATTAAAGTATCATTCAATTCAATTTGTGTATCAACTAATCATTCAATCATGCTCAGGCTCCTTAATCTAGTGCAAATTAGAGATTAACAATCAGAAATGTTTTATAAAGTTCATGATCTTGTGTAATGAATATGAAGTAAATCAAGAGCCTAATGATGCATTAGAATCATTGAGCATACATTTGAATCCAAATAATTAAGTTTAAAGGTCAATGCTCTTCTCTAAATTTTAATTCATTTATAATATAACTTGTTAAAGAGATAAATATATCATATTAAAAAACATCAAAAGACCTTTAAACTATGACAAGTTTCATTGTATTTGGAAAATAGATGCATAAGATACTACACACTTAAGTAAGGGTAATAATTGTAATAGAAACAAAACAAAAACATAACATTGTGGTCCAAATAGGGATTAGATAGTAATATATACAAGTTGTTGGGGGTGTAGCATGCAAAATATCCCATCACGAGAGGTGAAATTGGATTTAAAGCAATACGACAGGCTTATTTTATAATTTTCCCCATGCAGCATGCATTGGGCATGTGATGGACTGAAGTACAAATATCCAGAAGCATGGTCCAGACTCTACAAAATCCCAACTCATGTGAGGCGGGTCACGTGGGGACTAGGTTTGGGGCACTGAGCTGCTTCGGGCTACGTGGCATTCTTCTATACATCGGAATGGGCTCGAGAGTCCCAATGATGAGGTCTGAAATAGTGGATAGGTGGAGGATGCTCAACAGTTAGATCAGGTCTAGGCAATCTATCACAACAGTGCATGGAGGTCACTACCCTTCATCCTCCTTTATGTAGGGCGGCGATGAGACGGAGCTCCAACGAATCGCGGAGAGATCCTCCATGCTTCCCATAATGGTTAGGAGAGAACCCTGAAAATCTCGCGAAAGAGATGGGAGTGAAGAGCATCTACATCACTCTTTGGAAGAAGAATCATTGCATGCTTGACGGAGGGGGCAGAGTTGAATGGTGAGCTTTGGAAAATCCAACCATTCATGTTATGCTGAGTAGCTACATGGTTAGACTAACTAATAGCCGAAGTAGGGGGCCTATTTAGGGTGTAATGGGACATGATGGAGGGCTGTGAAGGTGATAGGAGTAGGGCCCTAAAATGGATTCCCAGCCTTTGCAAGGACAAGAAGGAGTCGAGGTGGAGATGGTGATGGATAAGCAGAAATGGGAAGAGAGATGGTATGTGTGAATCTTCGGTGAGAGGCAAAGATGTGTATGTTCTGATTTAGGGAAGATGGTGTGTGCATAGATTGAATAAAAACAAGAAACGATGAAGAAAAGAGAAGTAAGCTTACCAGGGGAAGAGAACGAGGAATGAGGGAGGAACTGGAAGATGGACACAAGCTTGGAATTGGAGTTTTGAGCTCCTGTTCATTGCTCGAAACCTTGGCGAGGGGTTGAGCTCGAACATCTCCAAGGTGGGGTTGTAACTTGGTTGGAGGACCACAGATTATGTCGATGAGGTTTTATCCATCATTCGCTCAAGAATCCCATACAAACCTTATCAGAGTAGGTGGAGGTTTGCTCAGGGTTCTAGTATAAACATGTGGATAGGCACAAATTTGGACAAAAAGTAGTTATATGAAGATGAAGGAGGAGCGGTTCTAGGTTGGTTTTGTCGAAGTTCAACCGCTCCTCCACCACCGGAGGTTGGAGGAATGTGGAGGACAAGCGGTTTGCGTATGTGAGGGAGTTAGGTCTACGACTAGGGGTTGATGGTCGGCAATGAGAATGAATGGAGATATGTGGAAAAAGGATGAAGACGTGGTTGGCGAGTTTGAGTTTTCATTTGTCAGAATAGAATGGAGGTTGAAGGCAACATCTCTACCATTGGATGAGAGGAATCGTAGGGAGCAAAGAGAGGAGAGTGCCGTCGGCACTTATTAGATCAGAGGGTCTCATCAGACAACTGTAGAGTAAGCAGGAAGGAGAAGCTGATATCCAATCCACAAGGATGGAGCTGACGGTGGAGGTAACTGCGGGTGGAGAGGAAGGGCTGGACCACTTGGACTCTCCAGAGAGAGCCATGTGGCCCAATAGGAATAAAAGAAGATAGAAAATAGTTAGTAAAATAATATATATATATAGAAGATTCAAATTAAAAGTCTTCAATATGATAGTTGTAGATCATTTCCAGATCTAGAAGTTCAAATAGATCACAAATTCAAAATACATCATTTGTATATAGATATATTTTTGTAGGTATTTTTAAGTAATTCAAAATACTTATTTTTAATTTCATTGATATTTTTTTGCATTTTTGATATGTATTTAATGTCAAAACAAATATTTATAATACTCAACTAATTTTATGGGATCTTTGATAATAAGAAAACACATAAAGTAAAGGCACATTAGTATGATTGTTTATGTACAATAATAAACGTTAATTATATATAAGGTGTTAGATGTTAATGTTGGTTAAGTATTGATGAATCTTATTGAATAATTAAGTAAGAGGGATAATAAACAGATAATATGATGATAAATCATAGATTTATCAAGAGGTACCCGAACATTTTGACCACATGGTCTCTAACAGATGTCCCTTCCTACATCTTGCAGTGTATAAGTTCTTTCGTCAAGTTGTAGCATTGTGTATAGTTCACATCACCAAACATTTCTTTCAGATTCATCATTATTACAAGGGCACATATTGCTTCTGAAGGACATTAGAAAGAGACCGCAAAATGTAACAATGAGCCAACAAGCTGTCATCTTCATATTTATTATTAAATTGAATTTCTCCCACTATATAATTTTTCATATTTAGACTTTTTGAGCACATATCTGATGTACTCAACAGAAAGAACAAATTCCAAATTATGGAGCCAATCTAAGTAATTTAGTCTGTTCAACTTGTTGACCTCTAGAAACTTGCTAAATGGTTTCATCGATTTCATTTAAGATTAAAAACATGCACTTATTAGTATATAAGTATATATATATATATACATTTTATTTTTTTAAGAATTTTAAAATCAAACTTCTTTTACCTTTTTATGCTTTGAACTATATTCCCTGATTCAACTATGAAACAAAGAGATATACTTATCGTTATATCTCTAGCAAGATCTTTGATTCCCCTTCCACCTTTGTTGCACCCTTGTAATATGAGAACATGCAACTGCGGTGGATGAAACGAGAGCTTTTTCCATCTAGCATGTCCAAATTACATTTCCAAATCGATCTTTAACACCCAAGCTCACCACTCTTGAGGTGATGTTGACTCATTTTCGATTAAACTAACAGTCAACTGGAAGAACTCACTATGTGTAATCGAATACCACCTCAATTATAAAGGGAATATTTTGAGTCACTACACATATGGCATGTCTCTTATGAGAAGCAAAGAGCATGATCCATGTGTACTTGTACATTGGAGCTATGACTTTGCATAGGCGTCTCCGTTGTACAATACATGGCAATTGTAGTCTCCACCTTGACGGGATACCAAGTCATCATATGATCCTCCATATCCCACTCAAGTTTTGATCAATTATATCGAATCATATTCTCATGAATTATCCTTCCAAGGGAATATAATCTTATTAATTATAGATTGTGTAATTTTAATTAGATTATACTAATTTAATCATAATAAATCAACATTAATCTAATGCAACCAACAAGCAATTTTTATTGCTTGATATATTATATAGTATACACCCTCACTAGTACATTTTTATTCTAATTTTAGTTGTTAAGAGTACGTAATGACTTCTCATGCTACCCTTCCTTAAAACAAATCCAACCAGGTCATGCAGACTATGCTGACAAGGAGAACTTCCACTTCCAAATGGTGCAAGGTTCCAAATAAATAACCCATCAACATATTCATACCTAGTCACCATTACCATTCCAATTCAGGACAACATCATTGGTACAAATTGTATTAAGAGATTTTATTGATCTTTCAACCTTGTATTATACTATATACTAATAACTTGGAAATTTAGAAATTTAAAAAAATAATTTCCACAAATTTCCAATATATCAAGCATCAAATTATTTTTCTACTTATTAATTATCAAGTTGTAACAATAATAGCTCAAATTCGATTAGTATCATGAAACAATCATTCAAAAGATGTTATATATCTACATATTTCAATAAGTAAGTAATTCAACAATTAATCAAGGCATATCTTAAATTTTCATGATTTATTTTGAACGATAAACACCTAAAAAACATCATCAAGATGATCATATCATCCTCCGACCCTAGTCCGTACAATATCAAAAATCTTGGGCTATCAGATTCAGAATCACATGAATAGAAATCAAACGGTTTGAAGGATTAACTCATGGCATTAATAAAGTATTTTTTTATCAAGTGTCATGACAGGAAAACAACTTAAAATTCATAATTACAACACACTACAGAAACTTTAGTGTTCGAATCATAGCCCGAGCATAGCCTACTATTGGCTTGATGTTTAAGGCCATATTTAAATATCAAATATGATTTATTAACCGAAAACATGTTCATAAAAAAGGCATATGGAAGCAACATCGAATGTTCACAAAAAATAATATGGAATCTCACAATGGTGGAAAAAGTAATATTCTTGCAATCCGATATCCAATGCCTGATCATCCTAGCACTCAAGATCATATCCAAGACAAACCAAGGCTCGTATACCACTTGAAGGGAGGTTTATACTCCTTCCGCATTATGGAAGCGTGTAGATCGAATCGTACATGATCAAGCGAATGGATTCATCATATAATCAATCTAGATCTTAGCATTGTTTTAAAAATATAACAAATATGAAACCATATGGATTGGGAACCATTCCCAATCCATTTCATCAACTCACCCAACTATAGAATTATCTCTTGAAGCAAGTTTGTGATCTTCTAGCCTCTAAAGAAAGAGACCACTTGTCTAAGTCCGGTTCGATAGAGACATCATTTGTGGGTGCGGTATGAATTGTGTAACATCCACAATCAAAAGAAACAATCCAACCTTCTTACTCGTACATTATGGGGCAAGGGATGTCCTTCAAGGAGAGAGATATAGGGGACAACGAAGAGAGAGAAACTTTTTATGTGTTTCTAATTGTTGCTTGTAAAGGCAGAAAGGCAGGGACATCTTGGTGATTATACAAATAACTATTAGGATTGTAAACCTATTAATTAATCAAGGGTCAAGATTAAATAAGGAACCTTACAAAAACCTTGTCGTCAAAGGCCACCTTGGTGATTATGATGTCACCACGCTTTTGAATCTCTCAAATGATGTGGTATTTCCTTTCCATGTGCTTGCTCTTTTGATGCCATTTTGTTTCCTTCGCTTGAGTTATGGCTCCAGTGTTATCCCAAAGTAGCGGGATGGGAGTATCAGAGGAAACTATGCCAAGATTTAGGATGAACTTGTGCAACCGCACTGCATCCTTTACAGCATCCGATGCAGCAATGTATTCAGCCTTTGTTGTTGAATCGGTTATAGTGTCCTACAACACCATCGTTCAATAGGAACACAGACCTTGATGTTGACTTTTGGTCATCAATATCAGACTTGGAAGTCAGAATATGTGTATCCTAAGTCTTGGAGATCATCATCTCCATAGACCAAGATGTAATCTTGCGTCTCTCTTTGATACTTGAAGACACATTCCAGTATTGCTCTCCATAGCAGGATTGGTAACGGCTTACCACTCCTACTGCAGGGAAGATATTTGGCCTTGTGCACATCATTGTGTACATTAAGCTTCCCACAGCTGATGCATAGGAGCATCCAACCATGGCTTTCTTATCCTCAATACTTTGAGAAGCCATCCGTTTAGATAGGTGGATACCATGTCTTAAGGGAAGGAATCCTTTCTTGGAGTTCTCTATATGGAAGCACTCCAAGATCTTCTTAATGTACCCATGTTGTCACAATTCCAAACTCTTTTCTCTGTTTCTGAACAGCTTCAGAACTAAGATATAAGAGGCTTCTCTAAGATCTTTCATCTTGAAGGAATGGGACGACCAAATCTTAACACTGTTCATCATCCCTATAACGTTGCCAATGATGAAGATGTCATCTACGTAAAGCACGATGAACACAATGACATTACCACTAACATCTTGTACACACATGGTTCATCAGGGTTCTAAACAAAATCATAACTCTTTATGGTTTCATCGAATCTGATGTTCTAGCTATGAGAAGCTTGTTTGAGCCCATAGATGGATTTCTCTAGCTTGCATACTTTGCCTTCCTCGATTATGAAGCCCTGGGGAGGCTCCCTATAAATATCCTCCTCGAGGTATCAATCGAGGAAAGCTGCCTTAACTTAATCTGTCAGATATCATAGTCAAGGTGTGCATCTATACCTAGTAGTGCTCAAATGGATTTAAGAAACCACGGGAGAGAATGACTCATCGTAGTCGATGCCTTCTCTCTGTGTGTAGCCCTTGGCTATGAGTCATACTTTGAAGGTCTCTACCTTCCCATAAGGTCCCCCATTTCTCTTGAAAATCCACTTACACCCAATGGGTTTTACCCCTCTAGGTTGATCATCTGGGGTCCATTCACCATTCTTTCGCATGGAGTCTATTTCAGATTTCATTGCTAGCATCCACCTATCCATGTCATGATTCGTGAGTGCTTCATTAAATAAAGTTGTATCATTGTCAGTTTTACTTGACACATGGCATCCATACCTTTCACGTAGTGCAATCACCCTCAAATTTGTTCAAAGAGGTACGAGTGTTACATCTTCATTTACTTCTTCAGTTTCAAGTTCAGGAAGCTCAGTATACTCAAAGGATTCAATGAGTTCCTTTACTTCATTTTCGTCTTGACTCTTAAGGAAGTCATCCTCTAGAAATTTCACATCTCTAGAGACGAATACCTTCTGAGTCTCAGGGTCATAAAGTTGGTATCCAATACAATCCTTTACATAAACCAATGAAGTAGCACTCTCGAGTATGAGATTCTAGCTTGATTGCGTCCATGTTCTTCGCATGGACCAAGCAACCCCAAATCCTCAAGTGTCTAACACTGGGTTTGGTTCCATACTAAAGATCATGAGGAGTTTTAGGTACGAATTTGCTAGGAATCTTATTCATGATATATAAAGTAGTCTCTATTGCATATCCCTAGAAACTAAGTGGTATATATGCTTTACTCATCATTGAACATACCATGTCCATGATGGTCCTATTGTGTCTTTCAGCAACACCAATAAGTTGGGGAACACCAGGAAGAGTGAGATTGGAGACAATTCCTCTCTCTTTAAGGTATTCCTCGAATTCATCTGAGAGGTATTCGCCACCTCGGTCAGGTCGAATCTGTTTAATCTTCTTATCGGTTTGGTTCTCAACCAAAGCCATGAACTCTTTGAACTTTCAAAAGGTTTCAGATTTATGATGTAGTAGGAAAATAAATCGGTATCGTGAATGGTCATCAATAAAAGTCAGATAATATCGATATCCATTTCGAGTCTTGGTACTGAAGGGACCACATACATCAGTACGTATTAGCTTAAGAATACATCACATCTTGTAACCTTGTTACGGAAAGGAGTCCTTGTTATTTTACCTCTAATACAGTGTTCAGAGGTAGATAAAGTTTGGAGCTGTTGAAAATCAAAGAATCCATCCTTTATCAATCTATTGATCCTTTATCAATCTATTGATCCTATCAACAAATAAATGACCAAACCTTCGATGCCAAATCATGTTAGAACGATTTCCATCTTCTCTAGTTCTTTTAGGGTTTTTATTAGTGGTAGTAACATTCACGACATTCTCATCAATTCATAAGTCATAGAGTCCAGTAGAAGTTAGAACACCATCCGCAATATATTTATCATAACGACTTATGACAAGTTTCTTACATAATAGAAATGAATATCCATTTCTAACTAAATTAGATACATATATTTAGTTCCTTCTAACATCTAGAACATAAAGACATTCTTTAAGTACTATCACTCTCCCACTAGATAATGATAGTCTGCACGTCCTGAGGGTGACTGTTGCAGTAGTTGTATCAGATCCCATCTGGATGACTATCTCCCCTTCATCAAGATTCCTAGTTTCCTGAAATAGATGTGACAAATTGCATACATGAACAGAAGAACTAGAATCGATGGTACAACTAAGTTCTCATATTATAATAAAATTTGTTTCAATTATGAAAGTAAAATGTATACCTGTTGGGGATGTACCTTTCTCTATAGATTTAAGGTACTCTATGCAGGTACGCTTCCAGTGCCCCGACTTCTTGCAGTGATGACATTCATCAATCTTCTTTGATGCCATCAATGTGGAAGTATTAGAAGACGAGCCAACACCTTGAATCTTCTTCTTCTTCTTCTGGGTAGGACTCTTCCGAGACCCTTGCTTCCAACCGCACTTCCCTTTGAAATGTACAACCATTGCACTATCAAAGGGATTTTCTTTCTTCACTATGTTACTTGTAGACTTTAATGAAACTATAAGTTTAGCGTTGGATAATGTCAATTTATTCATGTGGTATGATACCACATAATTGGTGAAAGACGTAAGGAGAGACATCAGAATTAAGTAAGACATTTTGATCACATACTCTTGGATCAAAGTCCCTACCTACATTTTGCAGTGAATTGGTTCTTTCATGGCAATAGAACGTTGTGTGCAGTTTACATCACCGAACGCCTCTTTCAGATTTTGCATTATATCCTAGCAATTATCCATCTCCACATGTTGCTTCTTAGGAACATTAGAGAGAGATCCCAGAATGTAACACCTGGCCAACGAATGATCTTCATCATATTTTTTATTATACTGGATTTTTTCCAGTGTCTTAGCGTTTGTGTGCTTGTTCTTGGATAGCACACAAGAAATGCGATACGTAGATAGAGAAGATCCAAATTACGAATCTAATCTGAGTAATTTGTGCTTGTCAACTGGTTGACCTCCAGGAACCTACTGAGTGGGTTCATGGACTTAATTATCTCAAATAAAGAATGCATTATATTAGAACATATAAATAATTATATATTTAATATTGAATTCTTTGATTAAGGATTTTTAATCAAAATAGTCTTACCATTTCAACTCTGAAAGTTCATTCCCTTAATCACTTTCAAAGCAAGAGATATACTTACTGCTATATCTCTAGCAAGATTTGGGACCTCCTTTTTTCTTTTTTTACATCCTAATAATATGAGAAATTGCAACTTGGATAAAAAGAAGCAGGAACACATTCCTCCTTGCAAGTCAAACTTGCATTTCTCAATTCGGTCTTTAACACCAAGGTCCAGCACCCCTAAGGCGATGTTGACCTATCGTTAATTGAACCAACAGTCAATAGGATTAGAACCTGCTATGCGCAATCCAATATCACCCCCCCAATAATATAAGAAATAGATATTGGGATCACTACACATACATCCTTACTCTTTCGAGAAGCAAAGAGCCCGCTCCATGTGCCTTGTATGCATGATATGCCACTTCAGATAGGCGTCTCCTACATACAATTTATGGTAACGAAACCCTTCGCCTTGACGGAAGACCTTGGATGCCACTTATGTGATCCTCCATATAATGTTTAAATTTTAATTCATTATTATAAATCATATTCATGTAATTAATTCTTTTAAGGGAATTAGAACTCTATTTATAATATAGTATTTATTTTGATAGGATCTTATTAATTTAATCATATTAAATTAATTATCAATCCAATCCAATCAACCAACAAAACAATTAGAGTTTGCTTGATATTACTATATAGTATACTCCCTCATAAATATGCATTTGTATTTTAATAATTAAGGTACAACTTGACTTACTCATATTATTCTTTCCTCAAAAACACATCCAACAAGTACACACGAGTTATGCTAGAAGGAGCATTTCCTTGACATGCAAGGTGCTAATTAGTAAACAAGCCAGCATACCCGGACTTGACACCTTCACAATTCCGATTGAGAACAATACAATATAATGGCAATGTACTTGCACTTTTAACGACCAACTTTGATGACCAGTATATTCTATATAATAATCACTTAGAAATATTAGGCATCGTAAAACAATATTGAGATCTTAAAATTTATAACCATATCAAGCAACTGTGTTTTGCATGTAAAGATTATCATATAACTATTGTAGAATAAACTAGGGTTTTCATGAAACATTCATTGAATGACCAATGATATTTAATCAATTATTTTTATAGTTATTAAGCATCATAATTAATCAAGGTATATTCATTATTTCATAGATTTACAATGAATAACAAATGCATTAAGCAAAGAGATTTGATGATCCAATCATCATCTGTCCCATCTCCACTAAATATGGATTAGTTAGGGAAAATGGAGACGGAATCGTGTGAAATAAATTCGAATGATTTTTTGGTTTGATTATCTACTTAACATAAGTGCTTATTTCATGTTTCATGATGGGAAAATAGTAAGAAAAAGTTATTTTCTTACAGATTCGTGAATACATGCAAAAATAATTTCATAGTTGGATCTCTTTGAATCATATTCAAGCATTTTTGGTGTCAATATTAGGTTATTATTTTTGAGACATATTTATACATTCTAAATACATTTTACTGACCAAAAAACATGCTAGTGAACGAACAATAGGATTTTATTTTTGCAGAAACCCAATTCGAATCTTACAATGCAAAAACAATGAGTCCCATGCATTTGAAACATAAACCTTGTTCACCTAGGGTTTTGGATCTTATTCACGATCTCGACCAAGGCTATGACACCACTTGAAGGTTATGGAGAAAAACCTTAAGTGCATCACAGAAGCGTGAAGATCGCATCATATGCGATCAGGAGCGATTAGTCGCACTAGTTGCTCGGGCAGAAGAATTTAGAAAATTTTAAAATGATGAAACCACATGATTCAAGAACACTTCTTGATTCGTTTCATCTAAAGCACATATAAGATATAGGAATACATCTTGAAGCATGGTTGTGATCAAAGCCTTTAAACGAAGAGATCACCTGTCTCAAGTCCAAGTTGACGGAGGAGACACTTGCAAGCGCAATGATGAAACACGTCCTTTCCGCAATGTAAGATGTTGATCCAAGCGATGGATCTCCTGGTTTCATCACACAAAATCCAAGGTATTCTTTGCATACTGGAAGTACCAAGGAATATGATCCACGAGCGGTCGAAGCAACAACACGATGGTGTAGTGACAATGGTGTTTCTCTCTAGGTCACAAAGTGGAGGGCCACTTAGATAGAGAGAGGGGCATGTATGATGATGATGATGATGATGATGATGATGAGAGAGATGGAGCTTGCGAATTATATGATGTAAAAGAATATCTATGGTTGCCTCTTTTTTATAATATTTTGGGAGTCCATGAATCTCAATCCATGGACAACACAAATCCAATGGTTGAGATTGTTTTATTTTCTTTCAATGGCCAAGATTTGTTGTAAGAATACAATAATTAATTTAATTTAATCTATTGAATAATCATCAATATAAATTAATTCAATCAAAGCAAGAGGAATTAAAGGATTAGAAAGGGAGGCAAGCTCCTTCATAATGAGAAGGGTGAACGACCACCAGGAAATAGAACTAGGGTGGTCGTCCCCCCTCCCATTAAGGAAGGAGATCCTCCTTTTCCAATAATGTGAGATTGTGAATCTCGTATTATCCTTTAATCATTTACGGCAACTTTTATTGTAAATTATTTCAAAAAATAATTTTAACTTATTTTGTGAAATTTCAGTCATGCCATTGGAAATTTGTGAATTGTATTCACAACCCAAAATAAAAATGTAAATTGCATTTTCAATTAATTGTCCAATGTGAATCCAATTCACATCAACATTTAAATTGTAAATGTTATTTATAAATATCTCTCTCATATATTATAAATCGCATTTATAATATATATATGATTAATATGGATAGTACTATTCACATTATTCATATCCATGATAATTAAATCACTTTTAACTATATTGAATTATCTTTCTCATGCATATAAATAATATGAATCAATTTCACATTATTCATGATAATTGAATCTCATTTAATTATCCATTTCTCAATACCCTGATATACATTTATAAATGGAATTATTCTTGAACTCTCTCAAGAATTATGTACTTTCTCCACGGATACATGGAGATAAGGACAGGATGATTGTATGTTCCACATATAGTGAATTGGATATTGAGATGATATCTCAAATCTAGATCTTGAGGACCTCTCATTGATGCTTGATTAAATCAATTTCGTATATCTAATCTTCTCATTGTATATAAATCACATTCAAATGTTCAACGTTTGGACTAAGATTAGATTAGTTCTCTACTTAGAGGAGTTACTAAAATCCAAACATGTTTCATCACTTCATCGGAACGGAAGCGTCATGGTTATACAATTGGTTTATGATCACATCACCCTCCAGTATTTCTAATACCCGTACATACTGCATATTGGAAGACTTAGAGTAAACCCAAAAAATTAGATCAATTTTAGACTATCATCTTTAGGGTTTTATCACTAAGTTTCTCACTCGGTCATTGGGAGTTGGTATCGATAATATGCTTTCCAAAAGTATATATCATACCTACAAATTCTTTTCATGCTTCCAAAGCAAGATGACCATGCATGGAACTTGATTGGTCCCAGTACCTCATGAGTGAGATCATGTATTTCGATTCCCAAGTGAATTTGTATGATCCCTTTAAGAGATCGTATGACTCATATACCCGTGTATGCACACCATCTCATCAGTGTAGAGACCTTGATTTGGCCATCAACCTATCAGTCTGCCAAAATGTACATACTCAGATATATAACAATACATCTGTCTCTGGTCAGAGGATGCATGGCTATATCGTGATAGTATACAACATAGGTCTTGGTTATCTTGATCTCATTAAGTCAACTCTTTGACATAACTCAACTGACACCTCTGAATCTCTATTCTTATGTAGAGGACCTGCATCAAGCAGTCAATCAGATATCAACCTTTAGATAAGGATTGTCATCTCCTTCTCAGAATGGAGATCATTTCTTAATAATCATTTGACGATGCCCGATGAATACTCAATCTAACTCCTTAGATATTCATCCAAACACCAACCTCTATGATTTAACCATTAAATCAACAGTTATATGATCATTAAGATGACCATGGTACGTAACCCTAATTGTATTTTGGAACCTTATAGTGCATTCATTCATTAAATCTCTGATATGGTGTGAAATAAATCAATAACGTTTATAGATAAATCAAATATTATAATAACATTTATTATAAAAATGGTTCGTCTCGGTCTTACATGGGTAACAACAACCAATCTCTAACAAGATTGGGATTAATAAAGAAATATCAATTCCAATTATTTAATTAATAATTCCAAAACAAAACAACCACTGAATTAAAATTAAAACTAAAAGAAATCGAAGTCCTATTATCCCATGGAAGGGGGGACATCCAACATGATGTAACAACCACTAACATCCACCCCATATGAGATTAGTACTCTCTTTTTACCTTTTCTTAATTAACTAATTCATAAGTTTGATTTTGAAATTTAATTAATTAAAAAATGTTGTAACATTTACAAAGTAGGTCATTGATTAAAATGAATAATATTCAATTGAAACATAATAAAATGTAAATCATATTTACATTGGAATGTGAATCCAATTCACAAAAACAATATAATTTGTGAATCCAATTCACATATAAATATCCAAATAATAACGTGAATCATATCCACACCATTCTAAAAAAATATTGTGGATATCACCAACCACATTAATTTTATCCTAGATATCTATATCAAAATTTTTATTTATTTATCCAAATTTTCTCTCTTGTTCTAAAAATTGGAATTTATTTCATTCAGATCAATCCATGAAGTCTATCATGGATATCTTGTCTTCTTCGTGAATACGTGGAGATAAGGTCAGGGTAGTCATATTATCCATGTATAATGACTTGGATATTGAGATTTAATCTCTTATCTAGATCTAAAAGTCCTATCACTGTTGTTTGATCATATCAGATAATGTATCATATATTCTCATTGTACTTAAACCTCATTTAGAATAATGTTCAACATTTAGACTAAAATTGGATTACCAGTTGACTAACTAGAGTCACTAAAATCCAAACATGTTGCATCACACCCTCAGAATGGAAGTGTCATCATAAATAATCAACTTACGATCACATCACCCTCGAGTATTCCTAATACATGTGCATCCTAAATACTAGAATACTGTGATTAATCCTAAAGTCATGATCTCATTTCAACTTTAATAATCTTTACTCATTTATTTTACTTATAAAACACCAGTAAATATCAATAAATCCATATTCTTACTAACCATCATTCTTGTGTAAATACTGTATATTTATCATTATTTTACTCTAAAGTAAATAAATAAATAAAATGGAAGATTGTATATATGTAATAGATAGAAGATCACTCAAACCTCGAGAGAAGGTCTTGACTTGATATGATCAACAACGAATAAAGTAGGAGGAGATAAGCCTAA
Source organism: Ottelia alismoides (assembly GCA_037367405.1). Lineage (NCBI taxonomy): Eukaryota > Viridiplantae > Streptophyta > Magnoliopsida > Alismatales > Hydrocharitaceae > Ottelia > Ottelia alismoides. The sequence goes on along the minus strand of JAZKJV010001004.1, from coordinate 1,627,769 downwards.
AAATACCAAATATTAATCTGTACATGATTGTTTCTAATACACATTCTTTCTTTAATGTATTCATCACTAAATTCTTTGTAAATAAAAGTGATTTTTTTCTTGAAACTTGTACATAAAATTCATTTGTAAATAATAAAAATAATTTATATAGAAATTTGTATATATTGTGTAAATTCACCACTCTCAAAAAGCCACACAGCTCAACTTTCAAGATCAATTTGTTCTCCACCAAAACTCCAAATTCATCAAACTCACTCAGTTTCATTGTACTCCAAACTAAATAATCTATAAATTGGAGGTGATTTCGTAAAAACCAGAGTTAAGGTGTGAAATGTGGCCAATTGGGCTACTATTGTATATTATACTTATATATACTATATATACTATTTAATTAATTATTTTCATTAGAATATTGTATTTTTAGTTTATTGTGAATATTGTATTTAACTTATATAAAATACAAATAAAAATCACAAAATCAAAAATCAACAAAAATAAAATTATGTATATATTGTATAAGTATCACTTTGTATGTACTATACATATATATATTTATTTAACCTAGTAAATTAATTCTTAAAAATCAAATTAAAATTTCATTAAACTCTTATAAAATATTGTAAATAAATAAAATATTAAATTATGTATATATTTGTATATGTAATTAACTAAAAATTAAACCCTTATTTATATAAGTATACATACATATAAATAACGCATTATATTTATTTTAACCCTTGTATATACTTTATTTAATTAATTAGAATTCACCAAAATTAACTTTATTTTATTCTTATTTTTTTATTTACATTATTTATTTTTTAATTCATTTTTAATATTTAATTGATTTATTTAATTATTTCTTCTTATTTTGTTACCTCATCTAATTGGTTCTATTATGTGTGCTTTCTGATTGGTCAGCTCAGGTCTGTTGACCGGGGTCAATTGTCTAGTCCCTGCTATTCTCCCGCTCATCTCGCCGCCATTGCTCTTTCTCCCATTTTTCCCACACGCCTTACTCATTAACCCTCTCTGCTTCCTTCTCTATTATTTTCACCCATTTACTCCTCTCGACCACCAACACCTTTGATCCATCTTCTATGCCTTAATTTGCTTCTGATTTGAATTTCAAAAGCCATTTGAGCAACATCTATAAAGAGACCTCTTCCACTCCCACAGCGAGTTATGTTCCATTCTTCTAGTTTCTCTGCACCTGAGGTTGATCTCAGGAGTCGAGGTAGTGATGGTGCATCCAACTCCACATCTAGGAGTGCGCAAGGAGACCTGTGGATCATGATCCAGCACGCGATCGGAGTTCTTCATTCTGTTCTGCCACTCTGCTGCCCACTGCAGATCGAGGAGAATTCCCCTTATTTTCCATTCATTAGGTAATTTACTTTTTTTATCTTCAATTTTGCAGTTAATTTTCGCTTTGATTTCCATTAAATCTCCTAGATCAGACTATCTTTTTCAACCTCCAATCTGCACGATCGAAGAAGTTTTGATCATCAAAATCATTCCTCGACCTCGCCATTATGTCCTCCATACCTTTTTCCATTCCTTCCACTCCCTTCCCACCTTTAGATCTCACCAGATCAGAAGACCGGTCTCGATTCCGACCACAATTCACTAGAGAACCTCATTCAGCCACCATTTCCCATGCTTTTGTTCTAATCCTTCTATTGAAGATTCCTCCGAGCAATAGCTTTCATTTGCAGGGTCAAAGCACGTTGTATAAGCATTGAATCGAGATTTAGAGGTTCACTTGAAGCTGATACCTTTCAGACCTCCAGATCGTCGATTAGAAGGATTCGAGCTCCATTGCTACAGCTAACCGCCAGAGGTGGAGCCCAGAAAGCCATAAAGATTGTCAAATGACTATTTATGCGAAGGATGACTGAGATCTTCTTGATCAAAGCTCTATTCAGTCTTCATTCATCCTCGTTCTTCCAAATCCCTTCATCACCACACAATCACGAGAAGTCGCCGAGTTTAGATCTCGGTCGTCCAAAATGCCCCAAATCTGAGCCCCGAGTTCTTTCTTCCAGATCTGATCAAGGCCTTCCACGTGAACGTCAACCTCCACCGTCCAATTAGATTTGTAGTGCATCAGAGTTGTCCCTAGTGCCACGTCAATGAAGGGTATATTTGTATCCAACCCCATGTCTTTATTTCATTTTCAAATGAGTCCTTGTTTGGACACGTGTCGCCTTGTCTGTAATTGAATATTTGCACTTTATCCCCTCATTTTTATTTTAGTTGCAATTATATCCTTTTTAAACTTTGAAGCACGCATCGCACATGCCTTTTCGGTTATTTACAATAAATGGTTTGTAGTTTTGATTTATTCACTAGTCCCTAGAAATATTTTATTTACATTTGAGTCCAGTCTAGCGAGGTGTATGTGCCTACACATGATATTTTTGAAAATATTGCACTTTCACCCCACTATTTTTTTATTTGTTATCATTTAGTATGCTAACTTTAAATAATTGCATATACCCATTTGTATTTATTTTGCATGAAAAAATTAAAAAATATCAAAACCTCATCAAAAATTCGATAAAAATTCATTTAGCATTCTAATAATTAGACCTTGCATCCATAATTTCTTTTTTGCATTTGTGTACTTTTTATTATTTATAAAAATAAAGAAATAGTACAAAAATTCCTTGTTTGCCTCCACAAATCAAAAAAATAATAAAAATTGCATGAAAAAATCTTAAAAAATCATCTTTGCTACTTTTGATTTTAATTACCGCACAATTTTGACATTTTTATTCCTCATAAAAATCATAAAATCATAAAACTCTCAAAAGTATAAAAAATTCATATAAATGATAAACCCAGAATTATCATCGGTCGTGTGTTCCACACAAGGCGGGAGCACTGTCGTTGAGGTGACTGATGAAAATCTTGGAATTGATCAGCAATTAACCCACAATGTACATAATTCAAATAATAGCAAAAATTTGGAATAAAATTTTATTTTCTCTACCATAAAATGCATAGCAAGCAAGCATGTAGAGGTTGAACAACTGAGAGCAATACATGTAGCCTATGGTTTTCTTTTATGTACAAACCAAGTCATTCCTTATGTATAGATCCTTTCTGTGGGTTTTTTATTTTTATAATTTTTTATTTTATTATTATTTTTTTTAATTTTTGATTTACTATTTTATATATGATTTTATATATTTAAATTTTTATATTTTCTTTCTATATATGTTTTTGTTTTTTTAAAAACTATATAGCATGTATAAGGCTTTTATATATACAATGCGTAGGAGTATATTTATAAGTATCATTAAATATATAACAAATTCAACATAAAATTGTTTTAGGGTTCTTAATATTTTTCTAATTATTTTGTATTTTTCAAGAATTTTTTGCTAATTTTTAAAGTTAAAAAATATCCCACATAAAGGATTAATATATTTGGCCGAAATAGAATTATGTGTTAAAAATATTCAATAATTACCAAAATTACCCAAACCACTTTTAATATATAAATATTTAAATAAATAAAATTATAAAATAGAAAAGATATATTTTTGGACTTTTAAAGGATTTTTTATATTTTTGTAATTGATTTTGGGGTTTTTCAATTTTTAGGCTTTTTGTTTTCTATTTTTTTGTGATTTTTGGTCTGTAATTAAAATAGGATAAAAAATACTATATTATTTTTTTTGAATTTTTGGAGATTTTTTTATATTTTTTGGTATTTTCTTAGTTAAATAGGGAAGAAATAGGATCCTTTATATTTTTAATAAATATATTAATTGCGAAAAATGCCAAATAAAATAAGGGCATGAATATACATAATATGAAGCATCTAACCCTATTTTTGTGAATTTTTAGGAGCACATTAGATGTTTTTAATAAATAGATGAAAGCTACAAAAATACATGTCCTAGCAGGGGCATTTTTCATTAAAAATAAAATCCAGGGAGCTTTGTGAAAAAGTTCCTGAAGAAAACCATATTTATTTAATTTTTAAATACCTTTTAACAATCACAAAATCTTTGGCATCTATGCAATTTACCCATCACGTGGGAGTACACATGACACGACCTCGAAGGGACCTAAATGCAAATACAATAAAATTCAAGGGCCTTCGAACAATTTTCACAAAATTATACAATGTTAATTTCATTTTATTGGACTTTTTAGAAATAGGAAAATTCGCAGGGGTATACCTGTAATTTCGCCACCTCACATTGGACGGCACGTGAGGTGGTGTGGACTGGACCCAAAAGCAATTGGAATAAATATAGGGGGTCAAATGCAAGATGCCCACTTTATTATAAACAGCTAACTTTATTTACCGAACTGAATAATAAATGCAAAAATAATGGGTCTGGACATGCAATGTACCCCATAAGGCACACGATACAACGGTTGATCTTCGCCACTTAACCACGTGTCGCCATCTTAGCAGCTGGTACCGCTTCGCGCTTGGATAGCCCGGATTAGATTGCTATATGCGATCAGACGGTGAAGGCGGGGCAACATCCAACAGCTCGAATCTGACTTGGTTGTCCTTCTTGATCCAACGGCGGAGCGGCTATGACAAAGAAAAGGGAGGAAGGTCCGCTTGGGGTGAACTTCCTCTGGTGAAATCTTGCTCCTTCGGCGGTCTTTGCTGCTCCAAGGGTCCTAGAGAGGTCCACGATGAGATCCCCTACTGGTTGGTGGCCTCAGAATGGTTGGAGGATCACTGGAGCACCCCCACGGGGTCGAGGAAGATGAGGTGCTCCAGGTACCTCCGGCGAAGTGTAATTTCACCTCCAAGTACTTCTTTGTCTCTTGGAACTGCAGAAATGAACTCTCGAGTCGAGGGCAAAGTGCCTCGACCCGATTAGGTGTGGAATGGGGTGAAGGATGAAGCGGGTGATGCTCTCCAGCGAACGACGGAGTTTGAGAGAGAGTGTCCAGATCCGCAAGGAATCTGGGGAAGAAAAGGTGCGTCGAGCGATCAGAAGGTGATGAGGAACGGAATAGAGGCGAAAGGTACGACGGAGATGGGACGAAGGTGCGCAGAGGAGCTCGCCGGAGCTCGACTCCGGCGAACTACGGGTTGAATGATTAACACTAATTTAACTAACTAAATCATAAACTAACAGCATGAAAATAAACCTACATTTAACAGAAGCAAAATCCATGATAAATGAAAAACTCTTATACCTGGATTAGCCCAGGGAGCAGGGTCGCCGGCGGTGTGTGGTCGTGGGCGCACCCCTTGCTCCTAAAGCTCAGGCTGGGCTCGAGAACACTCCTCCTGTCACGAGGATCTCTCCTAGACGCTAACCCAAAGCTTATAGACACTTAATGGTGACCAAATTTGAAGAGGAGATGGAGGGGGTTTATTTAAAGAACATTTCAGGCACCCTTACTGACCAGGCGTTTGAAGGAATATCGGGCTATGTACAGATTATACAATGATCTGGCGTTAGTCATGGATGATCCATGATTAGTTTTGTTGAAGGATTCGAAGGTGATGGATGGATGAATCCAGCGCAAAATATGGATGAAATCACGGGAATGGACTGTTCTGGCATGCCAAGAGGTCTGAAGGGACAGTTTACCAGAGGTCAACCGTGAAAGCCCTGTCATTGGTCCATGTAGGCGCGCTACAAGATAAAATAGTAGGGTTATTCGAAAATAATTATTTAAAATAGATTTTGATTTTATTAGTTTTTGTATATAAAAATATAAAATGTTTATTATTTTATGTAGTATTTTATTATGATTTTTAATTAATTTTTGGTGTATTTTATAAATAGTTAATTTTTAATATTGTATTTATAGGTATAAATGCTTATATAAAACTGCCTATATTTTATACATTTTGATTTTTATTTTGTATATTTTATTTTATATATTTATAGCTTTATTTTGTGAGTATAAATATATTTTTAATTCTATTTTTATGGTGTTATTTGTATACTTAAATAAATAGATATGTATATTGTATAGGTATATTATAAGTATTTTACCTATGTTTTATTCACACCTTCTTATTTGAATGTATTTTATTAGATTTTATTTTGGTTTTATATTTTTAATATAATATTAATAATATTATAAAAATATAACTAATAAGGAAATAAAAAGAATAAAATCCACTTTTAGTTATATACATATAACATAGGTATTTTATCTATGTATTCTCATAGACTTATTTTATTTTACATCTTCCTTTTGGTTTTATTTTGGTTTTAATATGCATATGTGTTATGAATAATATTTACAAAATTATAAAAATATTAAATTGTAAAATTAGTAAATAATGAATAAATTTAATATTTTAATCGATATAATATACAATGAGGATAAAAAACCTATATAATATACAATGAGGATAAAAAACCTAACTTTCATATAGTAACTCAAAAAAATATAAAACCACCACCATTAAATAGCTTTTGAAAAGTTATATACAATTAGAGTGATTTTCATATGTTTTGAGCTTTTATTTGAATGATATGGGTCTGTGAATTTGGATTTCCGGCTTTTTATTTTGTGCATAAAATGAACAATGTATATTATTTTGGTATAAACTAAATTTTGTATTTTTCTTTATATTATTATCTACAATTTTTATGTTTAAAGTTTCTTCATTTGATGAATAAATAATAAATAATACAAAAGGTGTCAAAAAGTTCATGAATAATGAATATAGGAATTGGGTTTTTATTCTATTTTGGCCCTTATCTCCCCCTACTTTATTCTTTGTCGACCAACTCCATTCTTGACTAGATCTCAGGGTTTAGGGTCATAAATTTTTTTTCAATATTTTATTTCTTTTTCTTTTCTTCTCTTTATTCTATAATTTTGGCATCAAAAACCTTATTTTATACACAATAAATACAATAAATAGTGAATGCTATTAAGCACAAATTAATGCTATTTACATGCAATAGCTATGGTTTTTAAGGCCAAAATATTAGCATAAAGGTGATGAAATGGAGATTCATCACCCCCTATACTTGCCTTTGCTAGTCCCTAGCAAACACTTATGCGATAAGTATAAAAAAATAAAGAAGAAAAGAAAAAGAATAAATAGAATAAACTTGTCACCATAAAATCAAAATTTGGAGCTCATGTTAGACCTTGATGTGAAAATGTGTGTGGAACCTGGTCAGGAACCAAATTTAAAACACAACAGCCTCCGAGAATCACAGAACTCGGTTCAAACCACCTCAATAGCCATGTCAAAACTAGCCGACATCATACGCAAACCCTTATGACTATGAAGCTGACTTGTACGGTGTAAGTGATAGTGCTCCCCAACTAAAATAATAAAGGAACTGACTTCTCTAGAATGACAACCCAATGATTCCCCAATCCAGCACTCTGTCCTCGAGGAGCGCGGTATTCCCTTTTAAGTTCAAGTGGCATCCAACTCAAGAGGAGTAGGAGAAGAAAAGAATGGACGGTAGCCAGTGTAGCTACCTATCCTGGGATGCCTGACCAGTGTAGTCAAGTCATCCAGCTGCAAGCTCACATGGTGTAACTTTGATGCTCAAGATTGCTTATTTTCTATATGACATATATGCATACTCCAGCATGCATTTTATTTTTTTTTCAGGCCTGTCCACTTTTTTAGAGTTTTTTTTCAACATACTCTTTGCAGCAGCATTTGCATAAAGAGTTTTTCCTCTTGAGGCAGAGGACTATCCCTCTTTTGAAGCTTTATTGCAACCCACACTCTTGTGTCTTTAGACTTCATGGCAACTGGACTAGGTTGGGGTGCACTTCCCTCCCTAGACGAGGATGAATGTTTCCACCCATATGTGTCTTAGACTGGCAAATCCAACCCCTTCACCACTCCAACTGAGTTGAGCCAAGTTAAAGGTGCAAGTGTCTAAGTTAGGTTACGACCGACAAGAGTCGTGCGTGTGTCTCAAAAAGTCCTAGTTAGTCAGTTGAGGTGACTTGAACTCAGCTCGGAGTCTCAAAGAATTAAGTCCTAATGGACTTAAACTACCTCAAACCTAGTTCCCATAAGGTTCCAGTGCAGTTGGGTGCAGTAAGGTCTAACCAATCTCTAATCTCGACTTTATTGGACTAGTTCAATCATCAAGCTCAATTGAAGAATATGAATGCTTATGCAAATGCTATGCACAATGATACAAAGAACGATGCAATTTTTCAGAAAGAATTCGAAAATTAAAAGAATTTTCACACAAAGAATTTTCAAATAACAAGAATTTTTGCACCTAAAGTATGAAATATTTACAGCTATTTACACGGGTGTGCCGCTCAAGAATTTAAAGAGTTTACAGGTTTTATCGAGTTATTTATTTAGGTACATATACAATTGGTAAAGAATTTGATTTCTTAAGATATATATTTTATCCTTATTTAATGATGCATTTTTCCCTCAAATTTATTTGAAACATTTTTGAAAACTATAGTACACAATAATTTTTGCAAACCTTTACAAACATTTGAAAGCCATTTTGCAAAGGTTTTTCACACAATATGTATATACATATATTTTTCACAATAATTTTACAATCATTTTCAAAATCATTTGCAAATAGGTTTTCAAATCTTTTATTTCACCCAAAGAAAAGAATTTTTGCAAATCAAAATATTTTTACAAAGGTTGAAAGTATTTCACAAAAAGTTTTCCAAATAGGTCATACCATTTTTCAAATCATTTTGCAAAAGTATTTGAAACCTGATTTATTAATTAGTATATACAAAAAGGATGTGTACATACAAAATGTTTTTGGTATTTTCAGTTTTGCATCTGTTTTTGTGATTTTTTGAAAATAGGTACATATCTTTACACCGTGATATGTTTTATATCTACAAGAGTTTTAGTTCGTAAAGGAATTACAAAGGGATGATTGATATAGATTTTTAAAGGTGGTGAGTATACTCCACAAACTTATTTGAAAATCATTTTTCCAAAACATCCTTGAAAATTATAATCCAACATATTTTTCACAAACGAATTTTACAAACATTTACACGTATTTGAAAATCATTTTGCAAAGGTTTTTCAAACAGTATATATAGATTTTCCAAATATTTTTGCAACCATTTTTCTAACCATTTGCAAATCATTTTTTCACTCATTTTTATTTCATGCAAAGAAAATAAATTTTGCAATAAAAAACGTTTTCAAAGGTTGAACACATTTTACAAAATATTTTCCAAACAGTTTTTTTCAATAGATTTTTCAATTAGATTTTCAAACTATTTTTCAAACATTTTATAAAAGTATTTTTTCCTGACTTATTAATCAGTATGTATAAAGGATGTTTAAGGAGCTATAACCATCTTTTTATTACGGTGTTTTCAGCCAAAAGTATTATACAAAAGTACGAGTTATGGCTTGAGGTATATACATGGTATATACGACCCCCCTATACATAGCTCGAGCTATGTCCTCATAGATCAAGGAGAAAAAGAGAAGACATCACTCGGACTGAGTATAGAAGAGTATAAGAATTAAAGAAACATGGGTATGAATTATTGAATGGGAAGTTGACCGTCCCCCCTATACTTAGGATCAAATAATCCTAAGTATAGCGGACAGTACACAAGGAAGGGAGGGTCAATGGTGAGGATGAACAAATCGTACTCATACTGTGTCCCCCCTATACTTAGGGTAAGAGAGCCCTAAGTATAGGCAAGAAGAGGAGACAATGGAGAGGATCAAAGAATGAAAGTAATCAGGGTGTACCCCCTATACTTAGGGCAAGGCGAGCCCTATGTATAGAAGACTGACAAAAAAGGATAATTCACCTTGTAAATTTACACACATACACACACTTTTATTTCTTTTTGAGAATGAAAGCGGAAAATGAAAAGAAGAAAAGAAGAAAATATCAAATATCAAAGAAAAAGTTTTTGAGGAACATTATCTTAATCTTTTGATAATGCCAGTGCTATGGATGTATCATCCAAGTGCAATACTTGAATTGAGTCGACAACATCCAAGAGGGTATCGTGCTCAAGGTAAGGCTTCAGCAACTGACCGTTGATGACAAACAGTTGTGCATCAGAAGACAATATTGCAATACTGCCTTTGTCACACACTTCTCGTATTTGAAACGGCCCTGTCCATTTGCTTTTCAATTTGCCCGGGAAGATCTTCAACTTTGCATCAAATAGCCACACTTTCTGTCCAATTTCGAAGGTCTTTCATTTGATGTGCTGATTATGCAAGCGTTTCACCTTCTCTTTGTACATCAATGTGTTATCGTAAGTGTAGTCTCGAAACTCCAGGAGCCTATTCAGATCATCTTTTCTTTTCTGACCACTTTTCTGTGAGTCCAAATTACACATATTGATTGCCCATAAGGATTTGTGAATTAGTTCCACGGGCAGATGACATGGTTTTCCATACACAAGACGATAGGGAGACATGCTCAAAGGCGACCTGTAAGCTGTTCTGTAGGCCAACAGGACGGAGTCCAAGAGTTGGGACCAATTCTTCTTGTCCAACTTGGCAAGCTTCTAAAGGATCGTCTTGATTTTCTCTATTTGACAATCCTGCCATGCCATTGGTCTAGGGATGGTAAGGAGATGCGACTCGATGCTCGATGTCGTACTCCTTCGTTAATTACTTGACCTCTTTGTTAATGAAGTGGCTACCCCTCTCTAATATGAGAATCTTCAGAATCCCGAACCATGAAATGATGTTTTCTTTCAAAAAATGGCATATTGTTCGGCTATCAGCTTTTTGAGTGGGGACAGCTTCAACCCAACGACTCACATAGTCAAGGTAAGAAGGATGTGCTCATATCCCTGACTGTTAGGAAAAGGTCCCATGAAATCGATGCCCAAGCATCGAAAACATCTGCTATCTGAATGATCTTCAGGGGCATCAAGTCTTTTGTTGTGAGTGTGCCTTTCAATCTCTAATCGTCAGTGCATCGTTTATCGAAGGTTGTTGCATCCTTGAATAGTGTGGGCCACCAAAAGCCAGACTGAAGTACTTTTGTTGTCGTTCGATCTCCAGAGTGTCCACCAGATTCAAATGAGTCACAATGCTCAAGGACACTATGATGCTCCTCCTGAGGGATACAACTACGCTAAATGCAATCTACTCCTTCCCTGAATAAGAGACGATCCTCCCATTGGTAGAAATGTATCATTGATAAGAATTTCTCTTTTCGAATATTCATCCAATTGCGGTACTACCCCCGAGACGAGGTAGTTAACAATATTTTCATACCAAGGAAGCGAATCCATGACCAGAATCGACTCGTTAGTGAAGGTGTCTGTGATGGGTGTATTGCTCAGTGGAGGCTCTTCTCTATTCTGGAGAGGTGATCTGCTATCACATTATAAATTCCATGTTTGTCCTTGATTTCCAAATCGAATTCATAGAGAAAAAGGATAAATGTGATAGGTCTAGGTTTGGCAACCTTCTTTTGCTGCAAGTGTTGGAGAGCAGAGTGGTCGGCGAAGATGGTAACTTTCGAAACAAGCAGATATGATTTGAACTTCTCTAGTGTGAATACCGCAGCCAACAACTCTTTCTCTGTCCTTGTATAGTTTCTCTGAGCTTCATCTAATGTTTTGCCGGCGTAATGAATGGCATAGGGTGCCTTATCTTTTCTTTGTCCTAGAACAACACCAACTGCAAAATCTGATGCGTCTGTCATGATCTCAAAGGGGAGAGACCAATCTGGTGGCCGTAGGACTGGAGCTTGAGTGATGAGCTCCTTCAGCTGATTAAATGAAAGGAGAAATTGTTGATCAACATTAAACTCAATCTCCTTTTATAGAAGTTCTATAAGAGGTTGGGAAATGCGGCTGAAATCTCAGATGAACATTCTGTAGAAACCCACATGCCCCATGAATGACATCACGTTCTTAATATATGAGGTGGATGAAGATTTGCAATCACATCTACCTTTGCCGGGTCGACTTCCATGCCATGTTTGGAAACGACATGACCCAGCACAATCCCTTCTATGAATATGAAGTGGCTCTTTTCCCATGACAACACTAGATTGACTTCACGACATTTCTTAAGTACTCTATCCAGGTGCTCAAGACAAGAATCAAAACTGTGACCTTAGACGGAGAAGTCGTCGATAAACCCCTCGATAAAACTTCCTACCATCTCGACGAAGACTGCAACCATGCATCTCTGAATGTCATTGGTGCGTTGCACAATCTAAAGGGCATTCTTCTGAAAGCATACATGTCGAACGGGCAAGTCAAGGTAGTCTTCTCTTGATCTTCAGGGGCGATTGCCACTTGGTTATACTCATAGTACCCATTCAAGAAGCAGAAGAACTCCTTGCCAGCTAGTCTTTCCAGAACTTGATCACCGAATGGCAAAGGAAAGTGGTCCTTCTTCGTTGCTACATTGAGACGGCGGTAGTCAACACATACACGCCAGGATGTTGGTACCCGAGTAGATATCTCTTCTCGTCTATCATTCGTGACCACAGTAAGACCTGACTTCTTTGGAATTACCTGCAAGGGGCTTACCCATTTTGAATCAGAGATGGGATAAATGAAACATGCATCACACCATCTCGTGATTTCCTTCATGACGGCATTCCGGAGATTTGGATTCAGTCTTCTTTGAAATTCGCAGGACGGCTTTGCGTCTTCTTCCAAGTAAATGTGGTGTGAACACAACGCGAGATTTATCACATGAAGATCTAATACATGCCAACCAAGTGCCTTGTGGTTTTTCTCTAGAACCTCGAGAAGTCAAGATTCTTGCTACGGGGACAGCCTACTACTGATGATGATCGGATACATATTTTTGGTACCCGCAAGGAATGCATACTTCAGGCCTGGTGGAAGTAGATTGAGTTCTGGTTCTGGTCTAGCCAACTTGTTAGTCACTTCGGAAACTGTACTGACGGTGGGATGCACTGCCTGAACTTTTTCAGAGTAGCTGACTAGGGATGAGCATCGGTCGGGTCGGGCCGGGCCCAACCTAGCCCAGCCTGAGCCTGGTTTCAATTTACGGGCTTTTGGGCCGGGCCTAGGCCCGTTGAATTTCAGAAAATGCAGCCCAAGCCCGATCCCGGCCCGCAAGTACATGGGTCAGGCTAAGGTCGGGTTGGCTCGCTATATTAAAATAAAAATTAAAATGTGAATAAAATACATACCTTTGATTCCACATCTTTCTCCTTTTGTCTTCTCTTTGGCCTCCCAACCCCTACTTTGCTCTCATCCTAAGCGGAATAATTAAACGATATGTTGCACAATGACTAAAGAGGGAGAAGTGGAAACAAACGGTGGCATTCCTTTGCTAAAGCTGAAAGCCTTCCTTTGAGGTAACAATACATGCAATTTTGAACAGTACCAAGGCTTTACATCTATGCAAATCTTGCCACGTTGTAGCTACTAAATGGGTAACATGTATGGTTAGGTTTAGTTGGGTGTTGGTGTCATCCCATTAATCTTGAACTAACTGACAACATCAATCTAACTAAATAAGGATGTGATTCATTTTTCCCAGGCTTGTATACGAGCCTATATTCGGGTCGGCCCACGGGCTTAGGGCTCGAGCCCAAGCTTGCCCGAACCCGGCCCGAAAATTGGTTTGGGCCAAAAATCAAGCCCAAGCCTGCCCATTTAACGTTCAGGCTCAGGCCGGGCTCGAGCTTTATCGGGCCGGGCATCGGGCTGGGCCGGGCCGGCCCTACCCAATGCTCATCCCTATAGCTGACCTCAGTGCTTTGTTGAGATTTTGATAATGTGTCCAATGGTTCTGTGATGAGATCAATGTGTTCAGGTTGGAGTGCATCCTTTGGGTCAAAAAGATTCATCAGCAAGTTGGACTCTGTCTCCCAAGTATCATCGGAGCCGGAATCGACTATGCTTTCCAGGTCCTCCTATAGAGAGAGGATTTCATGTGTCCAAGGATTTTTCAAAGAGAGGTGGGAATCCCAGATTTATGCAATGAATTCACAGTCCGTTGCTGCATGTCCCTTATCAGTTACAACGTTGGTCTCACTTATCATGCATTTGGTGATTCTTTGATTGCCCGAGACGAATGTAATCTTGCTAGACCCATAGTAAACTATGGCTTCTGAGGTGCGCAGAAATGGCTGGACAAGGATGATAGGAGTCTGGAGTAAGGGTGCGGGAGAATCCATATCAAGTACTACAAAGTTAATAAGGAATTGCATTTCCCGCACCTTCACTACAACGACTTCCAACAGACCTCTGGGTCGCTTGATGGATCGGTCAGCAAATTGAAGGATCATACATATCTGTTTGAGAGCACCTAGCCCAAATTCTTGCAATAATGACGAGGGCAGGAGGTTGATGGAAGAACCACTGTCAAGCAGGGTACGCTTGAAGAATTGATCGAAAATCTCACAACTGATAAGCGATGCTCCTTTGTCCTATTTCTTCTGTGGGAGGTTGCTGATGGTTGCTACAGTGGCCATGGTGAGGACGTACTTCTCAACCTGTCGGTGTCTGTTATTTTGTGTTGGGCGACACTTTCTTGTACATGCCTCTTTCAAACCTTTTTTTCATAGCTGGCATGTACTCCATGGCCATCATCAGGGGAATCTCAACAGTCAAGTTATTAATAATATCCACAACTCTAGGATCAGATAATGCACTTTTTCTTTTTGCAATTTTTTTGTATTTTTCTATTGCATCAGGAAATGGAATATGTACAGAGCTGAAATCAGAAATAGAGTTCTTATTTACAATAAAATTCTTGTCCACAATATCCCGTACATCCGGATCACAAAAAGAAGTACAATCTGAAAATGAAGATTCTGCTATATATGGACAAGCAAAAAGTGGTGCCTCCGCTCCGTCGACTGTCGCAGGATCGGCTGCTGCTGGCGGCTCCTCCATGGCTGGCATGGCTTTGCTTTGGCGACGGTATTCTTTTTGTTCTTTTTTGCTTTTTCTGATTTTTTGTTCTTTTTGATGTTGGTGATGGTGGTGAGTGGCTGCTAGAATGGCTCCTTCTTCTTTTTCTTCCTCACCCACCCCTGTAGCTGGTACGGTTGGTGCAGAAGATGACGATTCACCTGAAGCTTTATTCATTCCCATGTTGATGGTAGGCGGAGGCAAGGCCCTACCGCTCCTGAGAGTGACAGCATTAGATAAAACAATAGCACAATCATCTGACTCTATAGGCATACATATACATCACATTCTACTTGCTCCATTCTCTTAAAGTTGTTGGGGTTGGCTTCGACCTGCACTGGGATTGTGGTTTTTGTGGTGGTCAGGTCATCTAATTTCTTTGTCATATCTACAAGGCCTTTGATAAGTTGGGCCAAGCATTCAAGGGTAAGGTTCACAGGACTCGCCTATGAAGGTTCAGTGTGCAGACCATGCTGATGGTGCGTGTTTGGAAAATGGAGGCGATGTCTGCCAGTGGTGCTGAGGTGGTGGAGGAAACTATAGTGATTATAGTAGGGAGGAGGATACTACTGATACTGTGGAGGTGGGATAGCCACATACTGGTGATAGGGCTGCTGCTGATGGTACTACGGCTGTTGGTAGGGCTAATTCTGCCTCTAGCGGTTGATGTATTGCGGAGGCTGATGAATATGAGGCGGAGGCTGTGAGGACTAACCAAAATGAACACCCTGTGGTTGGTGGTACTTCATGTTGTCCTGCTTCTGGCCCTACGTGTGTCCAGTAGGACGAGCCAACTACGCATCATTCCTCCATACCCCATTAACTTCTTGGATCAGGGGTGGTGGTGGGAATGTTGGATTTGACATCTGGAGGAAATCCGACTGGTATACAACCATCTGTTGTTGTGGCTGGTCCTGATCGGGTGTTGGCACGTAGTATACGCTGGACGGTCGGTGGCTGTTGGCTCGGGTGAGGTGGTTGTAGTGGTGATGGCTCATCCTTCTTCTCAACTGGAGCTTCTGCGGATGGTATTGCCGATTGGATAGAACTGATGGTGCCCACCCGTAGTTCCAACTTCTTAGTGATCTAGACCAGCATGTCGAGGTATTGTGTCCTCTTCTCAATCACAACGAATTTCTCAAGGTCCTATGATCGCTTCTCAATGATATCAACTTTCGAGAGATGGCCCCCGATGATATTAAGGTTGGAGCTCTCATCTCTCTCCACCTCATGGGACACTGCCATGTGCACTTGCTTCTGGAGGATCTGGGGTTGCTTTTGATATGCCATGGATGAAGAGGGGGCAGCCTCTCCTTCGGCCATTTCCTCAAAGATTTGCTGTATGACATCTTCATCCTTATTAAAGTGTGAGCCTCCACAGGCTTTATCAACAAGCATTTGACTCTCGATGTTCAGGCCCCCCAATAAGTGTTGGACCAAACTAGTCCTTGGAATTTCATGATGGGGGCATTTCTCCTGCAGATCGGTGAATCTCTCCCAGGCTTCATGAATGGATTTGTGGGTTCCATGAGAGAAATTGCTAATTCTGTCTCGCATCTGGTTGAGCCGACCAAGAGGGTAGAGTTTGTGCAAGAAGGCAGACTTCAGCTCCTCCTAAGTCATCATGACCTTTCCTAGATGGCTGACCCAGTAAAGGGCGTTACCTTGTAGACTGAAAAGGAACGCCATCATCTTCACTATGTCCAACAGTACATTGGGGTAGTGGGTCGTACGGCAGATGCGTGAAAACTGTTGTAGATAAATGTAAGGCTCTTCAGTGGTATTCCTGTGGAAAGAGAGAAGTAGAGCTAGGAACTGAGGCTTCATCTCAAATTGAGCATGCACCGGTGGGATGCGGATCCACTCGATCATCTGGCTTTCTCCATAGTTGTATGTTCCCTTTAATGTGGGTTTTAGCCTTCCTTGTTCGGGCTCTTCCTTGTCTAGATTATCAAGGGGTCTACCACCTCCTCCTCCTCCTGTTCTTCCCCCTCCTCCTTCTTGTATGTTCATGACATCGTTCAACATTCCTGGAATGCAGTTTGTGCTAGGGCTTGCTCTGTCAGCAACTCCTGGATGGCTTGGACAGATGCTAACAACTGTGCATTGACCTGGTTCTGATCAAGCATTTGTCTTTGCTCTGGCTGAGGGGGACGGCTGACCCTTGCCCTTTCCGTGAGGAGCCATCTCAGAGTCTGAATCCTAGGAGATGAGTTTTGGATTGGGATCCAGGGCTTAGTATGGCTTCTATCTGCAAGATGAGAGAATCCAATCAAACCACTAGCAATTGAATCCCGACTACCATGATGAATCTGGAATTAAGGTCAATTCTAGAGTGTTGTGAATGAAAAAGGATATGGATTGTAATCAATTGTCATTCAGAATGGAGAAAGTGGGACAAGAGTGGTCCCAGTTTATTGGGCGATCAAAAGGAAGGGTAGAAGATGAGGAGTCTGGAGATCAACCCACAAGGTCTGAATCGGGTTCTCGAGAATCACCTCGAATTATTGCGAGGTCGAGTCAATGGAATCGATGTAGGTGTCGGCGGGATCCTGACTAAACCATTTATGGATTGCTCTCCTGAAGCAAGAGGGGAGTAGACAAAGGAAGAGAGATACAATGATCAACGTGGAATAATTTGGAGTGAAAAACGGTTGAAAGGCTCAAGACTGGGCGGGGGTCAAAGGGAGGAACACATGACAAAATTTGTGCAAGCGTGCAGGACTTGATCTTTGAACCTTAATCTAGATCTATACAAATACAATACAAAATTGGGTTCACCAACTCATGCCATGTGAAGCCGTAAAGGTTCGGCTACTTGCTATCCTTTTAGTTTTAGAGTTGTTATTTCAGGCATATCATATAACAAGTCCTTATCATGCAAACCCTATGGAGAGAGAGTACTGCCAAAAAAGTATCCCGTACTTTTCCTCCTCCCTTTAACCTGTAGTCAACACTTTTTGAGGTCCTTATAACCCTTCCTGGATCCCTACTCAGCCAAATAAATAGATAGAGGAAGCCTATAGGCGAAACCAATACTCGAGTTCTCGCTCGCAACGGAATCACCTGTGAGCGTACAAGAACCTACTTGGACGTAAACCGATGAGACAGACACCCCCGTGAAGATGTGGCCTATGATCAGTACTTCAGACCATGTCGATGTTCCACACATGGCGGAAACACCATCGTTGACTAGGCCCTACTCAGTTGCGTACGATAGAAGTGCCATTACTTCGGAAATCCAAGCGATACACAAGTTAGTTACAGACTGTGATTTTTTCTCTAATACTTAGCGGGTCATGCCTCGCTCATGGGAGGGGTTTTGCTCCCCTCCTAAGGTACTAGAAAACAATGAGGGCTTTATGAACCCAAGACAATGATAGTAACGAATTTTAATTAAGGTTAAAGTTTATTTAGCAGTCCCCTTGTTTTAATTTTTTTGGGTTTTCACTTTTTTTGAGTCTGTTTTCATAAGAGCCTAACGTTTTCGTGGATTTTCATTTAAGTCATAGGTGCTGTAAAACAGAGGGAGATAGCGGAAAAATCGTGCATGTTGATTCAATGATGGAAATCTCACCATTGAACCTAATGATGCATTCTGAGTTAAAAGACTTACAGTGCATCCATCTCTCTCCATGCGGTAAGCAAAACATAATTTTTAAACCTATCTATATGGCGGTGTGCAATCGTTAAAATCACCCTAAACAATAGCTGCTATTAATCGTGAAGAAACAACTGTTAGTTATTCAGAAATTAGACCAAGGTCCGGTCTCTGATGTCGGTCGGTGCCCGCCACAACGCATCATGCACGCGCTATATACGGCCTCTAGCGGCACGCGGTCTCAGATCTGAATTACTAACATTATTAATTTGACTAGATCCACACGTGAGAGACTATAGGAATATGCATTCTTATTAATGTTTGGACCTAGTTACGCATCAAGCAACCTAAGTCTAGGGGCTCCATGCACCCAAAACAAATAAAAAGAAGTCAAAAAACTCAAAACAATGGAAAACAAAATAAAAGAAGGTGAGAAAACATGAAAAACTACGATGAGGCCCCCAGGTGAATAGACACTCGGGCACTGGAACTCGTTGTAAGGAGTAGAGTCCAAATTATATACATGCCAAAATTGTCTCTCTCTCAATATAAATTACATGAATGAATCTTTAAATTAAATCTAAGCTAATTTCTTCTCCTTGCTTCCTTGGTGCTCTCTCCAGCTGTTCATAGAGTGAAGACTAATTTCCTACAAGCTTGGTTGCATCAGCTTCCTAGAAAGCTGTCCTCGTGTGGCGGGCCCTCACATTAAAGTCGTAAAAAGATTGCATTAGCATATATAATCAATTAGATCAACAGATGAATAAATATTTACAACAATAAATAAAGAATTGATTGAATAAATATAAATCACTGGATATTTATAATAAGAAATCAATGAATCAAATAAATAACTATACAAAAATGACAAGAAAATTAGGCTACGCTCGATTCCATCTGATAAACTTAGAATTATCATCGGTCTTGTGTTCCATACAAGGCGAGAGCATTGTCATCGAGGTGACCGACGAAAATCTTGGATTTAATCAGCAATTAACCCACAATCATTATTCAATTAGTGGCAGAATTTTGGAATTAAAATTTAGTTTCTCTACCATAACATGCATAGTAAGAAAGCATGTAGACGTCGAACCACTGAGAGCAATATAGGTAGCCTATGGTTTTATTAAATGTACAAAACAAGCCATTCCTTATGTATAGATCCTTTCAGTTGGTTTTTAATTATTATTATTATTATTCTTATTATTCCATTTTTTGTTTTCTATTTTTATATTTTCAAATTTTTATATTTTCTTTTTATGTATTTTTTTTTATTTTTTTTAAAAACTATATATCTTATGTAAGGCTTTTATATATACAATGTGTAGTAGTATATTTATAAATATAACTAAATATAGATAAAATTCAGCAAATAAATTGTTTTGGGATTTTTAATATTTTTATATTGTTTTTATATTTTTACAGAAATATTTGCTAATTTTTATGTATTTTTAAAGTTAAAAATTTCCCACATAAAGGAATAATAAATTCAGCCAAATTGAATTGGGTGTTAAAAATAATAAATAGTTCCCAAAATTACCCAAACCAATTTTAATATATAAATATTTAAATAAATAAAATTACAAAATAGAAAAGATATATTTTTGGATTTTAAAAGGTTTATTTTAGATTTTTATAAGAGAGGGTTTTTCAATTTTTAGGCTTTTTATTTTTTAATTTTTAGTGATTTTTGGTATGTAAATAAAATAGGTAAAATATACTATATATATTGTTGGAAATTTTGGAGATGTTTTTATTTTTTTGGTATTTTCTAAGTTAAATAGGGAAGAAATAGGCTCCTTTATATTTTTAGTAAATAGATTAATTGCAAAAAATGCCAAATAAAATAAGGGCATGAATATACATGACATGAAGCATCTAACCCTATTTTGTGGATATTTAGGAATACATTATATATTTTTAATAAATTGATGAAAGCTACAAAAATACATGTCCTAGCAGGGCATTTTTGCTATAAAAATAAAGTCCAGGGGGCTCTGTGCAAAAGTGCCTGAAGAAAACCATATTTATTTAATTTTTAAAGACCTTTTAACAATTACAAAGTCCACCAGGGCATCTATGCAATTTACCCATCACGTGGGACTACACGTGACACAACCAAGGAGCTAAATGCAAATACAATAAAATTGAAGGGCTTTCCAGCAATTTTCACA
The DNA here is from genome assembly GCA_037367405.1 of Ottelia alismoides. Taxonomy (NCBI): domain Eukaryota; kingdom Viridiplantae; phylum Streptophyta; class Magnoliopsida; order Alismatales; family Hydrocharitaceae; genus Ottelia; species Ottelia alismoides. The sequence continues at coordinate 1,607,153 of JAZKJV010001004.1, read as the reverse complement.
AAAATATACAATGTTAATTTCATTTTATTGGACTTTTTAGAAATACAAACATTCACAGGGGTATACCTGCAATTTTACCACCTCACATGGGACGACATGTGAGGTGACGTGGACTGGACCCAAATGTTATTTAAATAAATACAGGGGGTCAAATGCAAAATGTCCACTTTATTATAAACAGCTAACTTTATTTATAGGACGAAATAATAAATGCAAAAATAATGGGGCTGGATATGCAATTTACCCCATAAGGCGCGTGATCCATTGTTGATCTTCGCCACATAACCATGCGTCACCATCTTAGCAGTTGGTACCAGTTCGCGCTTGGATTGCCCAGATTAGATCACTAGATGCGATCGGAAGGTAAAGGCAGGGCAGCATCCAACAGCTCAGATCTGACATGGGTCGCCCTTCTTGATACAACGACGGAGCGGCTGTGACGAAGAATAGGGAGGAAGGTCCGCTTGGGGTGAACTTCCTCCGGTGAAATCTTGCTCCTCCGGCGGTCTTTGCTACTCTAAGGGGCTTAGAGAGGTCCACGGCAAGGTCCCCTACTGGCTGGTGGCCTCAGAATGGTCGGAGGATCACTGGAGCAACCCCACGAGGTCGGGGAAGATGTGGTGCTCCAGGTGCCACCGACGAAGTATGATTTCACCTCCAAGTACTTCTTTGGCTCTTGGGACCTGTAGAAATGAACTCATGGGTCGAGGGCATAGTACCTCGACCCGGTTAGGTGTGGAATGGGGTCGAAGGGTGAAGCGGGTGATGCTCTCTAGCGAACGACGGAGTTTGGAGAGCGGGTGTCCAGATCCACTAGGAATCTGGGGAAGAGGAGGTGCGTCGAGCGATCAGAAGGCGATGAGGAACAGAATGGAGGTGAAAGGTATAGTGGAGATGGGACGAAGGTGCGCGGAGGAGCTCGCCGGAGCTCGACTCCGACGAACTATGGGTTGAATGATTAACATTGATTTAACTAACTAAATCTTAAACTAATAGCATGAAATTAAACCTACGACTAACAGAAGCAAAATGCATGATAAATGAATAGCTCTTATACCTAGACTAGCCCAGGGAGCAGGGTCGCCGACGGTAGGCAGCCGTGGGTGCACACCTTGCTCCTGAAGCTCGGGCTGGGCTCGAGAACACTCCTCCTGTCACGTGTATCTCTCCTAGATGCTAACCCAAAGTTTCTAAATGCTTATTGGTGACCAAATTTGAAGAGGAGGCGGAGGGGGTTTATTTATAGAACATTTCAGGCACCCTTATTGACCAGACGGTTGAAGGAATGTCGGGCTATGTACAGATTATACAATGATCTCACGTGATTCGTGGATGATCCATGATTATTTTTGCTGAAGGAGTCGAAGGCGATGGATGGACGAATCGAGCACAAAATATGGATGAAATCGTAGGAATGGACAGTTCTGGCGTGCTAGGAGGTCTAAAGGGACAGTTGACCAGATGTCAACCATCAAAGCCCTGTCATTGGTTCATGTAGGCGCGCTACAGAACAAAATAGCAGGGTTATTTGGAAATAAATATTTGAAAAAAGATTTTGATTTTATTAATTTTTGTATATAAAATAAAAAAATGTTTAGTATTTTATGTAGTATTTTTTATGATTTTTTAATAATTTTTTAGTGTATTCTATTAATAGTTAATTTTTAATATTTTATTTATAGGTATATTTTCCTATATTTTATACATTTTGATTTTTATTTTATATAGTTTATTTTATTATTTTATTCTTTTATTTTATATATTTATAACTTTTTTTTGTGAGTATAAATATATTTTTATTTTAATTTTATGATGTTATTTGTATACTTAAATAAATAGATATGTATTGTATAGGTATATTTATAGTTATTTTACCAATGTTTTATTCATACCTTTTTATTAGAATGGATTTTATTGGATTTTATTTTGGTTTTATATTTTTAATATAATATGAATAATATTATAAAAATATATAAAGAATAAAATCTAACTTTTATTTATATACATATATAACATAGGTATTTTGTCTATGCATTCTCATAGACTTATTTTATTTTACATTTTTCTTTTGGTTTTATTTTAGTTTTAATATGCACATGTGTTATGAATAATATTTACAAAATTATAAAAATATGAATTGTAAAAATAATAAATAATGAAGGTATAATATACAATGAGGGTCAAAAACCTAACTTTCACATAGTAACTCCTAAAAATATAAAACCACCGCCATTAAATAACTTGTGAAAAGTTATATACAATTAGAGTGATTTTGATATATTTTGAGTTTTTATTTGAAAGATATGGGTCTGTGAAGTTGGGTATCTGGCTTTTTATTTTGTGCATAAAATGAACACTGTATATTATTTTTGTACAAACTCAATTGTATTTTTCTTTACATTATTATCTGCAACTTTTATGTTCAAAGTTTCTTTATTTGATGAATAAATAATAAAGAACAAAATAGGTGTGAAAAAATGCATGAATAATGAATAATGAATAAATGAATTGGGTTTTTATTCTATTTTTGGCCCTTATCTCCCCCTACTTTATTCCTTGTCGACCAACTCCATTCTTGACTTGGTCTCAGGGTTTAGGGTCATAAAATATTTTCAATATTTTATTCCTTTTTCTTTTCTTCTCTTTATTATATAGTTTTAGCATAAAAACCCTTATTTTGTACACAATAATTACAATAAATAGTGAATGCTATTAAACACAAATTAATGCTATTTACATGCATTAGCTAGGATTTTAAGGCCAAAATGATAGAATAAAGGTGATGAAATGGAGATTCATCAATAAATATATTTAAAAAACCAAAAAATCATAAACCCCCTTCTTGGAAAATACAGAAAATATCTTTCTATGGGTTATATTTTTTATAATTTTTATTTCATTTGCTATTTTAAAATTTCAAAATCATGTGTAGTTATTCTCTTTTCCCTTTTTCTTAGATTTTGATTAATTTAAGGTTTTTTAACAAATTTAAAATCTGGAAAATAATAAAAAAAATAAAAAATTTGTCGTAAAACAAAAAAGAATTTTATTTTAATTTTCTATTTATTTTACCTCTTTGTAAAAATCTCACTAATTATCTCTTTATTTCTATCTTATTTATTTCTTTTATTCATTTTTATTTTCTTATGTTTTATAAAATTAAAAATCTTGAAAAAGTTAAAAAAATAATATAAAAATTAGAAAACCAAATAAAAAATATAAAATTAAAATTCCATAAAAATACAAAACCCAAAAAAACCACAATCCAAACATAGTGTGCATAGAAATTCCTTGATTCTTTTCATTGATTTTTCAATTAATTGAAAGACCCTCGGGATTTTTGTAACCTCTATGAGTTCGACTATGTAGGTTATATTGGTAAATTAAAAAGCAATTTTCTCTTTCTACATTTCTCTATTTATTTTGGCTTGATAATTGAATAAATTTTTGTTGAGGGATTTTGAAGGTCGCAACGACACTCCACATATTTCTTAATAAGTAAAACCCTGAATTTCTCATTAAAACACCAACTCTAAAAGTCCTCTCATTGTTGTTTGATCATATCAGATAATGGATCATATATTCTCATTGTACTTGAACCTCATTTAGAACAATGTTCAACATTTGGACTAAGATTGGATAACCGGTTCACTGAGTAGAGTCACTAAAATCTAAACATGTTTCATCACTCCCTCGGAATGGGTGTCATGATAAATAATTAATTTGTGATCACATCACCCTCGAGTATTCCTAATACATGTGCATCCTAAATACTAGAAGACTATGATTAAAACCCATCTTTATTTTGTTTTTATGAAAAAAATAAAAAAATAATAATAAAATAAAATAAAAATCTTTCTCTCGCCTCACGTGCCACGCACGAGAGGCCTCCCCCTTTCTCTCCACACTCCAGTCAACTGCACATGCCCTCTGTCTCCTCCCCTTATCTCGTCAGCCCCGCGCAATCTCTGCTCGCACCTCATGCATAGTCCGCAACCACCTCCCACTCCTCCTCTTACGCAACGGATGCAGCCGCCGTTGGCCCCACGACCATCTCCAACTCACCTTATCCTCTCCCTCATCCCTATAAAATCCACCGAAACCTGCTGCTTGAATTACCTGCCTTCTTAGGGAGATATGGGAGAGAGCTCGTCGCCACCCTTAGGTAACAGCAGCAGGCACCGTAGCTCGAGCAACGACACCCATCCCTCCGATAAAATCTAGAAGGATACCATTCTTTTCTGTAGCGGCAATCCTTTAGAGGTAGCCGTGTAATCTCGAGCTTCTCTCCGTCGAGCTGTGGCCGAGATCTTAAGCTTCGCTTTGAGCTTCTACCCGTAAGTTTTTCTCCTCCTTCTTCCCCTTCTTCTCTTTCCTCTTCTCCCTCATTCCACGATTTTTTCTCCTCTATTTCCCCTACTTCTGTATTATCCCCCTCTCTAAAATCCCATGTTTCTACTCAAATCCCCTGTTCCACCTATCGCGCCATCACCCCATAGCCCATGGTAGCGCCTCGCCACCGACTTTGGAGTCCACACCTCCATCTTCCGCAAGCCTGCATCAATAGCCATCTCCTCGACTCTGCTTCCAAAGCATCTCCACCTGAGCTGCCTATACGACCCCCTCATCAACACTTCCTACTATTGGACATGCGAGCCCACAGTGAGCTATTATGCAATAAATGTTATTGAGAATATCATTCCCTTATCTGAAATTAAGAATAAATAATTTGCATAATAGGTCCCTTAGTACAATTAGGGTTATGTACCATGGCCATCTTAATGATCATAAAGTTGTTGATTCAATTATTGAATCATAGAGGCCGGTGCTTGGATGAATATCTAAAGAGTTAGATTGAGGACTCATCAAGCACCGTCAAATGATTGTTGAGAGATGATCTCCAGCCTGAGTAGGAGATGGCAATCCTTTCTCATTTAGGATGATATCTGATCGACCTCTTGATGCAGGTCCTCTGCATAGGAATAGAGATTCGGAGGTGTCATATTGGTTGAGTCAATGGGTTGACTTAACGAGATCGAGATAACCAAAGACCTTTGTTGAATACTGTCACAGCATAGGCATGCATCCTTTGACCAGAGACAGATGTGTTACTATATGTCTGAGTATGTACATTTGGCAGACTTGATAACCTAACCAAGGTCTATACATCGGCGAGCTGGTGTGCATGTAAGGACATATGAGTAATACGGTCTCTCAAAGGGATCATACATGTTTACTTGTGAACCGGGAAACATGAGCTCACTCATGAGGTATTGGGACTGATCAAATTCCATGCATGGTCGTCATTCTTTGGAAGCATGACAAGAATTTGAAGGTAAGATATATGCTTTGTGAAAGCATATGATCTATACCAAATCCCAAAGACCAAGATTGAGAAACTTAGTGATCAAACCCTGAAGATGACAGTGTAAAAGTGGTCTATACCTTCAGGATGATGATAGGTCTTCCAGTATGCAGGATGTACAGGTGTTGGGAATACCTGAGGGTGATGTGATCATAAACGATTGTATAACCATGACGCTTCCATTCCGAGGGAGTGATGAAACAGGTTTGGATTTTAGTGACTCCTCTCAATAGAGAAGTGACCTAATCTTAGTCCAAGTATTAAACATTGATCTGAATGAGATTCAAAAGCAATGAGAAGATTATGTTTACGGCCTTGATTTAATCAAGCATCTATGAGAGGTCCCTGAGATCTTGATTTGAGATGTGAACTCAATATCCAAGTCACTATACGTGGAACAATACAATCGCCATGTCCTTATCTCCAAGTATCTGCGGAGAAATCACATTATTCTTGAAAGGGTTCAAGAATAATTCCATAGTTGAATTATATCTGAGCATTAAGAGAATGATAATTAAATGTGATTTAGCTATCTTGATGTATGTAGAAATTATCCAATATAATTAAATGTGATTTAATTATTGTGGATAAGAATAATGTGGATAGCAATATCCAATTATTCATAATATATTATAAACGTGATTTATAACGTATTAGAGAGAGCTAATTATAATTTATATCTGTTAATTAATTATTGATGTGTATTGGATACACATTGTGTAATTAATTGAAAATGTAAATTATATTTTGTTTTGGATTGTGAATGTGATTCACAAATTTCCAATGGCAAGATTGCAATATTCTCAAAATTAATTATGAATTACTTTTTGAAGAATAAATCACAACAATAGTTGTTGGATTGAATAATGGAGATTTCCATTGGGACATGCAATCTCATTAAATCTCATGAGATTGCTCCCACTTGGAAACAAGTGGATGGCCACCATGACCAATATGGAATTGGTGGCCGTCCACCATATTCCATGGGATGTGCAATCTTCATGTTGGTTAATCTCCTTATTTGATTGATTTTATTTAGGATTGGTTTATATTTAATTTATCAAATATATTTGATCTAAATTAAATTATTAGTTGTTGGTTTTTTACCAACAACAATCTGGACCATTGGATTAAACATAAATCAATCCCATTCATTGATTTTATATGTCCGTGGATTGAGATCCATGGATCCCCAAACCCTATAAATAGAGAGGCATACTATGCTCTCTAGGGTGATGCTTTGGAAGCACATCTCTCTCTCTTATTCTACACGCCAACCTCTCTCCCCTCTCCGTTGGTGGTCGTCCACCAAACCCTAGAGGAGAAAGCCATCATCGCCCTCGCCACCGCACCACCGCTTCGACATTCTTTAGTTCTCCATCTTCTTGGAGTGCTACGCTCATGAAGAAGATGTTTGATCTCGTACGACGAGATCAAGAGTTCACAGTGCTTGGATCAACTCGTTGGATTGCGAGGATCACGCGACTCATCCCCGCGCTCGCAAGCTTCTTCTCCGACGATCGAACTTGAAACAGGAGGTCTCTTTTCGTAAAGACTCTATCAACCATGCTTCAAGAGGTATTCCTTTATACTTGTTGTGGTTCTAGAAGAAATGATCTGAGAATCGTTCTCGGATCAAGTGGATTCATCGCATGAAATTTTTTTTAAAATCGCTGCATAGAACAACTAGTTCGACTAGTCGTTCTTCGTCGTATTCGATACGACGCTCACGCTTCCGTGATGTGCTTGAGGATTATTCCATATCCTTTAAGTGGTATCAGAGCTAGGTTGAAGGTTTTGGATACGATCAGCAAACCTAGGACGACTTGGGTTCGTTAAGGTCGCGAAAGTTTTTATCGCATTTGATTTTTACACATCTGTTTATTTAATAAATTCGGCGCTGTTTAAAATGTTTAAATACGAATTAATCACTTCAATTTTGTTTCCCATTAAATAAGAAAACCATAGGATTTGAGTTTACGTAATTTGGATTCCGTTTGCTCGAAATATGGTTGTTTTAATGAACATGTATTCACTGTTGCGGGAACTGCGAATCTTAACATGATTAATGAGTTAATTACTGTTTTTATCCACCTTGAAATGCGTGAAATATCACTTAGGTTCTGTCCTAAATCAAATTACCAATCTTTGAAAATTTATTTTGTCTAATTTGGACTTAAATTGATTGAGATATGTTAATTTTAGTAAGTAGGGGTCACTACTGAAATTACAGTCCTAATCAAGAACCATGTGATTGTCAATTAGTGAAATTAATTGTTAATTTCATGAAACAATTTTGGAAAATATTTGATAAATATTTAATGATGATTATTTCCTTAATTGAGTTGGCCTCAACCAATAATTTGATTAGATTTGATCTGGATCATAATTGAAAACACAATCATCAAACTCCTTGCTTGAATAGGATTGGGTATTTGTCTAGCAAATTTCCTTATAATCGAAAATATTTTGATTATTACTATATGGTATAATTTCAGTTGAAGAACCAATGATCATCTCAAGTACATATTGATCTATTTGGCATTATCCTTTCCTGACGTGGATATGGTGTCTAGTCGGGAAGTATTGGGGTAGCGGGTCGCACCAGTTGCGATCCGTCCCACTTTCGTCGTTACTGGCCATGACAGCGGGTAGGGACTCGATAATGCCGGAGAAATCAAGATGTATTTTGCTAAATATTAAAATTCGAATTAATAAGTACTTTGAGATAATACCATATATATTCAAGTAAAAACAATCAAGTTTGTTGATTGAATTAGATTGATAATTAATTTAATATGATTGAATTAATTATGTCCAATTGAAACACTCTATTATGAATAGAGTTATTATTTTCCTTGGAAGAATTAATTATATGAATATGATTCATGATAATTGATTAACATTTGAATAAGAGGTGGAGTATCACATAAGTGACATCCATGGTCTCCCGTCAAGGCGAAGGGTTTCCGTCGCCAGGGATTGCATATAGAAGACACATGTATGAAGTGACAACTCCTATATGCAAGCACATCTGGATCGGGCTCTTTTCTTCTTGAAAGAGTAAGGTCGTATGCGTAGTGACCCAATATCGGATCCTCATATTATTGGGGCGATATTGGATTGCGCATAGCGAGTTCTATTCCTGTTGACGGTTGGTTCGATTAACGACGGGTCAACATCACCTTAGGGGTGGTGGGCCTGGGTGTTAAAGACCGAATTGGGAATGCAAGTTGGACATGCAAGGCGGAATATGTTCCCGCTTCTTTTTATCGGAGTTGCAGATTCTTATATTATTGGGATGTAACAAAGATAAGGAAGGAGATCCCAGATCTTGCTTGAGATATAATGTTAAGTATATCTCTTACATTGAAAGTGATTAAGGGAATGAACTTTCATTGTTGACAAGGCAAGACAACTTTGATATAAAAAATTCTTAAATCAAAGCAAAATGTGTGTATGTATATATTTATATATATTTATGCAAATTTCTTACTTCAGATAAATTTTCATTAAACCCACTCAATACTATACTCAATAATAACCAGTAAAATATCATGGATTGGATCCATGATTAAGATATTGTACTTGCAGTTGGACACACATTGTATGTGGTTGCAATGTGCAAGTTTCCTAAAAGTAATAAATTTGACAATTAAATAGATAATAGGACTACAACCCTAGGGATTGTATGTCTCTATAATCTTGATCCCGCATTGAATGTACTTCGGAAGTGACATGTCAATGATGATCGTAATTGTAAAACAATCCTTATAAAATCTAAGAGGATGTTCTGGCATATATATGTGCTCTTGACATTTAATCATGAATGACATGGTTCTCTGCATCATGCAGAATGGTGGCTCTATAAGAGATGATGTATTCAAATTGTTTGAGTACCCGCCTGAACCTAAGTCTTTAAGAATTAAGATGTATGTATATATGATGAGTGTCATCATTCTACTGTCTATACTCTGGTCATTCTTGAAGCTTCAGAATATTCATATTGTATGAATTGAATGAAGCATGTATAAATGTTGAAATGCTCTTATATTGAAATCTTTTGAATTCAGCATAAGAGATCCTTCATGTAAAGCAATGGTTGTTTATAGATAAAGGGAGTGCAGTGAAAGCATGGGTTGGACCCAAGTAAGAAGGAAAGTCAAAGAGTTGACTATACTTCTTTGACTTCCATATGACATCCAAAGAGTTGGATGAATGCCAATACTGCAATAAGTTGATGTGTTGATAGTATGACTATCAAATCTATCTAGAATCCTTAGAGAAGGAATCAGATAGTACATCAGAATAATCTGCACATAATCATTGAAATTGGCTTACTTATTTGATAAGATAAAGTCTAATAATTGTATCTCAATCTTCTAATGACACTTGATAGTTGCATATGCATTAGAAGATTAGAAACTTGATATTAAAGGTTTAAAAGTCATCCACATAGATATTGATGCAATTGTTGCAACAATCTCTATTGGATTGATAGACTTCATAATTTCAGTGGGAGAGCCCTTAGTCTTAGAGAATGTCTCTATGACGTAGATATTAGAATACATTCATTGTTTATTTCTAAATATTGGAAATAAACGTTAGTTCTATAATACACCTATCATAAGGAGTTATGATAGAGATATTTCAGATAGTAATCTAAAATCTTGTGGACTCTACTAAATTAGAAAAATTAATGAATTGTTTATTAACACTTCTAATACTGAAATTAAACCTTAAAAGATCAATAGGAGAATGAAGATCATTTGATGATGATCTGGCATCAAGCCTTGGACATTTATCTGTTGATGTGATCAGTAGATTAGTGAGAGATGGAACTTTAGATTGTCTAAAAGGTTCAAATCTTACATACTTGTGAATATTGTATTCAAAAGTAAAAATGTCCAATACACCCTTCCTTAGAATGGTGTAAGATGTCAAAGTATTCAAAATCTCATGCGTATTGATGTATGTGAATCATCTATATCAGAATAAACATTATGGATATGTGATATCTATTAATGATTATTTGTGATATGAGATTTCTTCTATTCACTTAGAAAACTTTGAAATGTTTAAAGATTTCAAAATTTTGCTTTATAACCAACGTTTGAAGGAATATTAAATGAATTTTCGATCTAATCTCTAGGTAGTCAGTACCTAATAGATAAATTCATGGAATACCTTATTGAGATATGAATGTCATTTCTATCTCAATCCTCCTAATGTACCTAAACTCAAGAGAGTTGTGCGGAGATACTATTGGATCATGTATGATATGATTTTATTAGTGATGAATTTTAGCATAATTACCTATTAGTTTCCACATATATATATATATAGTAGAGACTACAATATATCCCTAATAAGATTCCATGCAAGTAAGCTGGAACTTAGCACTTGAGAGTGCTACTTCATTAGGAAAATAAAGGATGGTATTGGATACCTACTTTATGACCTTGAGATTCTTAAAAGATTTCAAATATGAGAATGTTATTCTTAGATGATGAGACTCTTGAGAATCAAGATAAAAATGAAGTAAAGGAACTCATTTAGTCTTGAGAAGATAATGAGGCTCCTAAAATTGGAAACTAAAAGGACAATTAAAGATGAAACACTAATACCTATTCAAATAAGTTTGAAGATGGATTCCATGTATCAGTTGAATCTGACAATGATCTGACTTCATGTGATGAAGCTTCTGAAGATCATATCATGGAACGATAGATATTAGCAATAAAGTCTAAAGTAGACATCATATACAAGTTTTGTATATGGACCCTCGTGGATCCACCTATATGGGTAAGACCCATTAAGGTGTAAATGGATCTTCAAGAGAAAGAGGAAACATGATGAAAAGGTAGAGATCTTCAAATCTCTATTCGTGGCCATGAGCTGCACACCGAAGAGAAGACATCGCTTGCGATGAGACTGACTCTCCAGTGACCTTGCTTTAACCCATCAGAATATTGCTAACCACAGCTACACAACTTGACTATGACATCTTCATAATGTGAGTCAAGATTGCATTCCTCTATGAATACCGCTCTGAGGATATTCACATGAAGTAGCCCCAGGGCTTCATGGTTGAGGAAAGAAAGGTGTGCAAGCTAGAGAACTCCATCTATGGACTCAAATATGCTTCTTGTAGTTGGAATATTGAATTTGATGAAATCATAAATGTTATGGTTTCAGATAGAATCTTGATAAACCATGTGAAGCTTAGTGGGAGTGCGATTGTGTTCATCGTGTTAAATGTAGATATCCTGATCATTTGGAATGATCTAAGGATGATGATAATAATAAGTGTTATATAATGTGGTTGTTCCATACCTCGAGATACGATCTCAAGGGTACCTCTTAGATCTTAGTTCTGAAGTTGTTCAGAAGCAAAGAAAAGAGGGTATTGGGATCGTCACATTAATGGTATACCTTGGACATTTCCATGAAAAATTCGAAGAAAGGATTCTTTCCCTCAAGATACGGTACTGACCTATCTAAAGGAATAGCACCTCAAAGAGTTGAGGATGTGAATGCTAAAACTGCTTGCCCTTGTGAATCAGTTTCAAGAATTCAAGTGTATGCTAGATGTGTACAAAAGCCAGATGTCTTCCATGCAGTGCGAGTAGTAAACGGTTACTGATCCTGCTATGATGATTACACACTTGATTGCAGTAATAGCAATACCTTCAAAGATGATGAAACTTAGAGATAGTGATCTCAAAGTCTTATCTTCAAAAGTTTAAGACCTTGAGGATAGTGATCTATAAGGGTCTTAACTGTAGATACCTTAGGAGATAGAGATCTCTAGGAATAACGGTATTCTGATAAGGATTATGGGCATACTGGTATAATAATTATCGAGCTATAGTGTCAAGGACACTATAACAAAATTGAGTATTGGTTGCATAAGAAGCAACATTCGCATTGGATGCGAGCACTGTTACTAGGGGATATGCAAGTGCCGTAAAAGGACTTGGCGTAGTCTCTTGGTAACAGAGTGATTGATCAGCTTACCTAGCTATTTTCTAAATAGCCTATGATTGTCTCATAAGTGTGGGTTTAAATGATTAAGCCCGTTAATGACTCTTTGGGCTAGTGGGAGATTGTTGGACATGCGAGCCCACGACGAGCCATTATGAAATAAATGTTATTGAGAATATCATTCCCTGATCTAAAATGAAGAATAAATAATTTGCATAATACGTCCCTTAGTACAATTAGGGTTATGTACCATGGCCATCTTAATGATCATACAACTGTTGATTCAATTATTGAATCATAGAGACTGGTGCTTGGATGAATATCTAAAGAGTTTGATTGAGGACTCATCAAGCACCGTCAAATGATTGTTGAGAGATGATATCCATCCTGAGTAGGAGACGGAAATCCTTTCTCATTTAGGATGATATCTGATCGACCTCTTGATGCAGGCCCTCTGCATAGGAATAGAGATTCGGAGGTATCAGATTAGTTGAGTCAATGGGTTGACTTAACAAGATCGAGATAACCAAAGACCTATGTTGAATACTGTCACATCATAGGCATGCATCCTCTGACCAGAGACATATGTGTTACTATATGTCTGACTATGTACATTTGGCAGACCAATAGGTTGATAACCTAACCAAGGTCTATAAACCGACGAGGTGGTGTGCATGTAAGGACATATGAGTAATACGATCTCTCAAAGGGATCATACTGGTTCACTTGTGAACCGGGAGACATGAGCTCACTCATGAGGTATAGGGATTGATCAAATTCCATGCATGGTCGTCATGCTTTGGAAGCATGACATGAATTTGAAGGTAAGATATATGCTTTGTGAAAGCATATGATCTATACCAAATCCCAAAGACCAAGATTGAGAAACATAGTGATCAATCCCTGAAGATGACATTGTAAAAGTGATATATATCTTCATGATGATCATAGGTCTTCCAGTATGCATGATGTACAGGTGTTGGGAATACCTGAGGGTGATGTGATCATAAACGATTGTATAACCATGACGCTTCCATTCCGGGGGAGTGATGAAACAGGTTTGGATTTTAGTGACTCTGCTCAATAGAGAATTGACCTAATCTAAGTCCAAGTATTGGACATTGATCTGAATGAGATCCAGATGCAATGAGAAGATTAGGTTTACGGCCTTGATTTAATCAAGCATCTATGAGAGGTCTCTGAGATCTGGATTTGAGATGTGATTTCAATATCCAAGTCACTATACGTGGAACAATACAATCGCCCTCTCCTTATCTCGAAGTATCTGTGGAGAAATCGCATTATTATTGAAAGGGTTCAAGAATCATTCCATAGTTGAATTATATTTGAGCATTAAGAGAATGATAATTAAATGTGATTTAGTTATCTTGATGTATGTTGAAATTATCCGATATAATTAAATGTTATTTAATTATTATGGATAAGAATAATTTGGATAGCAATATCCAATTATTCATAATATATTATAAATGTGATTTATAATGTATTAGAGAGAGCTAATTATAATTTATATTTGTTAATTAATTATTGATGTGTATTGGATACACATTGTGTAATTAATTGAAAATGTAAATTATATTTTGTTTTGGGTTGTGAATGTGATTCACAAATTTCCAATGGCAAGATTGCAATATTCTCAAAATTAATTATGTATTATTTTTTAAGAGTAAATCACAACAATAGTCGTTGGATTGAATAATGGAGATTTCCATGGAGACATGCAATCTCATGAAATCTCATGAGATTTCCCCCACTTGGAAACAAGTGGACGGCCACCATGACCAATATGGAATTTGTCACCGTCCACCATATTCCATGGGATGTGCAATCTCAATGTTGGTTAATCCCCTTATTTGATTGATTTAATTTAGGATTGATTTATTTTTTATTAATCAAATATATTTGATCTAAATTAAATTATTAGTTGTTGGTTTTTTACCAACAACAATCTTGACCATTGGATTAAACATAAATCAATCTCATCCATTGATTTTATGTGTCCATGGATTGAGATCCATGGATCCCAAAACCTGATAAATAGTGAGGCATACCATGCTCTGTTGAGTGATGCTTTGGAAGCACATCTCTCTCTCTCTCTTATTCGACACGCCAACCTCTCTCCCCTTCCATTGGTGGTCGCCCACCAAACCCTAGAGGAGAAAGTTTCGTCACCCTCGCCACCGCGCCGCCGCTTTGACGTTCTTAGGTTGTACGTCTTCTTGGATTGCTACGCTCACGAAGAAGACGTTCGATCTCATACGACGAGATCAGGAGTTCACCGTGCTTGGATCAACTCGTTGGATTGCGAGGATCATGCGACTCATCCCTGCGCTTGCAAGCTTCTTCTCCGACGATCGGACTTGAGACAGGAGGTCTCTTTTCGTAGAGACTCGATCAACCACGCTTCAAGAGGTATTCCTTTATACTTGTTGTGGTTCTAAATGAAACGATCCAAGAATCATTCTTGGATCATGTGGTTTCATCGCATGAAAAATTGTTTAAATTCTGCTGCATAGAACAACTAGTTCGACTAGTCGTTCTTCGTCGTATTCGATACGATGCTCATGCTTCCGTGATGCGCTTGAGGATTATTTAATATGCTTTACCTACTGTAGTCGTGTCATGCGTCCCTCACGCATCTTTGTCATGCACCTGGAGATCGGCCCGCATTAGCCTTCACAACCAGACGACCTCCTCCGCCTTTGAACATCCACAACCACCAGCAACAGAGCATCAACGGCCCCCGTGCCTCTGCCCCATCGGATGCGACCTCCAGCCGTGCTTCCCTGCAACCGATCGTCGCTCCACTGTCTAGCAGCACATGCCTTGACCGACAACCATGCTCTGCCCCATCCAGCGACGGTATCTCCCGCTCCGGCCCAGACTCCGTACCTGGAGACCCCCGCCTGTGCAAGAAGACAAACCCTTCCTCACTTCTGCAACATGTTAGGGGAAAGTCATTTGCATCTGGTCCCTTGAGGAGATTCCAATTTCATCAAAGCCCCCCAAGGCTAATGGTCACGTGCTATGCATGTGATCGGTTGGAAAAATTGTGAAGAATTTCCCTAATCTTCATGCAATTATAGGAAGGTCCCCACATTTCAGATAGGACAAGAGGTGCACCTTGCATGATGTTCTTCAACTAATTCTCTACAATATGGCATGCATGTGATCATTTTATTTTCTGCGATTAAATAATAATAATTGTTCTTCTAAAATTGATATATTTTGCCCATCTTGCGCTTAGAAATTCATAACTAATCAACCATTGTCAAAATTTATGGATTAGAGAATTAATTGTATTTAACATTGTGCCCAAAAAGAATTGCATTTGCATGCACAATTTTCTTTACAAATTCATTTCGTGCATTTCACTAATTGGTTTTAATAGGTATTACATCGAATTTTTTTAGGGTCTAAGATTTTTATGAGATAGATCACTTAGTGGTATATCATAGAAAATTTTATTTCCTAAAAATAAATAGATTTAATATTTATTACAATTAATTAGGGAAAATTTCATTGTTTGCATTCACTTAATCGTAGAATAATCATCTTCCATCCGAAAATTACAGTAGTCTAATTTCATTGCATTTAACATTTTGGTAATGTTTCATAATTTTTGTACTTGAATTGATTGTAATTTGCATCTTAGTCCCTGAACTTCGCCAAAATTGCATATCACGCATTTATCACATTTAAAAATACCTAAAAAATCCTCTTTGAAAACCTAAATTCTAGATCGACTTTTAACCAACCTAATGAGACAGTTGCCTCCCTGAGTTCGACCTTGGACTTACCCAAGTAAAAAAAATCGATCGCTTGCTTTAATCGATAATTAATTAAGTGGTTTTTTGATAAACCCTGAATTTATCCGACTACAATGCATTAATTCGACATATTAGAAAGGTGAATTTCGGGTTCTTCAGCCACCCCGCACAACTAATGTCCACCACCTCTGAGCTCCGCCCGTTGAAGCAGCTCTTAAGCAGGTATGTACATGACATGCACACGGGGTGGAGGAAAATTGTGCCTGACCCTCGTGCTTCCAGATAAATGCCCAAAGGTCCCAACCGATGGAAAGAGCATGCCATACATGTGCACGCCATGAAAATTACAAATTTTCCTTCTCGAGAATTGGTATTTACGTTTAGGTCCATTTTTTGCTTTCATTTCAAATATTTTAATTCCATGTAATTGCATTGTGCACCATGTGTTTCTACTTTAGTTTGAACATCCATTCGCCATCATTTTTAATTTTCAAAAGTGGAATTACATTATTCAAATAATTCTTTATTATCATGGATAATGGATGCAGTTTTGTGAGCATTGTTGATTAATTAATATTTATTGTTGTGAAAATTGCAATATTTTAACATGTCTACTTTATAAATTCATAGTGTTTCAACCATTGATCTAAAAATTCTTGAAAATTCACATTAGATAGACTTATTTGTGTCATAAATTTCCCCAAAAATCATCTCATTAGCATGCATATCTAGACCAAAATAAATTATCTTGTGATTAATATAATTTACTTTTAATTGACTATAAACTTAATGTTTTTAGGGGTTTTCATTTTTCCTAGATACATGCCCATTAGACATATTTAGGATAAATTTAATTCTAGAAATTAATTGAGCTTACTATTTATTAAGATTAAATTACTCAAAACCACACAGTCTGCATGTTTAATTCATAAGAAATTATTTTGCATCCGAAAATTCCATGAATATAACAATAGCATAATTTGATCATTTTCACATGTTGGCCAAATTTTAGAATTTTTGGAGACCACTCGATTGATATTTGCATTTTATCCCCTAAACTTAGCCAAAAGTATATTTTCATCATCTGTTGCATAAAAATTGTGAAAAGAATTCTTCCTTTCGAAACCTAATATCTTCATAATCTAAAAATTGACCTAAGGAGAAAGTGGCCTCCCTGAGTTTGACTTTGGGCTTATCCAAGTAAAATAAATTTGACTGCTTTGAAATTTAGTTAATAATTAATTTAGGCGATCGTTTTGATTTATCCATACTTGCCTACCTATAACGAACAAACAACGTTAATTCCACGAAATTAGCAATGGGAAAATTTTTGGATTTATCACATACCCTTGTGTTGGATCTACAGGTACCCTAGAGCAGTCGTAGCAGTGAACGACCTTTTTTGGAGGTTCTTTTTGTGCAACTACACACCTTTTTATGGTATTGTACAATAGCTGCATTTTTTGATATAACTTTTACTTGTAGCTTTTTGGAGAGAAATATTATGTAATATGTGTGTGTGGACATTCTACAAATGCATACATATATTATTTTGTTGACATAAAATGTTGAATGAATATGTATCATGGATATAATGTGAAGGAATGGAAATGATGTGGAAAATTTTTAAATTTAGCATTTTCTTTAGGTTGTTATCTTTCTCTTGTTTGTGTGCACATTTTAAATGTGGAGCATACGTACGTGGAAATGGTTTTGCCGAGTATCCGGGTCCTTTGGCCTATGACAGTTCAGAGCATTGATACCCCATTCCCTATTCTACGTGTGAAGTTCCACATTGGTATTATACATGATAGTGTTCGAGAATCTTCTGAAGCCACATGAGACTGAAGAGAATAGCATAAAATTATATACATGTTCATGTGTATATAAAAAAGTAAAATTGAATAATAATGACGTGGTTCGTTATGTAGAACCATGATGACTCATTGGATCATGGTGTTGCTTAGTAGCTAGCCGTCTTGTACATGTTGTATAGAGAATCTGGTTGCTCAAAGAGGCGATAGAGAAGCAACTCCAGCAGTAGGATGATTCATCCTACCATCCTTTTCACGAGGAGGAGGATATCGTCAACCCTACCATGTCTGTGTAGATGGAGTCGATGGATGACCTAAATGATTTGTAAAAGCATCTAAGTACCTATACAATATGCCTGATGATCTAAAGTTGTGGATAGACCAAGCGTCGTAGATATTGAGGATGTTTTGTGCACCTGAGGGCACATGGTTACCCTTTGTAGAGTACTCAATGGTATGCTATGCAGATAAATGGTGGTACACTACTGGGCAGCACTTGACCGAGCCTATTACTTGGGACGCCTTTCTTAATAACTTCTATATTGAGTTGTACTTGGACCATTGGGTAGAGGATCAGAGGAGAGAGCTCGTTGAGCTGACACATGGATCAACGATGGCTTAAGAGTACTTGGTCTACTATACTGAGTTGTATCACCACTCCATTGCCACTACAATATATTTGAAGGATAACTTGCAGAAGTTCATCCAAGGGATGCACGAGGTGGTCTAGGATACACTCTCTACCATAGATCTTGCCTTAGTCAAGAAGGTTACAACAAAGGCAACAAAGTGGGAGGCTACTATCAAATAGGGTTTTTATCCGTTTAATGTTCTACACAAGGCGAGAACACTATCGCTGAGGTGACCAAACAAGAACAACCGATTCAAACAACAATTAACCGACGAATATGTATAACAATGCAAGACAAAGGTGGAGTTAAATTTTATTTTATGTAAATGTACAAAATGTGTTTATAGGTGCAAGTATGTAGAGTGTCAAACACAGGGAGATAAATTTGGTGTAACATGTATATTAATTATAAATAAATAACGAATAAATAATATAGATGAATTTTGTACAAGATTCACTCACTCAATCAACGAATTAATTAATGTTATTGGGGGTTTGAATTAAATAAAATATTATTTTTTTATATTTTATATTTTTATTTCATATTTTATAATGTTTATTTTAATTTATAATTTCTATTTTTTAAATAAAAATTAATAATAATATTATAAGTATATATATAGAGAGCTTTTATATGTATGATTATAGCTATAAGTACTCAAAATTCACAAAATCAAATATTTTTTTATATTTATTTTATTTTTGATATTTTTTTGGTAATTATTACTATATTTTTGGTATTTTGAATCGAATTAATTGAGAAAGAAGTAACTAAGATAAATAGACCGAAGTGTTTTGGAAATTAAAAATAGTTCAAAGATTCAAAATTTTCCAAAACTATTTTTTATTTATAATAAACTGATGATATACAAAATTAAAAAATAGAAATTAATAAGTTTGGAATTTTTGTACTTTTTTTTATTTTTTAGAAGAATTTTAGAGCTTTTAAATTTTAGTGTTCTCTTTTTCTATTTTTTTGTTTTTTGGTCTATAGTTACAAAATACGCTAACGAATAAAATATATTTTTTTGGATTTTTTTTAAAATTTAATTATATTTTTTATTTTTCTAAGCTATACATGGAAAAAAAGTTCTGTTTTTTATTTTTTATAAATATAAGTATAAGATAAAATATCTTAATAAAAAGATATGTGGAAGAATAATAAATAAGATTGTTATCCTAATTTTCTACGAATTTATAGAGCACATGATTTTTTTTAACAAAATAAAATCTACAAAAAGAAATACAATCTGACAAGGGGATTTATTAAAATATTTGAAGTTTATAGACTAATCCCGAATACTATTGAGAACAATAGGGCCAAAAAACAATTTTCCCATAATATATCCAACAATATTTACTCAAAGGGGTATTTCTGCAATTAATACAAAGTTCAGGGGATAAATGCAATTTATCCTGAAAATATTACACTAATATTTCAAAAATTTAGACTACAATGAAATACATGAACATACATGGGCCCCTCTGCGAAAAGCCCACTCCTCAAGCGCTTAGGCATGTGAGGTGATGTGGCGTGGGATATAAATTCAAATATGGAAATGCAAGGGTAGACTACTAATATTACGAAACTTTTTACACTACAGAATAAAATTTAAATATTAAAATGAAATGAAAAAAATTGTAGAGGTATCTGGACAAATTACCCCTACGAGTGTGATTTAGTGGCCGATGGTCTTCACTTAACACATGGCATGCATATGATGTCATATATCGGTTCGTGGATGGCCAGCTAGGATTATATCTCACAAGGAGATCCTATGGTGGAGGCGACGGTCGGACCGGACATCACCTGCTTTCTTGGGACTCCTTCTCCTGATCAGACGACTGCTGATGGTGGTGGAAGAACTCCTGAAGAATTCGCCCTGGGCAAGTTTGAAATCGATGAAGCGTGAGCTTCTTGGCACCTGGAGCTATGCCGAGTATCTCTTCACATTCCTGTTGATGCTGCGCAACCCCCAATAGCCTCAAGTGGGTTTGGGGGATACTGATTGAGCCTCTAGAGCTCGAGGTTCTCTAACGGACCTCGAAGGGTATTCTTGATGCTGTCATCCCTCAGATGGGCACTTCAATCCTGAAAAAAAGATGGAAAGAATGATGACACAAAGAGGGGCAGTCATGGCTAATATTGGTGATGATTGAAAGTGAAATGGATGGTGGCGGTGAGGCCTCAGGCAAGGGTGACGGTGGCTGACCTCGAAGGACCAGATTCGAAGGGATATGGGTGAATAAGATGGTACGAGATGTGTAGAAGTAGAGGGGGAAAGAAATGAGGCACTTAGGTGTAGTGGGGCACGACGTAACACGATGGTCGGAGCTCAGGAGCTCTGGTAAACTTAATCGATCTAAGCTAAGCTAAAACAGTAATTAAAACATAAAATAAAATATGGAATGAAAAGACAACGATTAAATTAACATAAAAATGAAAGGAAAGGGGACATCTCTGACCTGGGAGTAGAGAGCAGATACCTCATCGGAGGTGCTCCGACGATGGTGGATCGCTTCAAGACCAGCCTCTTACATGCTGTAAAAACCACGACGAGCTCGTTGTCACTGAGCTCTAGCAGATTCCAAGGGAATTTGAAGGTTTGACGGGTCAAGAATGATTAAAAACTCAAAGAGATGGTGGAGGCTATTATTTATACATAGCTGGAACTCCTCCAAAGACCTAGGGTTTTTTAGCATATCGATGCTCGGCTGGTTAAGGTAGTGATGTGCCATGGAAGAAGAATGTACAGAGAAGACATTTCATGAAGGACTCGAAGACCATTTGGGAGCGTATTATGGCGGAGAAAATCGAGAATAGAGGGGTGTAGGCACTTTGATATGGCTACGACTATGATCAGAAGAGTTGACCCCACGTCAACAGGAGACGGGCCCTGATTGGGCCACACCACCTGGAAAAAGATAAGGCAGAAATAAAAACCTTTATTAATTTTAAAAAAAATATTAAATTATTTTATTAATTTATGTTAAAAATATACAATGTTTATTAATTTATGCAAAATTTATTATGTTTTTTTATTTATTTTTATGAGTTGGTTTATTTTAAGTTACTTTTCAGAGGTTCATTTATTGGTATATTTACCAATATAATATGTATTATATTTTTATTTTGTATTTTAGATTTTTTTTGTTTTATACACATAATTTATATATTTATAACTTATTTTGTTACACTTAAATATATTTTTATTATATTTTTATGAAGTTATTTGCATACTTAATTAAATATAAGTATTTATTATATAGCTATATGTATAGGTAATTCATCTATTCATTTTATACACTTATTTATTTTAGTATATTTCTAATGGGTTTCTTTTATTTTAATAATGTACGTATACTATAACGAATATTCGCAAAAATATAAAAATATAAAATAATAAAAATATAAAGAATAAATAAAATTAATATTTTATTCAAGTAAAACGTAAAATAGGGTCCAAAACCTAACTTTTGCATCTTAACTCCAAATTAATTGAAACCACCTTAATTAAATAGCTAATAAAATTTGTATATATAATTAAAGGAGATTTCAATGATTTTGAGTCCATATGGAGATGACATGGGTCTGGGAAGTTTAGATTTATATTTTCATTCTGAGTGTAGAATGCACAATATGTATTATTTTTATATGAAAAAAGATTTGTATTTTTCTATGTATTCTTATCTACAACTTTCATGTACAAAGTTTCTTTATTTGAGGTATAAATAATAAATAATAAAATATGTTCCAAAAATGACTTTTGAAAAATAAAATGAGGGGTTTTTATTGTGTTTATTGGCCCTTATCTCCCCTACTTTATTCCTTGTCGCGTCAGTCCTCATGATACTTAGGTCTCAGGGTTTAGGATCATAAAATACCCTTGACATTCAATTTATTTTTCTTTTATTTTCTTTATTCTTTTATTTTGGCCTTAAATACAATATTTTATGCAATATTTACATAATAAATAATAGATGTTAATTTATGCAAAATAATGTTATTTACATGCATTTATCTAGGGTTTAAAGGATAAAATGAAAGAATAAAGGTGATGAAATGGGGATTCATCAGCTACACATAGCCAATTATAGAGAGGTTAGGCACAATTATCTCCTCCATAACCCAGCAAAACAGTACGCTGAGACTTTTCTTAGTTCCACAAAGAGCATTGCCACCAGCTAACCGTGAGAACACTAAAACCTAGCGGATTCACTCGATCCCCTACCTAGGGGAAAGCCTTGGCAGTTTGTAGTTCAACATAATTTTTTTCTCCTTGCACAGGAACATAGTGGTAGACGTTGGGTGATAGTTTCATTTTTGTATGGAACTTGTCGCAACAAGGCATCCACACATGTTACCACTCTAGACAACTGATCCATTTTATGTCCCAAAAGTAGTTGCATGATAATAGCTCGAGTGTGGATCAAAAACATTGTGGGAGACCAAACGAGTCTTTAGGGTAGTTTTATGGCTCGTGATTCCACCATGGAGATGGAGACTTTCATTGATCCCCACAGAAAGCATTTAGCATTGCAAGATCTAGCACACCACCATCGTGCAGATAGTTGAATGCATTGACGCAGGAGAAGGCTCATGCTTATATATTAGTCATCAGAGATTTGGGGTTTCTTTACATGTAGTATTTGCTTTGGGGGGTACACATTCCTTTCTCGCATATAGTTTGGTGCCCACAATGGCAAGCCCATGTCGAGAGTTTTGTCCCCATTCCACATCAAGGGACTACGGGGCCAGTTATTTATCATCCTTCCAACATTCAAGGATATATTCATACAAATATATGGGCAATTGATGTCTACATTCCTACTATTGATTCAGTTAGAGGACTTTGACATCGTCTTATGCATGGACTGATTGGAGAGGCATCACGCATGTCTGAACTATATCAGGAAAATGATGGTCTTCCATTTACCAGGAATGCTGTCATTTTAGTTTATCAAACATAGTTCTGATGGTGTGATCAAGTGCATCTCCTCTTTAAGGGAACACTTGTTTCTCATCTAGGAATGTGCTGGCTACCTTGCCTACATGGTAGGCCCAACTACATAGGACCGGATGATCGAGCATAATAGAGTTGTGTGTGAGTTTCCTGATGTGTTTCCAGATGACTTACCTTAGACTACCACCAATGAGGGAGATAGAGTTTCATATCATGTTATTTCTAGAAACACAAACATTTTTTATACCTCCATACAGGTTAGCAACTACTGAGCTTAAAGATCTCAAATGCATTTATAGGAGCTATTGAAGAAAGGCTTCATCCACCTCAGTCATCAAAATGGGGAACACCACTTCTCTTCATGAAGAAAAAGGATCCAACAATCAAGAAATGTTATCCTCTCCCATAGTACTGATGATCTTTATGATCAGTTACAGTGAGTAGAGGTGTTCTCCAAGAAGATATACAATTTGAATTCCACTATTTAAGGATCAAGGATGCATATGTGATGAAGCCCACATTTCATATAAGATATGGTCACTATGAGTTTATAATGATGTATTTTAGACTTATCAATGTACCTGTTGCATTCGTGGATTTGATAAAATGAGTCTTCTATCTATACTTGGACACTTTCATGATTGTATTTATAGAGTATGTTCTATTATGCTCCCAATGATGAGCATGAAGACGAATATCATTTTCACAATGTGCTAGAGGCACTCAAAGAATATCAGTTATATATTAAGTATGACAAGTCCGAGTTCTAGCTTTCTCATGTGGCATTCTTAGGCCACGTGTTCAAGGACGAGTGTGTCTGTTAACCTGCCCAAGATAAATGTAATTGTGTTGGGAGAAGCCCAATATAGTTAAATAGGTTTGTAGTTTCCTTAGTCTCATGTGAGTACCTCCAACATTTTGTCAAAGGGTTTACTCAGTTGGCCCTACCTTTCACCCGACTAATGTAAGATCAAGGAATAGTTGACATTCGAACCCATTCTCACCCTTCCTTATGGTACCTTGGATTATATGGTTTACATTGATGCTTAAAAGGAAGGATTGAATACTGTGCTAGTGCAACAAGAACATGTTATGGCATACAAGTCATTACAGTTGAGGAACCATGAGTACAACTATCCTGCTCACGACTTGGAGTTGGCAATCATAGTCTTTGCCCTGAAGATATGGTCTCACTATATTTATAAGGTGACATTTGATATGTTCACAGATCACAAATGCCTTTTGTACATTTTTTATTAGAGAGAGTTGAATATAAGGTAGAGGACGTGGATGATGTTGTTGAAAAACTACTATTGCACCATGTCCTACCATCTTGGAAAGGGGAATGTCGTTGTAGATGCGTTCAGCAAGCATTCACATACAGAGGGTTCAATGGCTTGGTTGCATATATAAGGTGTACTCATTACTCTTAGCGAGTGGCATCCAATTTAGAGCAAAAATGATGTAGTGAGTATACCAGTAAAGTATAGTGGTTTGTGCGACGGGATTGTTCAAAGCGACAAACTGATCATAGGATACAAGAGTTGTACCATAGATGCTTGAAGGATGAACTCGACTGACTCTGAGTCCATGAATCCATCCTATGGAAGGGGTTCGTGTGTGTATCCCAGATGACAAGGAGTTGAGGATGGATATCTTGGATAAGGCGTAGAGTTCGAGATTCTCTATTCATACAAGTGGTACCAAGATGTACGAGGGCCTTCTCCAATCCTTTTGGTGGAAGGGAATGAAGAGGGACATAATTGACCATATTAGCCAATGCCTTACCTTTCATATGGTTAAGGCAAAGCACTAGCAACCCCATGGTTTGTTGGAGCCTCTTATCATTACTCTATTGAAGTGTGAGAGCATATCCATGGATTTCATTACATCATTTGCACGCACCATAAGCGGGCATGATGTGATTGAAGGATATGGGGATATCCTTAAGTGCATCATGGAAGCATGACGATCGCATCATATGCGATTGGGTGTGACTAGTCGCATTAGTTGCTCGATGCAGCGGGATTTAAAACTTTTAATGTGATGAAACCACATGATCCAAGAACATTTCTCAGATTATTTCATCTAAACCACAATAGGTATTAAGGTTAACTCTTGAAGCGTGGTTGCGATCGAGTCTCTAAACTAAGAGACCTCATGTCTCAAGTCCGATCCGACGAAGGAGATGCTTGCGAGCACGTTGATGAGATGCATCCTTCTCGCAATCCATGTTCATGATCCAAGCGGCGAATTTCCTTATCCCGTCACATGAGATCCGACGTCTTCTTCATGAGCGAGGCACACTGAAGGAGACGGAGATCCACGAGCAAATACTCCGACAACATAACAACGATGTTGCGGTGATGGTGACTCTCTCAATGGCTCCATGGTGGACGGTCACAATGAGAGAGAGAGGGAGAGAGATGACATGTAGAGAGAGAGAGGAAGAGAGAGCATCATTTGATGTTGTAGACTTGTAACTCGAAGAGCAAGGGGTGCCTCTTCTTATATAGGGTTTTGGGAGTCCATGGATCTCAATCCATGGACAACACACAATCAATGGTTGAGATTGATTTGTGTTTCTTTCAATGGCCATGATGTTGTTGTAAAAACACAAACAATTGATTTAATTTAAATTAATATATATATTGATAAATCAATATAAATCAATTCAAAATTAAATAACTTTGTCTAGACTTTGAGATAATGACGAGATTGACCATATCCCCTAAAAGGGGGGACAGCTACT
This sequence comes from Ottelia alismoides, assembly GCA_037367405.1. Lineage (NCBI taxonomy): Eukaryota > Viridiplantae > Streptophyta > Magnoliopsida > Alismatales > Hydrocharitaceae > Ottelia > Ottelia alismoides. The sequence continues at coordinate 1,580,849 of JAZKJV010001004.1, read as the reverse complement.
CCTTTGAGATGGAATAGGTCCATCTCCACAAAATCTCGTGAGATCTCATTATCTCATGAGATCTCATTATCTCATGATATCTCCAAGATTTACAACAGCATTTGTCGTAAATTATTTCACAAAAACTAATTCATAATTATCTTGTGAACATTTCAATCATGCCATTGGAAAATTGTGAATCACATTCACATCCCAAAATAAAATGTAAATCATATTTTCAATTAATCATACAATGTGAATCCAATTCACATCAATAATTAATTAACAAATATAAATCACAATATGTTCTCTTTAATATATTACAAATCACATTTAGAATATACCTGATTAATATGGAAAGTGCTATCCACATTATTCATATCCATGATAATTAAATCACATTTATTCATCTTGGATCTCTTTTCTCATGTACCCAAATAACATGAATTACATTCACATTATTCACATTTTTGATAATTAAATCACATTTAATTATCTTACATAACTCTCCTTAAATGAATCAAATTCATATTGTTCATGATAATTAAATCACATTTAATTATCCATTTTCTCAATGCTGGGATACTTATATCAACAATGAAATTATTATTGAACTCGTTCATGAAAATGCACTTTCTCCACAGATACTTGGAGATAAGGACATGGCGATTGTATTATTCCATGTATAGTGACTTGGATATTGAGATCACATCTCAAATCCAGATCTTGCAGACCTCCCATAGATGCTTGATTAAATGAAGACCGCAAATCTAATCTTCTCATTACATCTGAATCACATTCAAATCAATGTCAATCAGTTGGACTAAGATCAGATTACTTCTCTATGAGATGAGTCACTAAAATCAAGACCTATTTCATCACTCCCTCAGAATGGAAGCGTCATGGTTATAAAATCGTTTATGATCACATCATCCTCAGGCATTCCTAATACATGTACATCATGTATACTAGAAGACCCAGAAAAAACCTGAAGTTTTATATCTCTTTTAGATTGTCTCCTTCAGGGACTTTATCATTAAGGTTCTCATTTGATCATTGGGAGTTGGTATCAATCATATACTTTCCAAAAGCATATATAATACCTATGTGTTGATCATATACTATCCAAAAGCATATATCAAACCTTACAAATTCAGTCAAGCTTCCAAAGCGAGCGATCTCGTGTGGAATTTGATTGTTCCCAATATCTCATGAGTGAGCTCATGTCTTCCGGTTCAATAATGAACCTGTATGATCCCTTTGAGAGATCGTATTACTCATATGCCCTTGCATGCACACCAGCACGTCGGTGTATAGACCTTGGTTAGGTCATCAGCCTTTTGGTTTGCCAAATGTACATACTCAAACATATAGTAACACATATGTCTCCGGTTAGAGGATGTGTGCCTATATCGTAACATCATACGACATAGGTCTTTGGTTATCTCAATCTCGTAAAGACAACTCCTTGACCTAACTAATCTGATGCCTCTGAATCTCTATTCCCATGCAGAGGACCCGCATCTAGAGGTCGGTCAGATATCAGCCAAATGAGAAAGGATTTCCATCTCCTACTCAGGATGGAGATCATCTCTTAACAATCATTTGACGATGCGTGATGAGTCCTCAATCTAACTCTTTAGATTTTCATCCAAGCACCAGCCTCTATGATTCAATAATTGAATCAACAGTTGTATGATCATTAAGATGGCCATGTTACACAATCCTAATTGTACTAAGGGACTATTATGCAAATTAGTTATTCTTCATTTCAGATCAAGGAATGATAGTTGCAATAACATTTACTACAAAATGGCTCGCCATGGGCTTGCATGTCCAACAATCTCCCACTAGCACAAAGAGATATTAATGGGCTAATCATTTAAACCCAAACTCATGTGACAATCATAGGCTATTCAGAAAAATAGCTAGGTAAGCTGATCAGTCACTCTGTTTCCAAGAGACTACGCTAAGTCCTTTTACACCACTTGCATATCCCCAGTAACAGTGCTCGCATCCAATACGAATGTTGCATCTTATGCAACCAATACTCAATATTGTTAGTTATAGTGTCCTTTACACTACAACTCGATAATTTAATAAACAATATGTAATTTCTATTATCCTTATCCGAATACCATTATTCCCAAAGATCTCTATCTCCTAAGGTATTCGCAGTTAAGACCTTTTAGATCTACATCTATAAAGTCTTAATCTCTTGAATATAATACTTAGAGATCACTATCTCTAAAGTCTTGTCATCTATGAAGATATTGCTATTACTGCAATCAAGTGTTTTATTCCCGTAGTAGGATTAGTAACAGTTTACTACTCTTACTGCATGGCAGACTTCTAGCTTTTGTACACATCTATCATACATCTGGCTTCACATAACTTATGCACAAGGGAAAGCAAATCTAGCATTCACTTCCTCAACTCTTTGAGGTGATATCCCTTCATATAGGTCAGTACCACATCTTAAGGAAAAGAAGCCTTTCTTGGAATTTTCCAGAAAATGGAACATATCCAAGGTGTATCCCTAATGTACCAGTCTCAATACCCTCTTCTCTTTGCTTCTGAACAACTTCAGAACTAAGATCTAAGAGGTTTTCTTGATATCATAACTCAAGCTATGGAATAACCAATCTATAAAATACTTATTATTATACTTATATCATTCCAAATGATTAGGACATTATTTACATTTAGCACGATGAACACAATGGTGCTCCCACTAAGCTTCACACGGTTCATCAAGTTTCTATTTGAAATCATAACATTTATGACTTCATCAAATCTGATGTTCCAACTACAAGAAGCTTATTCAAGATCACAGATGGAGTTATTCAGCTTGCGCAATTTGTTTTCTTCAACTATGAAGCCCTGGGGCCACTTCATATGAATATCCTTAGAGAGGCATTCATAGAGGAATGCAATCTTGACTCACATCTTGTAGATGTCAAAGTCAAGTTGTGTAGCTATAGTTAGCAATATTCCGATGGGTTTAGGCATGGTCACTGAAAAGCAAGTCTCATCGCAAGCAATGTCTTCTCTTCGGTGCTTAGCTCATGGCTACGAGCCATGCTTTGAAGGTCCCTACCTTCTCATCAGGTTCCCTCTTTCTCTTGAAAATCCATTTACACCTTAATGGATCTTACCCATTTAGGTGGATCCTTGAGGGTCCATATACAACACTTGTATATGAGGTCTACTTTAGACTTAATTACTAACTTCCACCTTTCCATGCCATGATTTTCAGAAGCTTCATCACATGAAGTTCGATCGATGTCAGATTTCTCAAACACATGGAATCCATCCTCAAACTCATTTGAAGACAAGAGGTATTAGTGTTTCATCTTTAATTGTTCTTTTAGTTTCCAATTTCAAGAGCCCCATTATCTTCTCAAGATTAAATGGGTTCTTTCACTTCATTTTCATCTTGATTCTCAACAGAGTCATCCTCTAAGAATCACATCCTTAGAGATGAGATCTTTTAAGAATCTCAAGGTCATAAAGTAGGTATCCAATACCATCCTTTATTTTCCTAATGAAGTAGCACTCTCCGGTGCATGATTCTAGCTTACTAACATGGAACCTTATAAGGATATATATTGTAGTCTCTACTACATATATACCTTAGAAACTAAAAGGTAATTATGCTAAGATTCATCATTGATCAATCATGTCATACATTATCCAATTGTATCTCCCACAACTCTATTGAGTTTGGGTATATTAGGAGGATTGAGATAGGAATGATAATCATATCTCTATAAGGTATTCCTTGAATTCATCCAATAGGTGCTTGCTATCTAGGTTAGATCAAATTCATTTCATCTTCCTTCAAACTTTGGTTCTAAACCAAAATTATGAAATCTTTGAACATTTCAAAGGTCTCTAATGTGAAGGGAAAAAATATCACAAATAATCATCAATGGATATCACATATCATTAATGTTTACTTTGATATAGATGATCTATATACATCAACATGTATGAGATCTTGAATACCTCACCATCTAACACCATTCCTAGAGAAGGGTGCATTGGACATTTTCTACTTTGAATACAATTCACAAGTATGTAAGTTTTGAACCTTTAGACAATCTAAAGTTCAATATCTTACTAGTCCATTGATCTCATCAATAGATATATGTCCAAGGCTTGATGCAAGATCATTGTCAAACGATCTTCATCCTCCTATTGATCTTTTTAAGGTTCAATTTTCAGTATTAGAAATGTTAATGAACCATTCATTAATTTTCTAATTTAGTAGAGTCCTCCAGATGTCGGATTACTATCTGAAATATATCCATCATAACACTTTATGACAGTCTATTCTAGAATTCATGTTTATTTCCAACATTTATAAATAAACAATGAGTGTATTCTAATATCTAGTTCATAGAGACATTCTCTAAGACTAAGGGCTCTTCCACTGAAAATATGAAGTCTGTTCATCCAATAGAGATTGTTGCAACAATTGCACCAATATCCATATGGATGACTATTAAACCGTAAATCAAATTTTCTAGTCTTCTGATACATATGCAACCTATTGCAAGTGTTATTAGAAGAACGGGATACAATTATTAGACTTTTAATATTATCTAATAAGCAAGTTTATTCAATGATTAAATGTAGATTATTCCGATGCACTATCTGGGTCCTTCTCTAAGGATCCTAGATAGACTAGATAGTCACATTAACAACACATCGGCTTATTGCAGTATTGACATTCATCCAACTCTTTGGATGTCATATGGAAGTTACAGAAGTACAGTCAACTCTTTGACTTTCCTTATTGCTTGGGTCCAACCCATGCTTCCACTACGCTCCTTTCATCTCTAAATAACCATTATTTAAGACAAAGGATCTCTTATGTTGAATTCAAAATATTTCGATATAAGAGTATTTCGACATTTATACATCCTTCATTTAGTTCATACAATATGAATATTATGAAGTTTCATGAATGACTAGAGTATATATAATAGAATGATGACACTCACCATATCTACATACATCTTAACTCTTAATGACTTAGTTTCACGTAGGTACTCAAACATTTGAATACATCATCTCTTATAGAGCCACCATTCTATATGATGTAGTGAACCACGCCATTCATGATTAAATGTCGAGAGCACGTATGGATGCCAGAACATCTTCTTCGATTTTATGAAGATTATTTGACAACTATGATCATTATCGACATGTCACTTCCAAAGTACATTCGATGAGAGATCAAGACTATAGAGACATACAAACCCTAGGGTTGTAGTCCTATTATCTATTTAGTTGTCACTCCTCATTATTATGAGGAAACTTGCACATTGCAACCACATACATTATGTGTCCAACTGCAAGTACAATATCTTGATCATGGGTCCAATCCATGATATTATACTGGTTATTATTGAGTACAGTACTGGGTGGGTTTAATGAGGATTATCTGAAATAAGAAATTTGCATATATATATATATATACACACACACACATTACATTGATTTAGGAATTTTTATATCAAAGTTGTCTTGCCTTATCAACATTGAAAGTTCATTCCCTTAATCACTTCCAATTTAAGAGATATACTTATCATTATATCTCAGTAAGATCTGGGATTTCCTTTCTTATCTTTGTCACATTCCAATAATAAGAGAAACTGTAACTCTGATAAAAAGAAGTGGGAACACATTCCACCTTACAAGTCCAACTTGCATTCCCAATTCGGTCTTAACACTCGGGCCCACCACCCTTAAGGTGATATTAACCCATCATTAATTGATCCAACCGTCAACAGGATTATAACTCGCTATGCGCAATCCAATATCGCCCTAATAATACGAGGAACATATACTGGGGTCACTACACATACTGCCTTACTCTTTCGAGAAGCAAAGATCCCGATCCAGATGCGCTTGTATGCATGAGCTGTCACTTCGGATAGGTGTCTCCTACATACAATCTCTTGTGACGGAACCCTTCACCTTGATGGGAGACCATGGATGTCACTTATGTGATCCTCCATATCATGTTCAAATTCTAATTAATCATTATGAATCATATTCATTATGATTAATTGTTCCAAGGGAAATAACAACTCTATTTATAATAGTGTGTTTTAGTTTTAATTGGATTCCAATTAATCTAATCACATTAAATTAGTGATCCAATTAATATCCAACAAACATTTTTTAAATTTTACTTGAAAATATGGTATTATCTCAAATACGTATTATTTCAAATTTTAATAATTAGAAAAATACATCATGATCTCTCAAGCATTATCCATTCCCTACCCGTTGTCATGGCCAGTACCGATGGGAGTGGGACAGACTGCACATAGTGCATCCTGCTACTCCAACGCTCCCCGACTAGACACCATATCTGTCTCGGGAAAAGATAATGCCAAGTCAATCACTTTGTACATGAGATGATAATAGGTTCTTCAACAAAAGTTATACCATATAATAATAATAATCAAAGTCATTTTTTTTAACATTATAAGGAGATTTTCTAAATAAATCCCCAATCCTATTCAAGCAACATGTTTGTTGGAAAGTGTATGATGTAAATAATTTGTGATCTTGATCATATCTAATCAATTATTGATTAAGAAAATGTCATTTAATGAAATAATTACCATATTTAAATATTTCACAATTATTTATCAATAATTATCTGAAGTAATTAACCATTAGTTTCTATAATAATTAAATGACAATCACAAGGTTCTCGATTAAGTATGCAATTTCCAGCAGTGACCCTCACTTACTTAAATTAGCATATCTCATTCATTGCAAATCCAAATCATGGAAAATTAGTTTCTAAAGCTTACTAATTTGATTTATAATAGAATTCATGTGATATTTACACATTTCTAGGCGTGACAAAACAATAACTAACACTTTAATTACGTCATGATTCGTTATCCCCGAAACAGTGGATAAAGGTTCATTAAAAAGATCATATCTTGATTTATCAGATTCCAAATCATACAAACTTGATGAGCCAAAAATCGACGAGGTTAAGATGGAATATATAATTCAATGTGTCGTTATTCTCAACCACTCGAATCGATCAATGAGAAGAATAAATATACCACTCAAAATAAGATGAATCAAGCAAAGCAAATGTAAACGGTTTTCGCTATTCTTTTTACATTGTATATCGACCAGGGTCGAACACAAGGAGCACGATTAAAAAACTATATAGTCAATTTCAAAGATGTTTTTTGTGGTTTTTGAATTTTATTTTTTTTTAAAATTAAGAACAATATTCATAAGTGATAAAAATACACGTACACGTTCTTTTTGTATTTTTTAAAAGGATAAAAAATACTCAGAAAATTAAAAAAATATTTTTGGATTTTATATATTTTTTAAAATATTTTTGGTAATTGTTTCGGATTTTTCTGATGTTTTTGTGATTTTCTAAAAATGAAACAGTGAAAAACAAAGCAAAAAGTGCACAGCCAGGAGTATTTTGCAACTTAAAAATACTTAAATTTCCAATAATCAAAGAAATTATTTTTAAAAGAAACTAGAAAGTAATATCTACAACCAGAAACTGAAATCACAATTGTTAAATTTTTTCTAGAATTTTCTACAATTTTTTTAGAATTTTCGTTTTTACAATTTTTTGGTTTTTATAAGAAAATATACAAAAATTGGTCATAAATTAAAACACAATAAAATACACCTACACTAATGTTTTTGGAATTTTTGATCAATTTTTTGAATTTTTTTGAATTTTCAAATTTCGAGCAGACAAAATATCACAGTTTTTGATTTTTAGATATATCAAATGTCAACCAAATGCTATGAAAAATTTATACCATGTTCACACGCATAGCAGGAGCTTACACAAATTTTTACAAAATTTTTAGAGCAAGATAAACATTTATTTAATCACAGAGATCAAGAAAGTTTAATGTCTGGAATTTACAGGGACCAAATTGCAAATATTTATTGATTCTGTACCAAAAGATAAAGAAGAACTAAACATAGGAAGAAAAAGATAAGTTACCCACTAAACATGTGTGATGCACACGACTTCTGGAGCACGGGGGCATTTTTGCAAATTTCAAAACTTTCAGGGCACAAGCGTAATTGTTCCAAAGGTTTTTTATTCCAAAATCCTCATCTAGGGGTTCATTCCTTCGTCCTTTTCTTCAACAATGGGGGGGAAGAGAGATCCTACGCCGTCGCCGCCCAAGGGGCGCAGGAGTCGGCCTCTAGCGGAGAGGGCGGTGGGGGTGGCGGCCGCCGTCTGCTGCAACAAACTTTTTTTTATTTATTTTTATTTTTTATAAGAAAAAGTAAACGGTAATAAAAATATTTGATTTTTTTATTTTTTCGGTGAACCTGCAAAACAAATATTAGAGAGATAGAAGAAGAACAATTATATGTTTTTTGTTTAATATTTTTTTATTTATACACAAAATTAATTGGCGTGAATGGAGATGGATCTTGGCAAAGCAAAAGAGAGATCCGTGATTCCGACCACTGTGTGTGGCCGGAGGTGTGTGGTTGCGTGAGGTAGACGTGAAATGGATGGGTAGAGAAAGTGGTATGGGAAAATCGATGTCGGATCGAAAAGTGGTGATGGAGAATTTTTTTACGATTTTGGATCTAAAAAACTAATCACTACATTTACGCAAAAATTAAACCTACGACTTATCTAAGATAAAAACGATGAGTAATAAAATATGGATCTCACCTTGGATTTGGACATGCCGTGATGGCCTCGACGACGCCCGAATCGCTGTCACCGACCGAATCGGAGGCTGGGCACCCTTCTGCGACGAGTAACTCTCAGAGATCGGGCTCCTCTCTCCAAAGATTGATCAACAGAAAATGAGGGAGGAGGAGCCTATTAAAAAGAAGACAAATATAAAAATGAAAAGTATTTACAAATAAGGAAGGTGTTTATTGGTTAATTAAATAAAATAATTAAATAAATAAAATAAATAATTAATTAATTTAGAAATTCGGAATTAAATTAATTAAATAAATTAAATAAAGAATGGAAATCAATTAACCACCATAATGTGGCCATTTAAGTTGTGGAATAAAATCATATATACAAGGCAAGTTATTAAATCAATTAATTCAAAGAAATCCAATAAATCAAATAATTAAATATGAATTTCGTAATTAAATTAAATAAATAAATTAATGAGAGATATTTTATTTTTTGGTGATTTTTATAAAAGGAAGTTAGTTGTATACCCATATTATGTACATATAATACAATATACATATGTATAAATAAGGATATGATTTTTATATCTTTTTTTCATTTTTTTCATTTTTTGTTTAATTTACATTTTTTAATTTTTAATAATAATATGTACAACAAATATTGGTTAAACTGCACAAAACACCCCAGAAAACCGACTTTTTAACTGTAACTCCAAAAATTATGAAACCATAACCATTTGAAAGATAATTTAATTTAGAGTGTAATCGAAGTGATTTTGATTCAATTTGAGCTCGTATGGAGCCAGAATTGGGATTTCAATTATCGCTTTGTGGCTTTTTTTGGGTGTAATTATTGGTAATATGTACATTATTTTACTTTACAATTATTTTTATTATTTACAACACATTTTTATTTACAACTTTTGTTTACAAAAAATAATTAGTTTGAGGTCAAATTATGCACAAATAAAATAGTGTAAGTTTTGTACAAATATACAGGAAAAATATTTACAAAATATTTTTAGATTTTTGACAGAAGACCTTATCTCCCCCTACTTTATTCTTGGTCGATCAGGACAAGTCTTGACCTTCTCTCTGGGTTTGGGTCAGTCTGTATTTATTGCATAAGTACATCCTTTTATTTTTCTTTTCTTCTTTATTTTTTTATTTATGTACAAAAAATGTTAAAATGCAATTTTAACAAATGCATGCAAAATGGTAATTTTATGCAATTAGTAGGTATTTGCAGGTGTTCGACTACGGAAATGAAGCTAAAATAAAAGAATAAAGGTGATGAATCGTGGATTCATCATTCCCCTAAACTTTACCTTTGCTAGTCCCTTAGCAAACACATATTTGGAAAGTAAGTGAAAACAAAAATAAAGAAAAGAAAAAGGAAAGAAGTTAGAACAAAATTGACTTTTAAACTTATCTTCATAAAAATGTAGTACGGAGCTCTATCGGACCTTTGGATTATTAGTGTGTCAGAACCTTAATGGGAAATGGAATTAAAACCTAACAGCCTCTAAGTTCCATAAGACTCCTATTCAGGTCTCCTCAACACTCAGATCAGAACAAGTCTACATACACAAATTCTTATGACTATGAATTCTTTCTTGTACGTGTAAGTGAAATATAGCTCCTCATCTCAAAAGTACCAAAGAAACAACATCTCTCAACAACGTAACTCTAATCCCCCGGTCTGGCAACTCTTTCCTCGAGGAGCGGGGATATTCCCTTCTAAGTTCAAGTACAACCAGCTCAAGAAGAGGGGATGGAGAAGAGAATGGACGGTAACCAGTGTAGTTACCTATCCTTGGATGCATGACCAGTGTAGCCATGTCACCCGCTGCAAGTTCACAAATATTTGACTTAGAATCTCTTTTTCTTTTTTTCACTTATATATACACTCCGGCAGGAATTTTATTTTTTTATCATGCCTGTCCACTTTTGGAGATTTTGCATTTTTTTTCTTTTTTTTGACAATATATACAAGGTGCAGCATGTACATAAGGAGGTTTTCCTCTTGAGCTAGTAGACTATCCTTCTTTTGAAGCATTATTGCATCCCTACAGCATCCTATCTTTAGACCTCAACATCGCCAGACTAGGTTGAGACGCACTTCCCTCCCTAGAGGAGGACGAGAGGTTCCGCCTAGATGTACTACCCTCGAATGCTACCCCAAGCCAAAAGATTCTGCCCCCTCACTACCTCCTCCATGAAGAGCTACGTGTAGAGTGCATTGCCCAAGGTAAGCCATGGTCTGAAATAATCATGTGTGTGTTGTTAAATATTCTACTTAGACTTATCAAGATGACATGTGAACATAGTCTTATGGACTCAAAGAATTAAGTCACTAGGACCTGAAAAGTCTTAACTCCAATCCTTATAAGGTTCCTCTGAAATTAAGTGGATTAAGGTCCAACTAAGCACCATTCTTCATATTTATTCCAGACTTAGTTTAAATGTCAAAATCATCCTAAAAAATGCTCATGCAAATGCAAGAAAATATGTACATGCAAAAAGAAAACAAAAGAAAATCTTGTTGGGAAACAATTTTCAAAATCTTGAAGTTTTTATGGATTTTTGAAAAATGATGCACATGCAAAAGTTTTGTTTATGCGAATAGTTAGTAATATATACAAGTATATACACAATAATTTAATTTTTTTTAGAAAAAAGTTAGGGATGTGTTACATATTTACACAAGAATGATTTAATTATTTTACAAGAATAAGATGAAAGGATTTACAACTTGAGTAATTTATACAAGTCTATACAGTTTGATTGATTTTTTTGTGATGCATATATTCATCAAATTTATTTGAAAATAATTCTACAAATAATTTGGAAACCTATAGTCCAAAATAAATTTTCAAATAATCTTGCAAACATTTACACACATTTGAAAACTATTTAGCAAACATTTTTCAAACAGTATATATAGATTTTCAAAATAATTTTTCAATCATTTTTCAAAACATTTGCAAATAGTTTTTACAAAATGATTTTATTTCACACAAAGAGAAAAATTTTACAATCCACAATATTTTTACAAAGGTTGAAAATATTTTTCAAGCATTTTTCAAATAGTTTTCAAAAAGATTTTTAAAACAGATTTTCAAACTACTTTCAAAATATTTTTCAAAATATTTTAACCTGTTTTATTAAGGGATTTTATCAGTTGTGCCCCTCTGAGATATCGCAATATCAATTATGCCCCTATCTTTTTGGTAATATCAGTTGTGCCCCCGACTTCTTGCCAATATTTCACTTGTGCCCCTCAGAGGGGCATAACTGATAAAAGATTTTTATTAGTTATGCCCTTCTGAGGGGCACAAGTGAAATATTGGCAAGAAGTTGGGGGCACAACTGATATTACCAAAAAGATAGGGGCATAACTGATATTGCGATATCTCGGAGGGGCACAACTGATAAAAACCCTTTTATTAATCAGTATATACAAAAAGAATTTTTGAGGAATTTTCTGCATATTTTAATAGTTAGTTAGTTTATTAGTTTTTTTACAAATATTTATACAATATTTTAGCCATATTAAAGAAAAATGAAAGTACGAGTTATGGCTAAAGTATATATACAATATATACGACACCCCCTATACTTAGCTCGAACTATGTCCTCATAGTGATCAAAGAGCTGTAAAGGAAGACATAACTCGTGTTAAGTATTAGGAAGTGAAAAGAAAACTATACTACAACGATGAATAAAAGAATGAAATCAATAGAAGTCGGTGATCCCCCTATACTTAGGATCAAGTAATCCTAAGTATTGAAGACTATACACAAGGGGAAAACCGAAGAGTAGAATGTACAGAGTCTACCTCCCCTGTACTTAGGGTAAAATATCCCTAAGTATAGGTAGCAAAACAGGGGTAAAAAAGTCAAAAGAATAATTACAAGTCTAACACCCCCCCCATACTTAGGGTAAAGTACATCCTAAGTATGGAATGATCATGAGATGGAGATGGGGTGTGAGACAGAAAGAATGTATGATATGGACAAATGGATCTATACAGATGTGAGTAATGTTGAGGTGCCTCTCAACAAGCGCTAGAGTTTACACCCCTAGCTGGGCGCAAATGTTAGAATAACACCGTATCAAGGTTGAGGATGACATCTGTAATGCGAATACCATATTGTTGTTGTTGTCTCGGTGGTAGAACAACAACGAACACAATTGTGTAAGTGATAACACCCAGATAAGCAATTAGGCGGGTGTTTGCTACTGGGTAAAGATATGGGAAGATGAAATTGGGCTCCGGTAGCACAAAAGAAATCAACGTCTCAAGATATGTATGGAGTGAAAGGGCAGAGCCGAAGAAGTCAAATGTAGAGAAGGAAGGATCTATCAGCGAATCCTCCACGTTAATCACCGTCTCGAATAGATATGGAAAGTCATAATCAGGAGACTCACTATAAAGGTTGATATCGGATGTATGGAATGTGGACAAATCAATGAAATCATAGAATACCTCAAAGATCGGGTCATCCTCACGAGGGTCATTGAGGAGAGAAACCTCAAACTCATTATCAAAAATATCAAAAGACTCGATCTCATGATCCGACAGATCAGATGCACTCCTAGAAAGTGAAACCGAGTACACAGGGTCCGTGGCATCCTCCCGTAGATAACCCTCGGGGAGTAATGCCGATGAATGGATATTGAGAATCCTCAAGCGCATCACGGAAGCGTGACAATCACATCTTATTCAATCGTGGCGACTAGTCGCACTAGTCGCCAGGTGCAATGAAATTTTAAAAAAAATTAAAACTTACGATGAAACCACATGATCACAAGAACGTTTCTTGGATCGTTTCATCAAACCACAAAGTATTAGAAATGCCTCTCGAAGCGTGGTTGCGATCACGAGATCTCTAAAGCAAGAGATCCTCCTGTCTCAAGTCCGATCCACGAAGACAGCACTTACGGGCGCGATGATGAGACGCGTGACTCCTGCAATCCTCGACGAAGATCCAAGCCTCGAATTCCCTGATTTCGTCCAACAAAATATGTCGTCTTCCTCTAGAGCAAGCGGCCCCAAAGAAGATGGAGATCCTCGAGTAGTCGAAGGCGAAGGCGAGAAGGTCTCTCTCAACACATAAGATGGACGGCCACCTTATATATAGAGAGAGAGGACGACGAGAATGAGAGAGAGAGAGATAGAGAGTAGGTGTGTACTCTTGTGTACTCTAAAGGGCTCGGGTTGCCCTCCTTATATATTAGTTTGGGATCCAATGGATCTCGATCCATGGCATACATAGATCCAACGGCTAGGTTGATCCATGTGTCAATCAACAGCCATGATTGTTGTTGGTTAAAAACCAACAACATTAATTTATATCAAATTAAATATATGTTGCAACATCATTAACATAATTTAATTTAACATAAATCAATTATTAAGAGATAACAAGATAACAAAAAAAGAGAGATAACAAATCACCCCTAAAAAATAGGGGGCGTCACCTTTGACTAAGTCATTGGTGATGCCACCCCTTTTTGGTGGTGATTGTCTCCTTTTTATTTATCCTATTATTTCTTAATAAATTGCAATAACTTTTATTGTAATAATATCCACCAAATTAATTCCAAATTAATTTGTGAATATTTCAATCATGCCATTAAAAAATATGTGAATCATATTCACAACCCAAACTAATTTGTAAATTACATTTCCAAATAATTAATTAATGTGAATCCAATCCACAATAACAATTAACAAATGCTATTTACAAAATCTCTCTCTCTCTGTGTTATATATTATAAATCACATTTATAATATACACAGATATTATGGATAACACTATCCACGATATTCTTTTTCTTGATAATTAAATCTCATTTAATTATCTTGGACAATTATTCTCACAATATGAATCTTATTCATATTATGCTTGATTATTAAATCTCATTTAATCATCAAGACCTTCTTGCTTGGATACAAAATTCATCATAGGAATTATTCCTGAACTCCTTCAAGAATATTGTGCCTTCTCTGCAGATACTTGGTGATAAGGACAGGGCGATTGTATTATTCCACGTATAGTGACTTGGATGTTGAGATCTCATCTCAAATACAGATCTTGCGGACCTCCCATAGATGCTTGATTAAATCAAGTCCGTATACTTAATCTTCTAATTGCATCTGAATCACAATTTGATCAATGTCTAACATTTGGACCAAGATCAAGTTACTTCTCTATTGAGAGGAGTCACTAAAATCCAGACATGTTTCATCACTCCCTCAAACTGGAAGCGTCATGGTTATACAATTATTTTTGATCACATCACCCTCAGGTATTCCCAATACCTGCACATCCTGCATACTAGAAGACCAATGATCAACCTGAAGATGAAGATCAATTTTACAATGTCTTCTTTATGGTTTGATCACCAAGTTTCTCAATCATGGTCATTGGGATTTGGCATCGATCATATGCTTTCCCAAAGCATATATCATACCTTCAAATTCTTTTCATGCTTCCAAAGCACGACGACCATGCATGGAATTTGATCGGTCCCAATACCTCATGAGTGAGCTCATGTCTTCCGGTTCATAATCAAACCTGTATGATCCCTTTAAGAGATCGTATTACTCATATGCCCTTACATGCACACCAGCTCGCCAGTGTATAGACCTTGGTTAGGTCATCAACCTAATGGTCTGCCAAATGTACACACTCAGATATATAGTAACACATCTGTCTCTGGTCAGAGGATGTGTGCCTATGCTGTGACAGTATTCAACATAGGACTTAGGTTATCTCGATCTCGCTAAGTCAACCCATTGACCTAACTAATCTGACACCTCTGAATCACTATTCCCATGTAGAGGACCTGCATCAAGAGGTCGGTCAGATATCGGCCTATGTGAGAAAGGATTGCCATCTCCTAGTCAGGCTGGAGATCATCTCTTAATAATCATTTGACGGTGCTTGATGAGTCCTCTATTTAACCCATTAGATATTCATCCAAGCACCATCCTTTATGATTCATCTAATGAATCAACAACTATATGATTATAAAGATGTCCATGGTACATAATCCTAATTGCATAGAGGGACCTTATAGTGCATTCATTCACTTAATTTCAGAAAGGGAGTGAAACAATCAATAACATTTATTGATAAAATATATTTATTACAATAATATTTATTGTAAGAATGGTTCACCTCAAGCGCACATGGCTAACAACCGAATCATCAAGGAACTGGGGATCAATGCTGTCAAATATCATGTCCTCTAAAAATGTATCGACCTCATCGAATGGGAGGACACAAGACTCAAATACGGGACTATCAAGGTCTGTCAAATCAAAAATCTGTCCCTCATCAAGCTCTCTCTGCTGAGATAAATCCAAATATTTCTCCAAATCTGAGAAGATCTTCTGAAGACAAAACATTGAATCAACTGCACATGGACACTGGAATGACTCAAAGGATGGCTGAGATGTGGGTTCCTCCTCTATTTCTTGGGATATTAGCAGATCTAGAATCCAAGAATCATCAATGTGGAAGTGCGGGACTGGCTCAAAATCTGATTGTAAATCCAATGGAAACTTGACCAATGTCCGGCTCTCGAGACTCACAGCAGTAGTCAAAACATCCATCAAATGAGAAGTAGTAGCATCCATATCCTCTGACTGGTGTGTGCTATCAAGATTGGCATGAAGTGTCACACACTCATCTGATGTCATCTCTACCTCATGTGTTGTCCCGAATAAATCATCTTGTGAATATGGAATGTCTGAAAGTGTGTCCAAGATGGTCTCAACTAAATCCAAGTTGGGAGAGTGGTGTAAACCACCATACGAGGTAATGGCATATGAAATTTGTTCAGCGGTCCTCTCCCTCATGGCGATATGGATAAGGTCAGTCATCGAAAATCCATGATCTAGAAATCGCCTCAAAAGATCACGTAACCTCAACCATGAATCTATCAATGGCTCTTGTGGGTCAACTGAAAAATCACGAATACAAGATCGCATCATATCTGCTCTACGCTGGGGGTAAAATCTATGCAAAAATAATGATCGTAAATCTCCCCATGTAGCAATCTTCCCTCTCAATAATCCGTTCCAACTCTTAGCCGTACTCTGAAGTGTAAAAGGTAAGGTAATCAGCATCGTGTCCTCAGAAGTGATATCGGAATATGATTATAATCAACAAATATCTTCAAACTCATCGATATGTAAATAAGGTTCCTCGTGCACTTCCCCTGAAAATTTCGGTAGTAGATCAACGAACTCTAAATCCAGAACAAATGATCTCAAAGTAGAAGCGGACTGCGCTTCCTGATCTTGGTTCTCATCCATCATCCTAGGATAGAAGTCATCTAAAGCACGCAACTGAAAAATATGATCGCCTATGGGATGCACTCTCATCTCAGCAAGGTGAACACCCGTGTCTCGTAGTTCGTCAATCTGGTCTCTACAGCCGTCACTCACAGCATGTCCCGAATGGGAGGGTGGGTAAGGAGAAGAATAGAAATCGGAAGGAGTTCCGACCTCCCAAGAGAGTGGGCGGGAATGACGGGCATGAAGATAAGAAGCCGCAAAATCTGGCTGGAATGGAATGCGACCCATCATGAAGGGAGGGAGGGTGGGATAGTAGAAAGAGAGAGAGAGAGAGAAGGTGTGAAGGAAGAGAGAGATAGAAGGGAGGGAGGGTGGGATAGAGACAGAAGGTGACTGCTAATGATTCAAAGAATGATCATAACTGGCTCACAACAAAGATATACAAAACACAAAGCAAACCCCCAGTTCACCAACACAACACAAATCTGACTATGAGATTCGGTCTTTATCTTTTCAATTTTTAAGAGTTAGGTGATCAATAAAAGTTGTACAAACACTTAGGAGGCTTAATGGGATTTGGGCACTACTCCTTAGTGTGTACATGAGCAATTAAAAACGCAAACAGTGAGGGAATTGCTCTCCCAAAACAATGATATGAATCAATTAAATTTGATTTTAATGGTCCAGTTCAATTAGCATTCCCAATTTTTTATTTTTGATTTTTTATTTTTTTGGATATGTTCAGTGAAACGTCTAACGCGATTTCTGATTTCCTTTATTCCTATATTCACAAAATAGAGGGGGAAACAGAAAAGACAATGCATGAGAAAATATGGATGCAAATGCTAGAGATAGAGGTACGTACCTGACTCCAGCACTCTACATGAAATATGATCCGCGTAGAAAAATTAAACTAATCTAAATGAATGCAATGCAAGAACCATCATAAACATAAACTTCTATTATCGTGAAGCACGGACTAATTTGACTAAGTCCAAATGAGTTCTATAGGAATATATATTCTATTAGGGGCTTTGGACCTAATGCTACCTGGCTCAATCAAATAGAAACCTAAATCTAGGGGCTCAAGCGAAAATAAAATCCGCATAAAATAAATAAAAAAAGCTAGAAAACAAAACACGGAAAAGAGCGGTGAGGTCCCCCAAGTGCACCGGCACTTGGAGAAACAAACCCCGAGAAATGTCCCAGTCCACAGTTCTAAAGTCCTAAATTATTGAAATTATTCACAAAAATTATCTAAGTAAAATAATAATTTTTTGTTCCTCTGTTGCTCTTCCTGTGTTGGTCCCTCCAAAGAGTCTGAGTCGTATCCAAGCGGTTCCTCGCACCAAAAGGGAAACAAGAGATGGTCAGATGATAGTTAAAATAAATAGAGATAAAAAAATGAAAAATAACTACAAAGCCATGCTCCCCGGCAACGACGCCATTCTGATGACACGGATTTCGATAGATTAAGAGAGGGAAATAATATGCAATAGTTGTCGTTGTTCTCAACGATTCGAATCGATCAATGAGAAAATTAAATATACTACTCAAAATAAGATGAATCAAGCAAAGCAAATGTAAGCGGTTTTCGCTATTCTTTTTACCTGGTATAGCGACCAGGGTCAAACACAAGGAGCACAATTGAAAAACTGTATAGTCAAATTTCAAAGATGTTTTCTTGTGGTTTTTATTTTTTTAAAAATTAAGAACAATTTGCACAAGTGATAAAAATACACACACACACTCTTTTTGTATTTTTCAAAAGGATAAAAAACTAAGAAAAATAAAAAATGTTTTTGGATTTTATATATTTTAAAATATTTGGTAATTTTTTCGGATTTTTCTGATCTTTTTATGATTTTCTAAAAATGAAACAGTGAAAAACAAAGCAAACAGTGCACAACCAGGAGTATTTTGCAACTTAAAAATACTTAAATTTCATAATAATCGTAGAAATTATTTTTAAAAAAACTAGAAAGCAATATCTACAATTAGAAACTGAAATCACAATTTTTGAATTTTTCGAGAATTTTCTACAATTCTTTGAAGAATTTTTGTTTGTCGTAATTTTTTTGGTTTTTATAAATGGAAAATACACAAAACTTGGTCAGAAATTAAAACACACCAAAATACACCTACAATGATTTTTTTGGGATTTTTTAGCAATTTCTTGAATTTTTATGAATTTTCAAATTTCGGGCAAACAAAATATCACGGTTTTTTATTGTTTAAATATATCAAATGTCAACCAAATGCTATGAAAAATTTACACCATGTTTACACGCATAGCAAGAGCATATACAAATTTTTACAAAATTTTAAGAGCATGATAAACATTTATTTAATCACAAAGATCAAGCAAGTTTAATGTTAAGAATTTACAGGGACCAAATTGCAAACATTTATTGGTTCTATACCAAAAGATAAAGAAGAAGTAAACAGAGGAAGAAAAAGATAAATTACCCACTAAACATGTGCGACGCACATGACTTCTAGAGCACGGGGGCGTTTTTGCAAATTTCAAAACTTTCAGGGGCACACGCATAATTATTCAAAAAGTTTTTTTATTCCAAAATCCCCATCTAGGACTTCATTCCTTCGTTCTATTCTTCAACGATGGGGGACGAGAGAGCCTCCGTCATCACCGCCCAAGGGGCGCAGGAGGTCGGCTGCTGGTGGTGCAGGCGGTGGGGGTGGCGGTCGCCGTCTACTGCAACAAACTTTTTTTATTTTTTTGTTTTTTTTGATCAAAAAATGTAAATGGTAAAAAAATTTTTGATGGTTTTTTGGTGAACATGCAAAATAAATATTAGAGAGATAGAAGAAGAACAATTATATGTTTTTTGTTTTATATTTTTTTATTTATGCACTAAATTAGGAGGCATGAATGGAGGTGGATCTTGGTGAAGCGAAAGAGAGATCCGTGACTCCGACCATCATGTGTGGCCGGAGGTGTGTGGTTGTGTGAGGTAGACGTGAAATGGATGGGTAGAGAATGTGGTATGTGAAAATTGATGTCGGATCGAAAAATGGTGATGGAGAATTTTTTTTACGATTTTGGATCTAAAAAACTAATCACTCCATCTACACAAAAATTAAAACTATGATTTATCTAAGAGAAAAACGACGATGAATAAAATATGGATCTCACCTTGGATTTGGACACGCCGTGATGGCCTCGACGACGCCCGAATCGCTGTCACCGATCGGATCGGAGGCTGGGCATCCTTCTGCAATGAGTAACTCTCGATAATTTGGCTCCTCTCTCCAAAGATTGATCAACAGAAAATGAAGGAAGAGGAGCCCATTAAAAAGAAGACAAAAAAATGGAAAGTATATACAAATAAGTAAGCTGTTTATTGGTTAATTAAAAAATAATTAAATAAATAAAATAAATAAATAATTAATTTCGAAATTTGGAATTAAATTAATTAATTAAATTAAATTAATAATGGAAATTAATTAACCACCATAATGGTGGGAATTTAAGGTGTGGAATAAAATCATATATACAAGGCAAGTTATTAAATCAATTAATTCAAAGAAATCTAATAAATCAAATAATTAAATATGAATTTCATAATTAAATTAAATTAATTAATTAATGAGAGATATTTTATTTTTTGATGATTTTTATAAAAGGAAGTTAGTTGTATACACATATTATGTACATATAATACAATATACATTTGTACAAATAAGGAAATAGTTTATATATATTTTTTTCATTTTTTTTCATTTTTTAATTAATTTTTTTAATTTTTAATAAAAATAATATTTACAATTATGTCCATTAAAAATAAATATTAATAAATATGTACAACAAATATTGGTTACACAAAACACCCCAGAAAACCGACTTTTTAACCGTAACTCCAAAAACTATGAAACCACAACCATTTGAAAGATAATTTAATTTAGAGTGTATTGGAAGTGATTTTGATTCATTTTGAGCTCGTATGGAGCCAGAATTGGTATTTCAATTATCGCTTTGCGGCTTTTTCTAGGTGTAATTATTGGTAATATGTACATTATTTTACTTTACAATTATTTTTATTATTTACAACACATTTTTATTTACAATTTTGGTTTACAAAAAATAATTAGTTTGAGGTCAAATTATGTACAAATAAAATAGTGTAAGTTTTGTACAAATATACAGGAAAATTATTTACAAAATATGTTTAGATTTTTGACCGAAGACCCTATCTCCCCCTACTTTATTCCTGGTCGATCAGGTCAAGTCTTGACCTTCTCTCGGGGTTCGGGTCAGTCTGTATTTATTGGATAAATACATCCTTTTCTTTTTCTTTTCTTCTGTATTCTTTTATTTATGTATAAAAAGTGTTAAAAATGCAATTTTATCAAATGCATGCAAAATGGTAATTTTATGCAATTAGTAGGTATTTACAGGTGTTTGACTACGAAATGAAGCTAAAATAAAAGAATAAAGGCGATGAATCGTGGATTCATCAAAACTCAAATCACACAGTTTCCTTAATTATTGAGAAACATTATCCAAGTGATAGTTTCATGTTTAAACATTTTAAACAGGGACGAAATTAATCACAAAACATGGTTGCAAAAATTGAAATGCGATAAAATTTTCACAAACCCTAACAAGCCCAAATCTTCCTAGATTTATGGATCGTATCCACTCCAACCTTCCTCTAATACCACTTGAAGGATATGTGGAGATCCTTAAGTGCATCACAGAAGCGTGATGATTGCATCGTATGCGATCGGGAACGATTAGTTGCTCGACGCAGTATAATTTAAAAATTTTAATGTGATGAAAACACATGATCCAAGAACATTTCTCGGATCGTTTCATCTAAACCACAATAGGTATTAAGGTTACCTCTTGAAGCGTAGTTGTGATCGAGTCTCTAAACTAAGAGACCTCCTGTCTCAAGTCCGATCCGAGAGAGGACTCGGTTGCAAGCACGTTGATGAGATGCGCCCTTATCGCAATCCATGTTGATGTTCCAAGCGGCTAATCTCCTGATCTCGTCACAAGAGATCCGACGTCTTCTTCACGAGCGAGGCGCACCGAAGGAGACGGAGATCCACAAGAAAATACTCCAGCAACATAACAACGATGTTGCGGTGATGGCGACTCTCTCAATGACTCCATGGTGGACGGCCACAATGAGAGAGAGGGAGAAAGATGATGTGTAGAGAGAGAGGGAGAGAGAGCATCACTTCATGTTGCAAACTTATAACTCGAATAGCAAGGGTGCCTCTTCTTATATAGGGTTTTGGGAGTCCATGGATCTCTATCCATGGACAACACACAATCAATGGTTGAGATTGATTTGTGTTTCTTTCAATGGCCATGATGTTGTTGTAAAAATACAACAATAATTGATTTAATTTAAATTAATATATATTGATAAATCAATATAAATCAATTCAAAATTAAAACACTTTGACTAGTCTTGGAGATAATGAGGAGATTGATCATATCCCATAAAATGGAGGGGGGCGGCAGCTACTCCTTTGAGATGGAATAGGTCCATCTCCTCAAAATCTCATGAGATCTCATTATCTTATGATATCTCAAAGATTTACAACAACATTTGTTGTAAATTATTTCAAAAAAATAATGCATAATTATCTTATGAACATTGCAATCATGCCATTGGAAAAATATGAATCACATTCACATCTCAAAACAAAATGTAAATCGTATTTTCAATTAATCATCCAATGTGAATCCAATTCACATCAATAACTAATTAATAAATATAAATCACAATATGCTCTCTTTAATATATTATAAATCATATTTATATTATCCCTGACTAATATAGATAGTGTTATCCACATTATTCATATCCATGATAACTAAATCACATTTAGTCATCTTGGATCTCTTTTCTCATGTACCCAAATAACATCAATCACATTCATATTATTCACATTTTTTATAATTAAATCACATTTAATTATCTTAGATAACTCTCATGATAATATGAATCAAATTCATATTATTCATGATAATTAAATCACATTTAATTATTCTTGAACTCTTTCATGAACAATGCGCTTTCTCCGCAGATACTTGGAGGTAAGTACGGGGCGATTGTATTGTTCCATGTATAGTGACTTGGATATTGAGATCACATCTCAAATCCAGATCTTACGGACCTCCCATAGATGCTTGATTAAATCAAGACCACAAATCTAATCTTCTCATTACATCTGAATGACATTCATATCAATGTCCATCAATTGGTCTAAGATCATATTACTTCTCTATGAGAGGAGTAACTAAAATCAAGTCATGTTTCATCTCTCCCTCGGAATGAAAACGTCATGGTTATACAATCGTTTATGATCACATCACCCTCAGGCATTCCTAATACCTTTACATCCTGTATACTAGAAGACCTAGAACAAACCTGAAGTTTTAGACCTCTTTTAGAATGCCTCTTTCAGGGTTTTTATCATTAAGCTTCTTATTCGATCATTGGGAGTTGGTATCGATCATATACTTTCCAAAAGAATATATCATACCTAGGTGTTGTTCATATAAACTCCAAAAGCATATATCAAACCTTACAAGTTCAGTCAAGCTTCCAAAGTGAGATGATCACGCGTGGAATTTGATTCTTCCCAATATCTCATGAGTGAGCTCATGACTTCCGGTTCAGCAATGAACCTGTATGATCCCTTTGAGAGATCGTATTACTCATATGTCCTTGCATGCACACCCGCACCGGTGTATAGACCTTGGTTAGGTCATCAACCTATTAGTCTGCCAAATGTACATACTTAAACATATAGTAACACGTCTGTCTCCGGTCAAAGGATGCGTGCCTATATCGTGACAGCATACGACATAGGTCTTTGGTTATCTCGATCTCATTAAGTCAACTCATTGACCTAACTAATCTGACGCCTTCGAATCTCTATTCCCATGTAGAGGACCTGCATCAATAGGTCTGTCAGATATCAACCAAATGAAAAAGGATTGCCATCTGCTACTCTGGCTGGAGATTATCTCTTAACATTCATTTGATGGTACTTGATGGATCCTCAATCTAACTCTTTAGATATTAATCCAAGCATCGGCCTCTATGATTCAATAATTGAATCAACCGTTGTATGATCATTAAGATGGTCATGGTACATAACCCTAATTGTACTAAGGGACCTATTATGCAAATTAATTATTCTTCATTTCGGATCAGGGAATGATATTTGCAATAACATTTGCTACATAATGGCTCGCCATGGGCTCGCATATCCAACAGTGATATGGGCAATCATTGATAGATTGGCCAAGTCAGACCATTTTATTCTAGTCAACATATGTATGCTAGTTGAGCTAGTTAAATTATACATTCAACATGTCACCTGATTGCACAAGGTACCTAAGGAGGTAGTGTCTGATACAGATTCATGCTTTACTTAACACTACTAGGGAGAGTTCATGAGAGATTTGAGGACCGAGCTATGTCTAAGTTCATCTTACCTTCTACAGATAGACGGGCAGTCTAAGAGGACCATTAATATTTTCAAGGATATACTACGTGCTTTCATTGTTGAGTGGAAGGGATCTTAGAAGGATCATCTTCTACTAGTTGAGTTTACATATAACAATAGCTATCACTCTAGAATCAGTATGGCACCTTTAGAGGACTTGTATTGGAGGAGATGTACCACCCCATTGTGTTGGCAATAGGTCGGCAATAACACCTTGTATAACCCACAGATCACATAGGAGAAATCCTTAGTATAGGCGGCATCCGAGAAGAGAAAGCTAACAATATAGAGTTGTTATAAAGACTACATTGACCAACAATGTTGGGACCTCGAGTTCTAGATTGGAGACTTTGCTATCCTACAAGTATCCATGATGAAGGACTTTCAGAGGTTTGGTTTTAGAGGTAAGCTTGCACTTCATTTATGGTACCAATCAAGAGATTTTCCTGATTTGGGAAGATGGCCTACAAATGGCCCTTCTCCTACTCCTTGAGGATATTCACAACATGTTCCATGTGTCGAATATTCAATAATACATATGATATCTTAGACACGTGATCGATTACGATGACTTGGTGGTGGAGCCAAGCATCTCTTTCCTTGAGGAGCATATTCTAACATTTCATCATGTAGTAAAGAGGTTGAGGTTGAAGGAGATTCCTTTAGTCAAGGTCCTATGGTGGAGACTTGACTTCGAGGAGGCGACGTAGGTGAATGAGTCAAATATGGGGGAAAAATATCCCCATCTCTCTATATGTATGGAATCAAAACCCAAGTTAAATTTCTTTTGAGATTTTTATGGGTTTCACTCTCTTTGAGTATTTATGGTTTGTTCCTTTTTGAGATTTTTAGAGCAAACATGCCAAACGAACTAATCGATCAGACATGATTGATTAGGCCATTATGGTGGATCGATCATTGAGTACTAATCAATCATCAATACATCCATGACCAATTATTTCGACACAAAATGATGGAGTACTGATCGATCTCAAAATTAAGTGATCGATCATTATGGGACAATAGACCCATTTGAACCTTAAAAGTGATGAAAATTGATTCTTAAAACATGTACCCTTTCGGACATGATTATATATGATAAATATCTAGAATTATTGTAATGGATTGATAAAAGAATGGAAAGGGTCCAATGTAAACTAAATTGTAATAAAATGGATGCGGCGAGCCTTGATGAATGAGAGCATCTTTAGAATCATTGGAACAGTCATTGGGGATCCAGGATCTAACTTATATCTTATGGTAAGAAGACACCATTCCCGCTGGTCATTTATTTCCATGCCGTGGTGATCATTCTTAAGTGGCATGCATGTAGTATAGTAGATGATGCTAAGGGATGGACATGCACCCTTGGTGCCCCAAGTAGAAGCTTAGATGATTGTGATCACAATATCCGTGTTGGTTGGGGGTCATGTTGCTTGGCGCACTGATGAATCCTAGATTCATCATCTTAATATTGATATATTAGACCTCTAACTAAACCAAATACACAAATAAACACCTTAATTAGATTAAATTAACATTATAAACTAGGTATATAATTAGTATGAATAAATAAAAGATCAAATCATCTTGTAAATATTGTACATATTTAACCGTGTATTTTCTTTGATTTTGTGTGTTCTCTATTAATCTATAAAAATTAGAGCAATGTTGAACATAATATAGTGTAAATATAATCCTATAAAAAGTGAAATATAATCCTATAAAAATACCAAAAATAAGAAAAAACAATTGAAAAATACCCATAAAAGTATTATTATTTACATTTAGTGTATTTTGATTTTTAATTCTACATAAAAATTATAGATCTCGAAAGATATAAAACTTTCACATTAAAAACTTTTTGATTCGACACCATTTGCTATTTTATATTATTTTTTCTTTAATTTTTACATTAATATTTTATTACATTGGGCCATGTGGCCATCTCATGGCGTGCCACATGACCTACCTCTTTAATACAACCTACACCTCCTCTCCGCAGTATGATCATTTTACTAGAAGACCCTCCAACACCAAGACTCGCCTTGTCAGAGACCACTTGAAAAAAATTGATCAGACGACCCTCCTTGGTTCATACCTACCTCCATATCCACCATATGATTACAAGATCATACAGTGCACATGCATCATCAACCTCCGTCGATTCCACTTGTAACATGCAACCTCTATCACTGGTGATTTCTCTCCAACGTTCTCTACACATGTCCCCTTTCCCACATTACCACACCATTCAATAGCCCATTCATAAATATTTTCCGTCAACCCTCCAGCATAGCATTCCACATAGGCTTAGTAAACTACCACCAGTTGAAACAACCACCTCACTAACTGCCCTTCTGATCAAAATCGAGGTAGTGGCATCAGTTCTAGGTTATATTCATGTACGCACGAAGTTCTCGAGACCCTACTTACCCTCTATGACAAAGAGAGAGATAGGTTGAGCGAACATGGTCATCTTCTACGGTGAGATCCACAGTGACCTGCACAGTGTCACAACCTTTAACTTGGTGCTGCTTGAGCTCCACTCCCTCACAATACGTGTTGAGTAAAGACTACGAGCTTCTAGATCTCGAACCCATGCATCAAATCCACCTTCGACCTTCTTTTTCATTCTCTAGGTAAACTCAAATCATTGCCCCTCTTTGCTTTTCTCCATTTAAATTTGCACCTATCTACATTCCCAGCTACACCAGATCAATTCTACACCACCTTCACATATCACTCATCTTTGCCAGTCACCCCGATCACTCATCCTTTTCCACCAGATCTTTCTCCGCATCAGTCTGATCTTCCTCCTACAAGGAAGAAGAGCCTATTGAGGGTCCCATCTCCTTCACCTCAACTAGCCCTCGGCTCATCCATCTAATTCCCAAAGTATTCCCTTGCATCGACTATTTATCAAACCAATATATGTTCCTCGATACTTCATTGATTGAAGGTTTTTAAAACCTTGCTATCTCAAGTTCTGCCTCCCACAAGTATATGTCGACCTATCGCTTTAGTCACCTCAGACATGTCTTTGTCTCTCCATCATCTTCGTCATCATGTCAACGAGTTCTCTCAACCTTCCTCGAGATCGGGGGAGGAAGGAGGAGCACCCTAGGCCATGCCGGAGCTCTGCTAAGGCACCACCTTACATGGAGGATTTCCAACGAGCAGACGTACATGCACCGTTGGATCAAGCCCCATCAGCTTTGATCTTGCGGTCTTGGTCTTTATCTACTTTGAGCTGTCTTCTCCAGACCTGTAGTGTTGGTGGACCCAAACCTTCTCCAAAGCTCCACAATAACCACATGGCCCAAGCCTTTGACATGGACTGAACCTTCTCCCGAGCCACAAATCTCATGTGTAGCAGTCACGTAGGTGGGCTTTTTATAGCGCCCACCCCTTGGTTTCCAGATCTACAATGAAGCTCCCGTGGACTTGATGAATTTATTGATAAGCCCTTGTGACTTAATGTATATACATATACGTCCTATTGGACCAATTTGAATTGTTTTAATTTTTTATATATATGTTTTTTTAAAAAAATACCCCTGGACTATATTGCTTATAGCTTTTACATAAATTTGATGAAATTGGTCTAGTTGGATGACTATTTTAATGCTCTATCCATTGATGCCATGTTTGTTCTAATTTGATATCTCAATAATTACTAATTTACATGACAAAGTCTCTATTTATTTTAACTTGGTTAATTTGCCATTAATTCATCCCACCTCTAAAATTAGCATAACAATAGGCAAATCAATCCTTGTTGCTTCCCATTCCTCTTTAAATTGCTCTAAATGTTTTTCATTTATTTTCTACTCTTATTAATACGAATTGATGTTCATGTGTTTAGGGATATAGATGCTTCATTTATTTTATTAGATGTTTAAGTAGCATCTCATTTTGCGCATTAATACTCTATATCTCACTATTTTAGACAAATTCAAAGTATTTAAATAATAAATTCAGGAGTTTATTTGTGTGTGGATTGTGTCCATAATGTACAACATTTCATCCATTTTGTATCATTAAACCTTGCATATAAAAAGATAAAAAAATAGCATGCATCTTTTCAACTTGATATCAATACATTAGAGTAAATAGAATCAATATTTCATCTTAACTAAGTAGCTTTATTAAGCATGTCCCTAAGTTCGACTCTGAACTTACCTAGGTATAAATTAAGCCACACTCACTTGAATAATATCCTTTTAAGTGTGGTTCTAAATAACTTTCTCTTACCTCGTACTACGATTTGACCACTATAGTGTAGTGAATTAGCGATTTATCATGCACTGAGGTGTCTTTATATGCATTTTTAGCCCTGCTACTCAAAGTACGAGCCAAGTAATCATAGTTGGTTGTGTTTATTCCATTTTTTAAGTTAGGTTTACCACTCGGATAGTGGCTAGTGCAGACAACATTAATTGGTATTTTAGATGGGAGAGCTAAGAGGGGAGTTCAGAGAAATGTGGTTATTGAAGGTGGATGGGATGTTGCTAGTCCTCCTGCGTAAAAGGAGCAACTAGGATAGTCAATGTTTTTCCAACTATGCTTTGGGAAATCTTGGTAGTCAGTGTCCTGACTCATTCCCTACTCCATCGTGGACTTTTATCGGTGTGTAGTGGACTTGGGCAGTTCATGATGGCTTCACGTGTTGGCAAATATCTTGGTGAATCGAGTTGAATACTCGGGATTTACATGAAAATATCACATATGGGGTAAGAAGCTAGTGGACATGTTGGGAACTTATTTAGGATGCTTGTACACAATCTGCATGCCTAGGAGGCACCACCATCTTAAGGTACGTAATACCTCAGAGTCATAGTGCGAGGTTCAATGGGACCAAGATCATAAACTATCCACGAGGCTTTGGTAAATAAGCAGAGGAAAAGATCGGAGAGTTGTCCTTTTTATGAGGATTGGTTACCTAGTGTTTCTTTTGCACACTTTTACTTAGTTTCTTATCTTGTAGTAGATTTTAGTATTAGTGGTGAGCCTTTGCTATAAGGTACCATTTGTGTTGGATCTAGGTGCACCACAACATCGATTGTTTGAAGGTTCTTTTTATGTAGCTACACATCTTTTTATGGTATAGTACAATAGCTATCTTTTACTGCTTTTACTTCTACTTGTGACGTTTTGGACAGACATGTTATTTAATATGTGTGTTTGGACATTCTACAAATGCATACACGTAATATTTTGTGGATATGGAAGGTTTGATGAATATGTATTATGGATATTATGTGAAGGAATGGAAGTGATGTGGAAAATTTTCAGATTTGATCTTTTCTTTATGCTATTATATTTCTCTTGTGCGGGTATTTCTAATGTGGAGCTTATTGGCGTGGGAACAAGTTTGTCGAGTATCCGGGTCTTTGGAGTGCCATAATGAGGAGGACATCGACCAGTAGGATGTGGAGGGGATGAAAAAGACAATGAGTAGGATGAGAGAGACAATAAACAACCATGATATGAGTAGGAGGGATAACCATCGCAGAAGGCGGACATGAATAGTTACATTTCCAGTACCAAACAATCAAGTGCATGTATCTTGATTTTTACTGAAAACTATTCGTATTACCGTTTTATGAAATCTTGTAAAATATGTTTATCACTATGATATTTTATTCTAGTAGAAACGAGTTGTGACAAAGTCAACTTTTACCACGAATAAGAGATGTTTTAGCTGTAGATTTGTTAGGCTTTACATGTAAGTTGTTTTATTAGTGATAGCAATAGTGAATACATCATTGCCTCAATTACTTAGTTATCCTACTTTTGTCAAAAAAATTTACGTGATATTAAACAGTCACAAGTCAAAGTCCCCCTGTCCCATACACACATGATATTTCTTGAATTTTTAGCATCCTTCTCCTCTATATCAGTACCATATCACCACCAAAGAATTGATCAAACACATATCAAATATCAATTTTGTAGGACAAATGCTCCATTGTAATAGACTCTCGAACGACTTTGTGATGAATGAATAGGTCTTTTTCAAATAGTTTGGTGTATGGATTGTCTTGCCAACCTTCAAGTTTTACAGTAACAGGGCATATTGCAAAGTAGGGGTGCACGTGAATCAGATAGCATCAGATTTAGCTTAATTCATTTCCAATCCAATCTAAACGGATTTTTTTTTTTGAATCCATCCATCAAGTACTCCATTTTAATCCGATCCAATCATCGAATTATGGATTGGATCGGATTTTTACCCTTACATTTTCCCGCTCAATAATCTACTCTCTTATGTTTGTATTTTATATCCCACTAGCTCTAGACATTTGAATAATATCTTAAAAATTAATTAGATGAATAGATATAGAAAAGATAAATACATAATCAAATGAAATTTGAATGATTCCATTAATCCATCAACGAAATTTGAAGATCACACAATAAAACTAAATGATTATATTGAAATCGAAATTTAAGTTTGTTCTTATAAATGATGCATAAGTTTTTTTATAATTAATTTTCAACAATTGATTCAAATAAGAATAATACAAGTTACCAAATAAGGATACGTAGACGACTTACATAAATAAAAATCATGATATCCATTGGCAGATATTGATGAAGTCCATGCATTATTAACCTAGTAACATCCAAGAACACCCTTCAAATATCTATAATGTATCATTAACAAATGATAATCAATTAAAATTGATACTCAATTTAATTTCCAAACAAAATAACTTAAATATAGCTCACCACTTGAGAAACATACCTCTCATTTAAAATAGACTTCAATATAATTTATTTGTAAGATTACGCACATACTAAAATATACATATTTTATGAAAAATATGAATCAAAATCATATATCAATTTAAAAATGAAAGGAATTGAAATAATGCTTATTTGTTCTTAGATGGTATGATACATTTGATCATGTAGCGGATCCAGTTTAATCTTTAGATCATGTAACATATCAAGTTTCATCCCTACAATAAGGTGCAATCTAGTGCAAATAAAAGATGAGAAGCAAAAGAGTTACAAATAACTAACAAACGTACTAGGGAACTCTCCTAAACTATTTTCTTTTAAGAAAGATCATAAGAGTGGCAGCATACTGAGGACAAATGGTATCGCGTTTGAGGAGGATGGAATTGTATGAGACGGGTGGCGACATTGTGAGGGATGGGGCAATGGGTTGTACTAAGGGGAATAACACTGTGAAGATGGGCAACGTCGAAATGAATCGAGAAAGAACTAGGAGGAATATTGACAGTCAAGAGTGAAATGAGAGATGGGGGAATTACGAGTAGAATAACATAACATGATTTACAATTTTATAACCTATAGTCATTTTATTATTTTGGAGATTTAACATTTGACTTTCAAGAGAGAAGAAAGAGTCGTGGTAGGAGGATTTGTATGTAATATTAATACTAGAAAAAAATAAGATGAATAACCATGATTATTGTCACAGAAGAATTCAAAATGGGTGCACATAGATATTATATGTGTGCATGTAAGTTTATTTGTATGTATGTATATGTGCACACACACACACACACATATATATATATAAATATATATTGTATGTATGTATTTTTGTATGTATGTATGTATGTATGTGTGTGTGTGTGGATTTAATGGATTAACGGATTGGATCAGATTGTATTTCAGTAGAAGATCCAATCCATACTTGAACGGAGTTGAAAAATTCCAATCTGATCCGATCCATTAGAATGATAAAACCAAATCAATCAAGTTGCACCGGATTGGATCGAATTACGAATTTTATCTGACCCATGTGCACCCTTATTGCATAGGCCATGTTACTTCTTAAGTCCAATTTGTCGGCCACAAGCCCCCTCTCCTTTTCTTAGAAATTATATTTGATTCCTTCCGACCTCAACCATATAACCTTTGATTGTCTTTGAAATTACTCAGATCTTCGAATTTTGATTAAAAAATGGTTGCGTGCCCAATACCTTAATACGATCCTTCTTATGGTATTCAGGTTTCATGTATGGTTTTGTAAGTCGAGAGTGCATGAGCTTTTACATTTATGGTATTCTATAAGGTATATTGGAATACAAATAAATGACACCATCCTTACTTGCCCTTTTCTTTCCTTCATATAATTTTCCTTATGTTAGTCAAATGAGAAAGGTTATCGAATAATGTGTTGGATATAAGTGTCCATGACGAACCATTATGCAATAAAAGTTATTACAAATCACTCTTTAATCTGAAATGAAGAATAACTAATTTACATATCAAGTCCCTTCGTATAATTAGAGTTATAAACAATGGCTATCTTGATATCATACAGTTGTTGATCAAAATGTTGGATCATAGAGGATGATACATAGTTGAATATCTAAAGGCTTGGATTGAGGACTCAACCACACCATCAAATGACTATCAAGAAAGGGTCTCCAGCTTGAGGAGATGGTAATATTTAATCTAAAGGCTAACATTCGATCAACCTCTTGATGCAGGTCCTCTACATAGGAATAGAGATTCATCCGTGTCAGATAATATGGGTCAAATAGTTAAGTTAGCAAGATCAAGATAATTAAGGCCTTTATCGTATGTTTCCACGATATATGCATACATCCTATGATTGGAGATAGATCTATTAGTATATATATGAGTATGTACATTTGGAAGACCAGATTGATGACCTAAATAAGGTCTATCCACTACCACGTAGATTTTCACACAATGGCATATAAGTAATACGATCTCTCAAAAGGATCATATAGTTTAACTTTTTAATTGGAAGACATGAGCTCACTCATGAGATATTGGGATAAATCGAATCCAACGTTGGTCATTTTATTTTGGAAAAAAGATAATATTTGTAGGTATAATTCATACTTTTGGAAAGCATACGATCGTTAGCAATTCCCAATGATCGAATGAGAAACTTACCGATAAAACTCTAAAGGATTCATTATAAAATGGGATCAGAACTTCTAGTTTAATCGTAGTCTTCTAGTATGCAAGATGTAAAAGTATTAGGAATACTCGAGGGTGATGTGTTCTTAAACGATTGTATATCATGACTCTTCCATTCCGAGGGAGTGATGAAAAATGTTTGGATTGTAATGACTCCGTTCAGTGAACTAGTAATCCAATTTTAGTCCAAATACTGAATATTGATCTAAATTAGGTTCAGAGACAATAAGAAGACTGGGTACTTTGTCTGATATGATCAGACATCTCTGAGTGATCATCTAGATCAGGATATGAGATTAGATATCATTATCCAAGTTACAATACATGGATATACATTCACCATGATCCTATCTTTAGGTATCTGCAGAGAAGGCACACTTTTCTCAAAGGAATTTAAGGAATGTCCCTAAAGAGATAAATTTAATAATTGGGTTTGTTCAGTAATGTTTGAATCACTAAGTGAAGAAGAGAACTTAGAATGATTAAATTAGATTTAATTATCATGGATAACGTTATATTGGATACTATTATTCGTAGTTATTTAAGAATAATGTGGATAAGATCACATTATTTTTGGATATGTACAGAGAGGATTTCAAGATAATTAAATTGGATTTAATTAACTTGGAAAAGACTAATGCAGAAAGTGCTATTAACAATAATCAGGGATAGCATGTGTAAGATCTACATTTTCTTATTGAGACTTTTATGAATAGGATTTATAAAATTAATGTTAAGTGAATTGGATTCACATTATACAATAAATGTAAATATGATTTACATTAGTTTTGGACCTATGAATATGATTCATATTTGTTAATGGCCTACTTACAATTATCATAAATAATTTGAAATTATCTGTTGATAATTGAATTTTGAAATAAATAAACAAATTTATAGTTGTTGAAATAATATAGCTATATTATAATAAAAAGATAAAAGGAGCTCCCTAATAAGGGGGACATCCATGGTTGTAACAACCATGGTTGATGTCTCCAATTTTGAGGAGCTCCTATTTATTTTTCTTTTTATTAATTATTTATTGGTTAATTTATTGAGAGTATTAATGGATAATTAAATTGATAATTGTTATCAACTCTAATCCTAAAAGTGGTTATGAGCCCCTTTACTCATGGCTATTGATTCAACATCTAAGATTGCAATCCTAAGGGTCTGAAAATGTATTAAGTAGGAGCAGACACTATCTTACAAAATACAATTCACTCGAGGAGCAACAAGTCTCTCCTATCCTCTCCTATCACCCCATCTCTCTCTCTCTCTCTCTCTCTCTCTCTCTCTCTCCAAGGGATGCCCCCTTTACCGAGATAATGCCCTTAATGTCAGATATTCTACTTTGCCTCACAAGATCATCCCCTTGTAGGGATAATACCATTAATGGTGGATAGTCCTATTGTTACGCTGCCGGATCGATTCGTGTAAAGTCTCTTTATCTTTAGTTCTTTTGGATCATGATGAATAAGGATGATTTCTTATGATGAGATTGGGATCAAGGAGTTCCATATTGTCTCATTGATTTGTTGGAAGAATGTGGTTCATCCCCGCACTCGCTAGTGTTGTCTACGTCAGATTGGACTTCATACATGAGGTTTATCACTTTAGAGATAGAGGATCACAATCACACTTCAGGAGGTAATTATATACTCCTACGAAATAGATGGAACGGATTGGGAATGGATAACAATCCATGTCGTTCCATGATATATTTTTTTAAATTCTATTATTATTACGATGTGTATGACAAGTTTGATTTTCAATGAGATATGATCCGATCAACATGCTTTCGTGATGCATGAGTGATGAATCCATGATTCATTAAGTTTTCGTTCGTATTTTGTCTTAAAAGTCTTAACAAATACATGTAAATATCCATTAATTCAAATCCTTTATAGAAGGGTCATTCATGAATAAAAATGTATTTTATCATTAAAAATATGTAAATAAATAAAAGAATAAAAAGAAATAAAAGAAAGAAGGCAAACTGTGAATATGTATATGTTGTATAGTATGATTGAATAGATATAAATATATCTATAAGATATATTTATATAACTTAACCATCGAGAGCAAGTCAAACATGGATTGGTCGACAAACTAGAAAGTAGGGATAGATAAGGAAGAAAATATAAAAATAATTAATATTGTATATCATATATTAATTTCATTTATTTATATTATTATCAAAACTTCAATTATTATTAATAAATTCATATATATATATATATATCACAAAACTCTTCTCCTATGTGTTTATAAAAATGTGTATAAAAATGTAAAAACCATAAAAAATTTCAACATGTATATGTGCCAAGAAATCTGATTTACATAATATCAAATTCCCAAATTCTGAACCTCATTACTTTTCATAATAACTTCAATTTCACTCTTCTCACCTTTAAAATTCATAAAATAATATAATCCTATTAATGAAGGCAAGTTCACTAAAATCAGAGTTCATTTACAAAATATCGATTTTGGGACGTAATGACAACTGGGTTTCTAGGCTGATTATTTTAGGGTTTTTATCAGTTGTGCCCCTCTGAGATATTGCAATATCAGTTATGCCCCTATCTTTTTTAGAATATCAGTTGTGCCCCTACTTTCTTGTGAAATTCACAGTTCTGCCCTTTTATAATATCAGTTATGCCCCTACTTTACCTTAACAGAAGGGCAGAACTGTGAATTTTACAAGAAGGTAGGGGCACAACTGATATTCCAAAAAAAGGAGGGGCATAACTGATATTGCAATATCTCAGAGGGGCACAACTGATAAAAACCTTTTATTTTATTCTATAGATAATATGTATAGAATACTTGATTTTATAGTTTTAAATTAATTTCATGATCTTGTAGCTTATCTATAAATAAAACTCAGAATTCAATACTTTTTTTAATATTTAAAAAAAATCAAAAACACAAAAATATAGATGAATTTGAACTACAGACTATATATAAGTATTTATTAATATATATATATATATAACGAATTTATTAAAATCTATAACAAATATATAACTCATGTTTATTATTATATCAATTAATAAAATATATAAATGACATCTTATTTATTAAATTATTTAGTTAAAAATATAAAATATATTTATTAAGTATAATATATATGTATTTATTAATATTATATTTAGGGGATGGGGGGAGCTGCACCTAGGGGTGTATGAGATCTAGGGGAATTTAAATCACCATATGTCACCATGGTCTCATACCAAATTCAACTAAATTCGGCACTTCCATCATCTCCGTCAAGACTATCACATTTTAACGTTCTCAGAATTATTGAAATTGACCCTTTCTAGATGGGCATGTTAGGCATGTTTGTTTTAATTGAAATTTGAAATATATATTCCACTCAAAAAATTAAGTAAATCCTCATAGGTTTCCTTCAAAAAAATCAAAAACCAATAAAAAATTATCGAGTGAAGTTAGTTGGCTGCACCCCCTATGTAGCTTCCCTTTTCCCTTATATTTATATTTCATAAAACATATATTATTTAAAAAAATAAAGTATAGCATAAATTATATAATTTAGTTGTATACATTTTTCATTTTTATAATTTATTAAAATTGTTTCATTTAGTAACTAATATATACAATTTATACAATAATTTAAATTATGGCCTATGCGGTGCTGACACGTGTCAGCACCCTATGTTTTCTTCCTCCAAGACTCCAATCAGTTTTTTATTTTGATAACCGATCTGCACCAAATTCTTCGTGCCTCATTCCACCACCATTATTTGATCCAACACATCCAAATACTTCACTAAACAAACCCCATTTACACTGAACCTTAGATCGATCTCTACTCCCATTCATTATGTCTATTTAATCATTCAAAGTTGGCTCGAGCCAACTAACTTCTCATGAACTACTTCCAGTTCCAGAGTACCCTTACCGACTATCCCACTTCATCATTAATCTCCAGCCACCACTGAGGTGATAGCGATCAGTAGCCGCCCTGCATGGGGGAGTGATGTCGGAGGAGACATTCCATGGTCACCGTTATGGCGTTCCGAAACGGTGAAGAACATGTCGTAGAGCGACAATTCAAGGATCATATATCCTCATCTTTCCAGGTATTCCTCCGTCCTCTTTAATCAGTTAAACTCGTCACTAGATTCACCTAATCATCAACATAATCCCCAATCACATTCCACTTCCAAATTTCGCTAGATTCATATTCAAATCTGATTTGAACACCCTCTTCCTAAAACCCATTACTTGAACTACAAACTTTTCACATATTCAGCTGATTCTTCTAAGGATCGAGCATAAAAAGTTCAGTTGCAAGTTCTTGCACACCCTCTTGAGTGCGCTACATCACCGATCAAGGATAGTTTGCATCTGAATTCAATAATTGAGATGCATTCTCGACGGTATCTTGGAACCCAAGCCCTAATTCATTTGCAACCTCCTTCTTCGAGCCGTCTTCTTCGCACCTCCACAGCAAGGTGAGCTCGAAGGGGGTAGGTGACCCCCTTCTAGCCCTATCAAAGGCTTGCCATCATCTGCCATCACTCCATCGTCACAAGAGAAGGAGATCAGAAGCCAAATCCATTGCCACTGCCTTTAATTTGGGCAGAACAACCCTAGACCTCAAGGTGCACTGGTGGTCAACAGGTGGACATCACCGACAGTCCAGATCTGTGCTGCTCAATCTAATCTCTACCGTTGATTCCCAAATGGTGGGAATTTTACACTGAAGCCCGCTTAGTTTCTAGAAATCCAGAAGTGCGCAGAGTTTCTCATTATTACATTTAGGTCCCTATACAAGAACCTAAGTGTAAATTCCGGATAGTCTTCTTACAAATAGGTCCCTAACTATTGACCTATTTGCGAGAACTTTTATTTTTCTTTTGTAGTTTCTTTACTTTGATACCCATGAACTATTGAAGCATTTTGAGACACTTATTGACATTATTATTTGACGATTTTCTTAGGTAGTTACACAACTAACCTAGTTTAATTTTGAGTCAAATTTCGAAGAATTGTTATCGTGTTTTCTTCAAGATTTTTTCTTTGCAATCCGACTTTGTCTTTGCTATGTTTTACATGTTTTTTGAGCCAGCTATATGTATGTATACACTATATAGTATCATGCAATATTTCCTATCATATATTACTATATTGCATATCATTGATTGAAAATTTATCACCTTTGAAAAAATAAATAAAAATTGGAAAATTAAAATTTTAAAAAATATATAAAAAATGACAAAAAGATTTTCTCGGAGAAGAAATAAAAAAATCACAAGAATATTTTCTCCCTCTAAAATCAAAGTGTGATTTTCTCCCTTGTGTTCGACTCAAGAACACTTGACTGGATAAATAAATAGTTGAACAATTAATTTAGGAGAAAGACACCTATTTTATCTGACTCACTTCCTCTTTCTCTATCTCCTGAATTGTTGTCTTTTATTTGATAAATAGATTTCTCTCAACAGTTTCTACAACATAAATTATTTAATCACTAGTCATATCTGATTATCAAAATGGTGTTGTTGTTAGGGTTTCTTAGTGCACTTGATTTTCAGTTTCTGTTTTGTTATTTTCTATTTTCTTCTCTTTTTCTTAATTTTACTCGATTTTTCTTGATTTTTATGTGCTTGTTTTTATTCTCTTTTTCATTTTTGTACTCTTATTTTTTTCGGGTTTTGTGAGTTTTCATTTTCTCTCGATTTTATTGGTTTTCTTTTCTTTTTCCTGAATTTCTCAGTTTTTGTTTTCTCGATTTTTATAGGCTTTTTATTTTCTTCTCAGTTTTTGTTTTCTCGGTTTTCATTTTTTCTTGTATTTTATTTTCTTTATTTGTCTGTGCTGACATGTGGTATAGGGCTTGCAGGAACAATCGACTTTTTAGGAAGCGAAACCAGTCAAGAGCATAGAGATTGGCTCTTTCTCCATGAGTCGGATGTAGAGGAGTAACACGAGTCAGTTTGGCCTGCACATTTTTCTTGTATTTGTTTCAGACATTTTTTCTCTAAGTAAGAGGACATTTGCCCATGTTTTTATTTTTGTGAGAGAGGAAGGGCACTTGTTCGTTTTTTCATTTTGTCGAAAGGGGCCTACTAAGGACGTCCCGACCTGTAGACATAGACACTTGGATTTTCTTTTTAGGGTATGTTTCGCTAAGTGCCGGTGCACTTGGGGGATCACACCGCAGATTTCGATTTTTCGATTATTTTTCTTTGTTCACGTTATTTTGTGAAAATAAAGGGGTGAATCTAAGCTTGATTAGGTAATTAAAGTAGAGCCCACTATCATAAACCACACCTAGGCGTAACTTATCGGTTTGAAAATTAATTCCTTTTTACGCTACAGCTGCATGTTTAGGGTACAATTTATATGGCTTTTTGCATGAATTAGATTGGGATTTTAATTTCTATGTGGACCATATTGCACGTAGAGAGCTGGAGACATGTATTTTTCTTTCCCTGCATGCATCATGATTTTTCGTGACATTAGTAATTTCCCTCTCATTGAGACACAATTTTCAAAAATAAAGGAAACCGAATTCCCTATAGACATTCTTGAAAATCTCTAAAAAATTGAAAACCATCACAAATAAAAAAATGTTTTCTTTTGAAACTTTGACGAAAATAAAAAAAACCTTGACTTAATTATATTGGGAGAGAAAACCCATTATTGTTGCAAGTACTAAACTCCAGACAAAGTGGGTAAGGATGTGGCCCTAAGGATAGAGCCAAAAATCCCTGGACTTGTGCCCCTAGTAACCGTGTATCACCTTCTGGTACACGATCGCAACTGCAAGCACTTGCCTTTGATCATAGAGAGTCGTTTTTGGTGTACTACGTCTCATAGTTCCCTTTGGGCATGATATAACCCGACAGCCCGAGCAGATGGTTCCACTATTTGGGAGATTCTGAGGACATACATTGAGCGACATGGAGACACCACCTGTGAGTCTGCATAAAATAACTGCTTGATCACCTAACTAAAATTGAAAAGATAAACAACCAAAATCTTAAGATCATCACAATGTGAAGTTGGTGAATTGAGGGTTTGCTTTGTGTTTTTTTTCGGGGTGTGCATATTTAATGTCTTATACGACTTCACACTCTTCTTTTGTATTGACATCGTGCTCCATTTTTGTATCCTTTTGACATCGTGGATGACGTTTAGACGGATTTTACGCTCAGACTCCACGAACCATCTATCTTTCACCGTCTCATGTACATCTTCACAGATTCGGGATGACCCTCTTCTTGATTCAGTCCCGCTTAGTCACGAGGTGAGTCAGACCCAGACTCCCTCTCCTCCTAGACCTTTAGTTGAGGCAGACCCTCACCTCAGCTTTTAGTATGTTTCACCTGTATAATTTTCCTTCAGTGCTTACGAGAATTTTTCCTTCACATAGGATTTTATAGATACCATAGCTAGAGGGAAGGCACCAGTTGAGGATCGAGCTATTGAGGTGCCAGCAGTTGAGAAGAGACATACATATGAGAGACCTTATCCAGCTATGGATATTACAGTCGAGATTCTAGATACCCTTCAGCATGTGAACACGGATATGAAATCATTTTAGAGTCCAAGACAAGTTGAGAGCTAAGATCGTTGCACTGAGAGAAGGAGCTAGGAACCCACCACCAACTGTCTTGGTTCCCACTACTTTGAGAGATGAGTATGACCATGGAGACAGAATGCTACAACATTGGATTCAATTACCACTAAGTTAAGGGCCATGTGACTTGATATTGTTCTTCATATCCTTGCTTTCCAAGCTCTATGGGAACATGACAGAGGATCCATTCACCTTTTTGTAGTAGTTTAAGATGATTTGTGGTATGATGAATTATCCAAGAGTCACGTAGGAGGATATATGCCTCAAGACTTTCCCTTTCGCTTTAGCAGATAAGGAACTCTATGGGCTGAACCATTTGGGGAGAGAGATTTTGACTTTGGAGGATCTCAAGTCAACCTCCCTACGTAAATATTTTCCTTGGGGATGGGTGAATGTGAGAAGGACCCATATCTACAATTTCATACAGAGTCCACATGAGTCATTTCATGAAGGATGGGAATGATTCAAGGCATCATGAGATACCTTTTAAGGTGCTAGTACAAAACTTTTTTGGAAGACTCCAACCAGATATTGGGGGGTTAGTGAGCGCTGCATGTGGTGGCAACTATTTGGATAGGAATGTCGAGTTTGTTTGGTCCATCTTTGAGGGGATGGAAGAGAACTCACGAGTTGTATATTTTACTCGGGCATTCCAGAAGGCCCCACAACCACCACACTAGCAAGGTCATCAGAATGTGGCACACATTTCTTATTCTGAATCACAATCTACCAACATAGGCATTATTAGAGAGAGGATGATAATTGACGATGTGTTTTAGAATCAAGTACAAGACTTGTAGAAGCTGCGAGAGTTGGAGAAACTCTCATCATTACCACAATAGTTGACCAATCTGATGAAGAAAGTGACTGAGATGAATCTACAGTACTAACAATCACTTGCTTATTCTTTTTCTCAACCTACATGTACATATTTACCCGCTCCTACCACTCGTCAGATACATTATGTTCAGAGTGAGCGAACATGTTCCACTGAGACTCTAGAGCTAGATTGGCATAAGGATTCGTCCATTACCAACCAGAGTCCGATCACAATTCTTGCAGTTGATGATGTTGATCATTCATCTACTCTTGGCATCAATGGTATATGGTACGCTCCAGTTCAGTATTATTAACCATCACACATTACACCTCAGAGAATACACCAGCAGCCACAACAGATGTAGTACCAGCATGGACGTCAACATTTTCAGCACCAGCAACCATATACAAAGCAACGGTCTTACCATCATGCATATCAGAGACATGTACATTCTTATCATTCCACATTGATATCATCACCTGCAGCAGTAGCAGTCTTACACTACACCTCAGAGATCTCCTTAGCCATACACTTCACAGGCACAACACACTTCTAGGCAGAAGAGAGTAGAAAGTTAGGGACAGACCATTGAAACAAAGATATCTACATAGTCCCTGACACTGAACCATATCATGGATATACTTAGCACGCTTCAAGTAGCTCATAGCACAATGATGGAGTGGGTTAACCATCGCCTGGATGTGTAAGCCACAACTAGGACCACTCTCCCAACACAGCCTCAGATGAACCCTAACAACAAGAGGCAACATTCGTCCTATGACACCACTATAGGTAGACACCACTATAGGTGTGGTCACTTTTCCTAAATTTTAATCTAACTTCATTCGTCTTAGGATAGGTAGACATCCACGAGCACATGATCTAGAGGAGGAGAGGGCACTTGATGATGAGGAGAGAGAGTCTATCCTTGATGATGATATACATTCTAATGCTGTGGAGGAGGACCATCATGAGGCCCATGATGATGCAGACATGGGAGTGATGTAGAGACAGTTGATATTGATATATGAGATTCATTTGATGATACCACACTAGACTATACAAACACTCCCGTTGATGACTCTACTTCTTTCCATGTATTCGAGAGTTTTGTACATACTTCAGAGACTCCCGATGTACATGATGATTCCACTTGTGATTGTTTGAATAAAAACGAAGGAAATTTTGTTGTTCTTGAGTCTGTTCCTTTTCTTGATGCTTTGTTTGAAAAAGTAAAGAAAAAATCCAAAAGAATGATGTTACTCCTGAGAGAGCGATTAATGAAAGATCGCATCTTTTTGAAGATTCCACTCCATGATACCTTGAATCATTTTCCAACGCTCAAGCAACAATTGAATAATAGATGTACCACATCTAGAAAAAAGAAATCGCACGCTAAGAAACATGTTTTGACCAAGGTTATATCGTGCGCTATTCAGAAAAGGTACCCAAGAAAAGATAGATTCAGGTGCTCACTATGTTAGATGTGAAATTTCAGATGCAACATTCGATCGCACTCTCTTAGATAATGGTTCCTCGATTAATTTGATACCATATTCTATACTCGATAAACTCAAGTTAGGTCCTCTTTACAGATCATGAGCATTACTTCTATGTTTAGATCGATTATTAAAGAGACCTAGAGGCTTGTTAAGGAACATTATCGTAACCGTATAGGGTTTGGAGTTTCTACTGGACTTTATTGTCCTAGACATGGAGTGCCCTACACAGTTACACCTTCCTCCAATCACTCTTGGGAGGCCTTTCTTACAGACCACAAAGGCCCTCTTTGATTATGATTCTGGGAGAGTATCAATTCGCACTAACAATGGAGAGGTACACATTGAGATGAAGAGAGGATGTAGCCGTCCCAGATTTATATTGTCATTCACTTCAGAGGACACTAGTTTAGAAGATGACTATCAACACATAAAAGAGGCACCTTCTCTTGATCTTGAGAGTGTTTACTTTGATACCCATGATATCCTACAAGAGGATGGGGTTGATCATATGGTACCTAGTTCTTCAGACGATTGTTCACATACAGATACAAAGATCATATCAGGACCAGAGGAGTGATCAGTTGCACTAGACATCTCATATCCATAGACTGAGAGTTCATATATTCTAGCAC
The DNA here is from genome assembly GCA_037367405.1 of Ottelia alismoides. Taxonomy (NCBI): domain Eukaryota; kingdom Viridiplantae; phylum Streptophyta; class Magnoliopsida; order Alismatales; family Hydrocharitaceae; genus Ottelia; species Ottelia alismoides. Next base: position 1,536,829 of record JAZKJV010001004.1, on the reverse strand, counting down.
GAGAGTCATTTGATTACATTTTATAGATCATTTGATCTATTCAACATAGAGAGTCGGATGGTGTAATGGACACATGTATAGACACCTTCGGTAGTCTGACTCCAGAGATAGGTACTATAGTAGAGAGACCTATGACACATACGAAGCTTACTTACATAGGCAGCTCTACTCTGCCAACTACAGATTGGTACACACTCGTACAATAGATGATTATGTACGACCCGGGTTGAGGTGATCTACTCTATACAGGACTCATGACTACTCTTCCACTTCATTTTGTCTTGTACAGAGACCTGTGAGCCATTCGTTTTCTGGAGTACGCGACACTTGTATATTCTTCTTAGATCTCGATTGTTCCCATTTTTGCTCATCTTTATATGTAGGATACCAGATCCCAAGTTCAGGAAGGATCGATTGTCCATTGACTTGCATTTTCATATTTTGTTCTTTTTACTTTTCTCTTGATTTTTCTTTCTTTTATACCAGTCACTCATCTCTATTTTTTGTCGCCTTTTTTTTATACTTAGGATGCCTAATCATACTTATAGATTGGACCAAGTGATTTCATTGATTTTGTTTCTTCTTTCTTTCTTTTGTTTGTATACTCCTTGCCCTCAGTCACCTCTTTTTTTGTCTTCCACTATACTTACGATGACTAGATCGTAAGTATAGGGTGGTGATTGACTTCTATTCTTTCATTCTCTTCACCAACTTTTACTAAGGACGAGTTATGTCCTCCTTTTCTCTTTATAGTACTATGAGTACTGAAGAGCCTACGATCACCCTAACTAATTCAACTGAGTTATCGATCAAATTCGATGTTTCATTCATTGTAGTCGGGTAAATCGAGACTGATCAAAAACCACTTAGTAGCATCAAATTAAACACAAGCGGCAATTTTTTTTATTTTACTTGGGCAAGCCCAAGGTCGAACTCAGGGAGGTAGATTTTCCATAGGTTAATTTGAAGTTAATTTAGATGTTAGATTTTCAGGAGAATATTTTTGGTATTTTTTTATGCACTTAAAAAAATACGATGCAATTCAAGCCAAATTTAAAGGTTAAATTTGAAGTATGGTCAAATTAAGTCCAAAGATGATGAAACTTGGCCAAAATATGAAATGCAATGAAATTAAGCTACTGCATTTTCTGGAATTTTTTGACTCTAAATGAGTTAAATACGAATTAATTATGAATGCAGGGTAGTTTTTACAAAATTAATTTTAATAAAGACCAAAATACTTCATTTTCTGACATGTGAGATGAATCCAGGAAAATTGATGGACTTCAAAAATGATGAATTTTGGACCTATTAAAAATCAATTAAGCAAAAGACTAATCAATTTATTAAATCCTCGTTATGCATGCAAATGATGTGATTTTTGGGCACGAAGTAGAACAACTTAAAATAGAACTATTGTAATTTTTTGGTGATTTTTGGAGCAACAAATAATTTAATAAGGAATTTAAAGCACATAGTGGCAAACTATGTAAATTTCCACAAAAATAATAATATTAAATTCCTCGAAGCTCTAAAAAATGTAACAAGTGTCCACAGTAGAACAAGTTTCTCCACAACATGCCATTTTTGGAATTCAAAAATGATGCTAAATGATTGCCTAAATAAATGTGCAAACACAGGGACCAAAATGCAAACATGAATAAAATTGTTCAAAACAAAAACATGCGTACATGGACTAAAATGCAATTACTTATAATGCTGGGTGTATGTGTGCACATTGTCCACGGAACACGTGCGCCTCACGTGACATGCCTGGCAAGTACTGAAATGCAATTTGGAAAACTTACAGGGGCCTTAGCGTAAAATGCCCAGACCGCACGTAACAAATACGTGAGGTACTAGGCTCGAGAAGCGTCGAAGCTCGGACTGTGGCTCGGGTGCGCTGCAGGCTTAGACGTGCTTTAGAGTTGGCTCGGGAGCTCTGAGCCTAAGGGGCATGGAAGAGGCTCGGAGGAAGCAACATGACGCATTATGGACCATTTGATCGAGACGATCAAACGGTTGCCGAAGTGTGTGACATGGCGCACCTTGGACCGTCATATCCTCAAATGATCCGACGGTAGATGGATCTAAAGACATGGCGCACTGGGGACCGTTAGATCGAGATGGATCCAACAGTATCTTGAGCTTCTAGAGAGGTTGACGTGGATCACTAAGGACCGTCTGATCAAGACGATCAGACGATAGTTGTAGCTCCTCCTTGCCGCCGCCTCCTGCGGTAGGCATGATTGTGCTCCGGCTGAGCCCTCCTTGCTCTGCCGCCTTGGTTCTTGCTCGGTTCTATTCTCTGGGGACTCCTGAGTAGCTGAACACCATCGTGGAAGCTTGGCGGAGCTGCCTGAGGTTCTGGAAGAGGCTGGAGAGGTCTGTAGGCCAGAGGCAACAAAGCTCGAAGAAGCTCCGGCGATGATTCCGACCAATGAAGAAAACGGCTCCTGCAACGTTAGTGATTGTAGTCGAGGTGTGCAGGTGCTCGCGTGGAGTGCAGTGAGAGCTTAAGGCCTTAAGGCTTGAAGAGGTGGTGTGGTCAGCATGCTCCTCTACCCGGGAGGGGCGGAGTGGTGGTCGGAAGTGATTCTATGATTTGTGAAGGTGAATAGAATGATGCGCAAAGATGGGAGCTCCAAGGTGGAGCTCGATCGATGGGCGGGGGGGGGGGGGGGGTGATGTAAATTGAGGAGGTCGTGAAAAATAGAAAAAAATTGGAGGGGAACAAGATGGAGGTCGGAGAAGAAGATGGAGGGTGCTACCTGGGAATGGAGGCTCGAGGGTGAGTGTCCGGTCGTCGCTCGAGGGACGGTAGAAGCCCGAGCTCGTGCAGCTCGAAGGAGGAGTTGTTTCACGGCAAAGCTCGCCGTGGATCTCGCTGGAGAAGAACCACTGTCTTCGCTCACGTTCATGCCTAATCCCTGTCATAGATCAGTAGAGGGGAGCTCTAGGGTTTCTCGTGCAAAGGCGGATACCGGTGACGATGGCTGGAGGCGGGGTATTTATAGAGGGAGAGAGGTGGTATGGGCGATGGAAGGTGAGGTTTATGTGGAGATTATAGAGCGAGATAGAGGGGTTCATGGCATGTGTGGGTCCTGGAGAGGATGAGGGAGGTACGATCGTCATCGTAGGTCGAACATCGAGTAGAGATGGTTGGTGTAATGGCATTGAAAATGGAAAGGGGACGATGTCTTGGCGAGGTGGGGCGATGTGGGTGAGGGATCCATGGGAGGAAGAAGACAGTGTCGTGGCTGTTGGATCTCGCTTCAACGGCCAGGAGATGGGCGCTATCGGACGGTCTAGATGTGGTGTAAGGTGTGGATCGAAGGGTCGAGAGTAGAGTAAGAGTGTGCGGTGGGGATCACAGCACTAAAGACGAATCAGATGGATGGGGGGGGGGGCACAACACGTGGCCACAGGAGAACGAGGCGCATGTGGATGGGCGAGATGGAATCTGGAGTTTGATCGGAGGGTTGTGGAAGGAGCGGGAATGAACGGTGGAGATCTGAAGAGGAAGGAGGTGATCTGATGGCCAAGAAAAAGGGGGCACGTGGCAAGCGGATGTGTGAGCCATGTGGCGCAACCAGAGGGCGCCACATGGCCCAATCAGAGTAGTCGAGGAAGAAGGTAAAAAAAGAGTGGAGAAATGATCGAATTTGAAAAAACTCAAAACATGCAAGTTGTAGATCTCAATGAGATCTACAACTTTCATGGTATCCAAAAATGGAAACGAGGTCAAATAAAGTGATAAAATACAAGGGTACAAAGACAAATACATATAGTATAGAATGGGGGGCCAAAACCCAAGTTTTGCATACGAGTTCCGATTTTAATGAAATTGGTCTCATTTTGAAGGTTTCTGAATGTATATTATTTTAAAATGAGTAGACCTATATCGGAGACTGTATGAGAGATATATGTGCATTTTAAAGTCTATGGTCTCAAACTTGGATTAGGGTTTTATTGGTCAATTTTACAAGATAGCATTTTTTGGTATTTTTCTTGTATTAGTGTTAGTAATATATACACTATAGAGTTGAATTTATGGAATTAGAGTTAGTATAAAATATATATAAATAGGTGATTTTTACAAGTGGATTGGGCTTCTTATTTAATGCAGATGTGAACGCTAATATGCAAATGTTATCTTTGCATGCATGAATGCTCATTATGCAATATAGGTGATGAAATGCATCTAAATACTCGGGAACAAGGCTCTATTTTCAACTTTTTAGAGTGATGAATCACAGATTCATCAACCCCCTATACTTAAACCTTGCTTGTTGCTGAGCAATTAAAATGAAATGCAAAGGTGAAATGAGATTGGGTTCCATACCAAGGTCATGAACAGAAGGTGAAAATGGAGCTTGACTCAACCTTTGTTTTTAATTGTGTGGCAGAACCTTATTGGGATCTGAACTTAAGACCTAACATAGTTTAAGTTCCACAAGTCTTCTATTCAAGATGCATCAACAGTCAGGTCAGAACAAATCCTCATACACAAATTTCTATGACTATGATTCTTACTTGTACTGTGTAAGTGAAAGATAGCTCTCCATATCAGAAATGGCTAAGAAGCAGCCTCCTCTAACAAAGTAACTCTAATTCTCCGATCCAGTAACTCTTTCCTCGAGGAGCAGGGTATTCCCTTCTAAAATCAAGTGCGACCATCTCAAGAAGAGGAGGTGGAGAGAGGAATGAACGGTAGCCAGTGTAGCTACCTATCCTAGGATGCTTGACCAGTGTAGCCAAGTCATCAAGCTGCAGGCTTCTTGTAAATATACATACTTCGACAGGTATTTTATTTTCACTCAAGCCTGTCTTATTTTTTGGAGTTCTTGCATTTTTTTCAAACTATATACAAGGTGCAGCATGCACATCAGGAGTTTTTCCTCTTGAGCCAGTATACTATCCCTCTTTTGAAGTATTGTTGCAACCCACAACATCTCGTCCTTAGATGTCAACACCACCGGACTAGGTTGAGATGCACTTCCCTCTCTAGAGGAGGATGGATGTTTCCCCCCGAGTGCTACTCCAAGCCAAAGGATTCTACCTCCTCACCACCTCATCAATGAAGTGCTACGTGCATAGTGCTTGTCCAAGGTACGTCAGTGTCTAAAAGAATCATACGTGTGCACGAGATATTCTATTTAGACTAGCCAAGATGACATGTGAACATAGACTTACAGACTCAAACAATTAAGTCACTTGAACTTAAAAATATTAACTCCAATTCCTATAAGGTTCCTTTGAAATTATGTAGATTAAGGTCAAATTAAGTCCCTCCTCAACATCTATTCATAACTTGGTTCAGAACCCACTAACTTTTCACTTTGCATATGCAAGATATGCAGAGGAAGTGCAAATGACATGCTATGTAGATGAATGCAAGAATCTTTTTTTTCTTTCTTTTAAAATGCAGGGATGATATGCAAGAGTAAATAAGAAGCCTTCGATTTTGATTTTGATTTTTTTCACAAATTATGCAAGAGTATTACAAATATACATGTATTTAAAAAAATCAATTTTTACCCACCTGTAATTATTGTATAGTATATACAAAAATACACAAAAGTATGAGCTATGGGTAAAGTATATATGTAATATATACACGCCCCCTATAATTAGCTTGTGCTATGTCTAGAGCACGAAAAGCGAGGAAAAGACATAGCTCAAGCTAAGCGTAGAAGAGCTAAAAGAATAAAAATTATAGAAGTCGTCCCGCCCTCTATACTTAGGCTCTAGCAGCCTAAGTATAGAAGAAGATCAAAAATGGAGCGGACGAGATCAAGAGGGGAAATGGATGAGTTTCTATACATGATGGGCATCGATTCCCCCTATACTTAGGCTCTGGTCAGCCTAAGTATAGGACAGGAGTGAGTGTGAGAACCGACGGGATCTGGAGGATGTACAACAAATGATGAATAGACTCGGGTCACTCTCCCTCCTATACTTAGGATCTGGTCATCCTAAGTATAGTCATGAAATGAAAAGATATGGAGCCGGGGCGAGTGATTCGAGTCGCAGGAGGGAGGGAGAGAAAATATATACAGGAAGGGTGAGTATATACAAGGATCATGATCTGAATCTTTTTGATGCTGCTGATAGCGAGAGCTCACCGTTGCAAGGTCTCATGCATGGCTTTATGTGTGTCTACTAAGTCTACCTCATGCACGAAAACAATCTCCTTAACATGGACTAACTGTTCATTTGGTTCGACGAAGTGTTTCAACAGCTGTCCATTAACTAGGATGTCTGTGCTTCATTTGTAAGATATGAGATCTCTACACATCCACTATCATGCACAGCACGGACTATGAACGGAACCGTCTACTTGGATTTCAGCTTACCTTGGAAAACCTTCATCCTCGCATTGAACAACCATACCTTCTGTCCAGGAACAAAGGTCTTTCGTCTGATATATCTATCGTGCCAACGTTTTACCTTGTCCTTGTATACCAAACTGTTGTCATATGCTCGGTTTATGACCTCTACAAGCTCATTCAGATCCATTTGTCTCTGTTTCTGCCCTAGGTGTGTGTTCTAGTTGACCTTCTTGATTGCCCATTCGGATTTGTGCACTAATTCAGCGAGGAAATGGCACAGCTTCCCAAACACCATTCTGAATGGGGAGGTTCCTAAGGGTGTCTTGTAAACTGTCCTATAAGCCTAAATGACATGATCCAAGATTTGAGACCAGTCCTTCCTGTTTGGGCGGACAAGCTTCTGCAATATGGTCTTCACCTCCCTATTTAACACCTCTGCCATGCCATTGGTCTGTGGGTGGTAAGGACTACCGACATGGTGTTCGATGTTGTAATCATTTAAGAGTTTCTTCACTTATTTGTTCATAAAATAGCTACCCCCATCAGATATCAAAACTTTGGGGATCCCGAACCTAGAGATGATGTGATCTCTAATGAATTTACAGACAGTCTTGCTGTCTGCGGCTCGGGTCGGGATAGTGATAACCGCCCCGCACCCTATGTTAATTCGAGCAGATTAATGTCCAAATTAATTAGAAGTTTTCATTGCAGTCAGATACGAGAGGGAATATCAAAAACCACTTAAATTAGATTTAAGTCCATTTCAAGCGGCAAATTTTTTTACTTGGTAGTGTCCAAGGTCGAACTCAGGGAGGCATCTGTCTCCTTAGGTGAATTAATAGCAAAGTCCAATGTTCGATTTTTCAAGGAATTATTTTTTTATCTTGTTCTATTTTCTGTGCAGACACATGCAATAATCTAGCCAATCCAAAGTTAAATCAGTTTGAGATATCAAATTAAGTCCAAAAATTATGAAAATTGGCCAGATAATGGATTATGATGAAACTAAACTACCCTAATTATTTTGGAATTTTTAGACACAAAATGAATTTACTGTGAATTAAAAATGCAAGCAGGGTGATTTTCACTAATTTATTTTTAATAAATAACAAATCACATCTTTTTCAGGAACAAAAATTATCCTATATAGATCTAATGATAAGGAATCTAGGAAATATGACAAACCTTAATTTCAATGTGAAATGAATCTACTAAAATTAAAATAAGAAAATCACTAAAGAATTTATTCAGGCCTCGATATGTGTGAAAATGACATGAAATTTTTATGCAAGGTTGAGTTCACTATCCTAGAGATACTGTGAATTTTAGAGAATTTTTAGAGCTACAGAAAATTAATAATAAATTAAAAGGTCTCACTGGGCAAAATATCACTCAAATCAACCAATTAATTCATTTAAAAATCTACTGCAATTACAAAAATGTGACAAGTGGCACAATAGATAGAGGACAATTTACACAACAATATGCAACTTTTGAAATTCAAAAATGATGCAAAATGAAACCTAGGGATGCGTGCAAAGACAGGGGCGTATTTGCAATACAAGAAAATAAAATTACATAAAAGAAATATGCTGACAGGGACTTAAATGCAATTACCTATAATCATGGGGGTCTCTATGCAATTTCTCCACTAGGCACGTGCTCCTCACGTGGGGGCTGCTTCATAGGGACCTCCTTGTAATTTCAAAAAGTCCCGAGGGCCTCTGTGCAAAATACCCAGGCCGCACTGCTCCTCACGTGGGGCGGCCTAGGCTCGTTCGGCGTATGAGGCTCGAGGCTTGGCTCGGATGCTCTTGGAGGTTCGGCTGGAGGCTCGGCTAGCCTCGGGTGGTCCGAGCCTAGGGTCGGGGATGAGGCTCGGTCTTCGTCGATGTGGCGTGCTGACAACCGTTTGATCAAGAGTGATCCAACGGTTACTAGAGGGAGACGCGTGGTGCGATGGTAGGCCGTCAGATCTGGTTAGATCCAACGGCACCTGAGATCCACGGAAGGGGGCGACGTGGCAGAATGCTAACCGCTGGATCACAAAAGGATCCAACTGCTCCTGTGAGGCTCCAGAAGTCGATGACGTGGCGGGCTAAGCGCCGTTAGATCTGGAAGGATCCGACGACACCTGTGAGGCTCGGCTGAGTGGCGACGTGGCCCGAATCGACCGTTCGATCGAGGTGATCGAACGGTAGCTGGGGCTTCTCCCCCGATGGTCCTCCGCCGCCTGCGGAGGAGATGGCGGGGCTCCGGCGATGAGGCCTTTGCTCCGCCCGTCCCTACAGGTGTCGGTGAAGCTCTCCGAGGTGTCAGAGATATCCCAGAAGGTGCGCGGAGGTGCGGCGATGGTGCTGGTGGCCTCAGGAGCTGGAGAGGGGCGTCGGAGGTCGCTGTCGACGAAGCTCGAGGATGACTCTGGTGAAGCTCCGATCAGTGAACAAGAGGGTACCTACAAGTGTTAGTGGTATAGCCGAAGCTCGTGCGTGCTGGTAGAGAGGTGAGGGTGGAGTGGCGAGGCCTAAGGAGAAACGGAGATTGGTTGGCGATGGTGCTCGGGCCAAGTGGCGGAGCTGGAGCTGATGGAGGACGAAGTGCGTCGTCGGCGGGAGTAGAGGGTACCGCAAGGATGAGAGCTCCGTCACGGAGCTCGGCGGAGTGGAAGTGAGGCGTGAAGATGGATATGGACTTCGAATAAAATCGGAGAAATCAAAAGAAAAATCAAATGAAGATCGAAGGAAGATGGAGGGAATTACCTGGGGTTTGGAGCTCGAGGTTGAGGTCCAGATCGTCGCTCGAAGGGGCGGTAAGTCCCTGAGCTCAAGCAGCGACTCAGAGGAGTGGCTGCGACACAGCGGTGCACCGAGGATCTCAGCGAAGAAGATTACTGGTCTTCGCTCGAGGAATCGGTCGCTTGTTGTCACCAATCGAACGCTCCGAGCTCGGGGTATCTCTCAGGGGTGGCGGATAGGGTTGAAGTCGGCCGGTGAGCAAGTATTTAAAGGATGAAGTTGACGGCCGGGCGTGGTGATGGAGCGAGGTTCATGGAGTTCGTGGAGCGTAGCTGGCGGTCGACGTGGGAAATGAAGTGGCTGGCAAGGATGAGGGATGAGTGGGGAAGGACGTGGAGGTGATGGTGGTCGGAGAGGGTGGCTGGAGTGCGACCAAGAATAGGAAGGGGCAAGCCCCTCGCGCACGGCTGAGAACGTGGGAGAGAGGGGCGCTGGAGGTGAAAGACGATGTCCCAGCCGTTGGATCCCTTGATCCAATGGCCGAGATCGAAGTGGGATGGAGCGGTAGTGATCTGATCGAGGGCGTGTGATCCGAAGGCCGAGGAGCGACCACGTGGCGCGATGAGGGCGAAGTGCGAGCGGCTAAGATCAGGTCAAAATGACGCGATCTAAGGGTCAGGGAGCTGACACATGGCGTGATGGGGCCGAGGCACGGGCGTGCGGTCCAGATCAGTCCTTGGTGATCGATCGATCGGTTGAGATTATTGGGGAGCTAACGGTTCAGATGGAAGTGCTGAGAATGCGTTCGAAGGGCTCAAGATGTGACGCGTGGCGCACTGTGGGCGAGGCACTAATGGATGGCCCAGATCTGAGGCGGGAATGATCTGACGGTGGAGAAGATTGACGCACGTGGAGCGCATCTGGTCGTTGGATCAAGGAGAATATCCAACGGCTGAGAGGCGCGGCGGCTTGGGCAAGGGTAGCGAGTCACGTGGCGCAACAAGAGGGCACCACCTGGCCGGCTGGGATTGGCTGAAAAGAAAAATATGTGTAGAGAGAGGAGGGGGCCGAATTTGGAAAAACTCAAAACATGAAAGTTGTAGATCTTGATGAGATCTATAAGTTTCATGTTGACCAAAGACGGTGATGAGGTCAAATATGATACAAAAATACAAGAGTACAAATATACACATATGTAGTATACAAAGAGGCCCAAAAATTTAACTTTTTCATACGAGCTCCAAATTAGATGAAATTAGTCTCATTTTAAAGGTCTTTTAATGTGTATTAATCTGAAAGTGAGTAGACCTATTTTGGAGTTGGCATGAGAGATCTATGGGCATTTTATGGTCCAAGGGTTTCTAGGGCTTTATTGGTGTTTTTACAAGGGGGATTCCTCTCTCTCTTCCTTGTATTATTAACTAAGGTGTACACAGTATAAGGGAGAGCTTATTTTTATGAGTCAACATTTTACAAGTGATTTTGGCTTCTTATTTAAATGCAAATAGAATGCTAAAATGCATGTTTTATGTATGCATGTATGAATGCTATTTATGCATTATAAAGGGAAATATGCCTCTATTTCCTCGGGAACAAGGCTCTATTTTCAACTTTTGGAGTGATGAATCACAGATTCATCAACCCCCTATACTTAAACCTTGCTCGTCCCCGAGCAACTAAATGAAATGCAAGAGTGAAATGATTTTGGGTTCCATACCAAGGTCATGAACAAAAGTTAAAAATGGAGCCTGACTCGACCTTTGGATTAATTGTGTGGCGGAACCTTATTTGGACCTGAACTTAAGACCTAACAGATTTCAAGTTCCACAAGTCTTCTATTCAAGACTCCTCAATAGTCAGGTCAGAACAAATCCTCAAACGCAAATTTCTGATGACTATGATTCTTACTTGTACTGTGTAAGTGACATGTAGCTCTCCACATCAAAAATGACTCGGAACCAGCCTCCTCTAACAAGGTAACTCAATAACCCGGTCCAGCGACTCTTTCCTCGAGGAGCCAGTGTAGCTACCTATCCCGGGATGCCTGACCAGTGTAGCCAAGTCATCCAGCTGCATTTCTTTGCTAATATACAGATTCCGACAGGTATTTTATTTTCACTTGGACCTGACTGATTTTTTTTGGAGTTTTTGCATTTTTTTTCTTTTTTTTGGAATTATAAACAAGGTGCAGCATGTACATCAGGAGTTTTTCCTCTTGAGCCAGTAGACTATCCCTCTTTTGAAACATTATTGTAACCCACAGCATCCCGTCCTTAGATGTCAACACCACCAGACAAGGTTGAGATGCACTACCCTCCCTAGAGGAGGACGGATGTTTCCACCCGTGTGCTACTACAAGCTAAAGGATTCTACCTCCACACCACCTCATCAATGAAGAGCTACGTGCGTTGTGTTTGTCCAAGTTAGGTCATTATCTAAAAGAATCATGCGTGTGCACGAGATATTCTCCTTAGACTGATTAAGATGACATGTGAACATAGACTTGCGTACTTAAAGAATTAAGTCACTTGACCTGAGAAATCTTAACTCTAGTTCCTATAAGGTTCCTCTGAAATTAGGTGGATTAAGGTCAAATCAAGTCCTTCCTCAACATCTACTCATAACTTGGTTCAGAACCCACTAGCTTTTCACCTTGCATATGCAAGATATGCAGACGAGATGCAGATGACATGCTATGAAAATGCAAGACTTTTTTTCCCTTTTTTTTGAATGCAAGGATGATATGCAAGAGTAAATAAGAAGCCTATTTTCTTTTGTTTTTTTTTGTTTTTTTTGTTTTTTTGTTTTTTTTTCAAAAATTTGGTAAACCTCCTATGTTACAACAATTTACAAGAGTTTTAAAAGTATTATACAAATTATACAAGTGTTATACAATATACAAGTATACATTTTTTTTCAAGATTTTTTTTTTGCAAAAGATTTACAAGTATTATACAAGTAAAAAATTTTTTTCCAATTTTTACCCACCCGTAATTATTGCAAAATATATACAAAAATATGCAAAGATACGCAAAAGTACGAGCTATGGGTAGAGTATATACGTAATATATACACGCCCCCTATACTTAGCATGTGCTACGTCCTCAGAGCAAGAAAAGCAAGGAAAAAGACATAGCTCGTGCTAAGCGTAGGAGAGCTAAAATAACAAAAAGTATAGAAGTCGTCCTGCCCCCCGATACTTAGGCTCTGGCAACCTAAGTGTAGAAGAAGATAAAAAATGAGGCGGGTGAGGTTAAGAGGCGTAATGGAGGAGTATATACACGGCGGGCATCGGTCCCCCCCTATACTTAGGCTCAGGTCAGCCTAAGTATAGGACAAGAGTGAGTATAAGAACTGATGAGATTTGGAGATTGTACATAGAATGATGAAGAGATTCGGGTCAATCTCCCCCCTATACTTAGGATCTAGTCATCTTAAGTATAGCCATAAAATGAAATGATATGGAGCCGGGGCGAGTGATTCGAATCACTGGGGAGGGAGGAAAATATATACAAGAAGGAGAGAGAATATACATGGATCAAGAAGGTTTGTGATGAACCTTCTTGCGGGATCGAGGAGGTGGGTAATATCCAAGTGTGTCGCTGTCGAAATCGTCCTTAGATGAATAGTAGTTAGGTGAAGGGATCGTCGAACGAGGGTCGACACACGACTGCTTGCTTAGATACTGCTTAAGAACAGCCCAACTGGAGCTTAAGTCTATTTTTGCAAGATTTTTCGAATAAATATGTAGCACAAAATAAATAGACAAAGCATTCAAAAATTAAATGGTCTGGTAGGGGTATTTTTGCAAATAAAATAGTTGACAGGGGCATACATGCAAAAATCATAATAAAAATACACGTGAACTTTTATTTTCAGGACCATTTTATAATTACAAAAACACGGTAGGGTTTACTTGCAATTTTCACGCGCCTCACGTGGTTGCTGCACGTGAGGCTCGGAAGGACTAAAATGTAAATCTAAAAACATCGGGGGTCCTTCTGTAAAATATATACTTTATTTACAACGTAACTTTATATTTTTGGTGTTAAACTATAAATACAAAAATGCGAGGGGCTAGATTTGAAATTTACCCCCAAATAAGGCGTGCGATCCGACGGTTGGACCGCGTCCACTTGCCACGCGTCGTGCTCCTGTCGGCCGATGACGATTCGCAGATGACGGCGGAGATTAGATCAGCCTCGCTGATCGAACGGTCGGTGTAGTGCTTCATCTGACGGCCCTGGTTCAATCTGGGCTGACTCCTTCGATCTGACGGTGCGGAAGCTGCCTGGAAGAACAAGGAAGAAGCTCGCCCCCGGCGAGCTTCGATCGGGCAGCTCAGGCTCCTCCGAGCACCTTCCTTGCCTCTGACGCGCTCCGCTCGTTGCTGATGTCATCCCGCATTGACTGATGGTGCTTTCATGGCTCCTGGGGGTCCGAGTCGATGGAGCGAGGTCGGAGAAGAAGGGGGCCCCCAGGAACCTCTCCCTGGTTCAATGCAAGTCCAGAAGGGCTCTATTCCTCGATGTACCTGCACAGGAAGAACCGCGGGCAAGAGAGCTATCTCCTCGACCCGGGGTTCTGAAGCTGCGATGCAAGATGAAGGTGGGCGGAGGGACTCCGGCGAACGGCGGAGGAGGAGTCCCGATTCTCCAAGACCAAGGGTCCTGGGTCGATCTGAGTTGTGCGTTCGATGAAGAATGCGACGAGGAACGAGATGGGGTGCGAATGGCAGGCGGAAACAGTTGGGTTTACGGTGGATAAGTCGCCGGAGCGGAGCTCCGGCGAACTTCGAATTTTGATTTTTAAGCTAAGGGAATCAACTAAAACCTAATCTAAGAACTGTAATTGAAAACTAACATTAAAACTAACTAGCAATGCATAAAAGGGCAGCTCTTATACCTAGGGGCCTCCAGGGAGCAGGGCGGACGCCGGAGCTCCGCCGCGTCAAAATTCTCCGTCCTCCGGCCGAGTCGAGGTGCTGGGTCACTCCCCCTGTCACGAGGAATGGTCAAGGAACAAGATCAAGGCGTTCGGGTGGAATGAAAATGGTCAAATTTGAGGAAGGAGGCGGAGTTAATTATTTATAAACATTGGCAAGGGCCCTTATTACCCGGCGATTATTGACTGATCCAATGAATATCTCGTTGATCTATGATTTTGGCGAGCATCATGGATGATCAGAGGACAAATCTTGTGAAGGAAGCGAGCCTGGATGATGGAAGGGATGGCCACGAAGAATGGAGGAAAATCGGGGATTTGATAGTTCAGAGGCGCCAGGCAAGGGATGGGACAGTTGACCAGGGGGTCAACGAAGGCCGGCGCCTCATTGGGCCACGTCAGCCGCTACAAGACAAAACAGAAAATCTGATTGGAAATTGATTTATTTGACACCTTAAACGATTTTATTAATTTTTTCTTATAAAATAAAAAATGTGTATTATTTCATCTAGTATTTATTAATGATTTTTATTGAATTTTTCGAGGTGTCTTATTATAGTTTTATTTGAATAATATGTATATGTATGTATTTACATGCATTTTTATGTACTTTATTTTTAATTTGTTTATTTTCTTTTATTGTTTTATTGGCTTATTTTATAAATTTATAATTTATTTTTGTCAGTATAAAGGTACTTTTATTTAATTTTTAGGAGTTTATTTACATTTTTAAAAATATAGGTATAGGTGTATGTAGGTATACTTATAGGTGTTTTATCTATGTATTTTGTACACTTAATTTATTTATTGTATTTTCTTGATTTTTATTTTGAATTTACTTTTTTAATGAGTTATGTATAATGTATACATTATTATAAAAATATAAAAGAATAAAAGAACCAAGGAATAAAATCCTTTTTATTTATATATAGGTAGATAGCGTAGGTATTTTGTCTATGAATTTGTAGACTTATTTTATTTTACAAATTATTTTTGGTTTTCTTTAACATCTAATATGTGTATGCATTATATACATTATTTACAAAATTCTAAAAATATGAATTTATACAAATAATGAATATTGAATAAAATAAATATTTTAATCAGTCCTATATACAAGGAGGGCCAAAAACCTAACTTCTGCATATGGACTCCAAAAATTATGAAACCAATTTTATTAAATAGTTCTTTGAATGCTATATACAATTAAAGGTGAGTTTGGTTGATTTGGAGTTTTTATTTGCAAGATATGGGTCTGTGAAGTTGAGATTTTGGCTTTTTATTCTGTGTATAAAATGTACACTGAGTATTATTTTTACACAAACCCAATTTTGTAATTTTATTCACATCATTATCTACAACTTTTATGTACAAAGTTTTTTTATTTGATGAATAAATAATTATGTATAAAATAGGTGTCAAAAATACATAAATAGATGCATGAATAAATGAGGTATTTATTGTACACTGGGCCTTATCTCCCCCTACTTTATTCCTGGTCGACAAATACCATGCTGGCCTTGGTCTCGGGGTTTGGGTCATAAAATATCACCAATATTTTATTCCTTTTTCTTTTCTTTTCTTTATTCTATAATTTTGACATTAAACACAATATTTAATGTATAATTAATACAAGGAATCATGAATGCTATTATGTACAATTTGATGCTATTTTCATGCATTTGCTGGGGTTTTTGAGGCCAAAATGATAGAATAAAGGTGATGAAATGGAGATTCATCACCCCCCTATACATGCCTTTGCTAGTCCCTAGCAAACACTTATGCAATAAGTACAAAAAGAATAAAGAAAAGAAAAAGGAAAATGAAAGAAAGATAGAGTGAATTGGGGTGCTTTCAGTGCAATGCATGTCCTTACAAAATCTGAATTTGGAGCTCCGGTCAGACCTTGGGTGTGAATGTGTGTGGAACCTAGTCGGGAACCAGCTCTAAAATACAACAGCCCTCGATAGTCACAGAACTCGGTTCAACCCACCTCAATAGCCGGGTCAGAACTAGTCTACATCACACGCAAACCCTTATGACTATGAAGCTGACTTGTACGGTGTAAGTGATAGTGGCTCTCCCCAACTGAAATGATAATAGAACTGACTTCTCCAGAATGACATCCCAATGATTCCCCAATCCAACAGCTCTTTCCTCGAGGAGCAGGGTATTCCCGTCTAAGTTCAAGTGGCAACCAACTCAAGAGGAGGGGGTGAAGAGAAGAATGGACGGTAGCTAGTGTAGCTACCTATCCCGGGATGCAAGACCTGTGTAGTCAAGTCATCCAGCTGCAGGCTCACATATTTGTCTTTGGAACTCAAGCTTGCTTATTGACTTTGTACATACTTTGCAGGCATTTTTATTTTTGTACAGGCTTGACCATTTTTTTTCAACATACTATTCACAACAGCATTTACATAAGGAGTTTTTCCTCTTGAGCCAGTAGACTATCCCTCTTTTGAAGCTTTATCGCAACCCACAATCTCCTGTCTTTAGACCTCATGGCTATTGGACCAGGTTGGGGTGCACTTCCCTCCCTAGACGAGGACGAATGTTTCCACTCGTGTGCGTCTCAGACTGGCAAATCCAACCCCCTCACCACTCCAACTGAGTTGAGCCAAGTGAAAGGTGCAAGTGTCCAAGTTAGGTCACGGTCGGCAAGAGTCGTACGTGTGTCTCGAAAAGTTCTAGTTAGTCCACTGAGGTGACTTGAACCCAACCCTGATTTCTCAAAGAATTAAGTCTGCATAGACCTGAAGTACCTTAAACCTAGTTCCCATAAGGTCCCAGTGCAATTATGTGCGGTAAGGTCCAACCAAGCTCCAATTTGAGACTTTATTAGACTGATTCAATCATCAAGCTCACTCGAAAAGAATATGAATGGTATGCTTATGCTATGCACAATGAATGATGCAATTTTTCACAAAGAGTTTGAAAGAATCAAAGAATGTTTTTACACAAAGAATTTTTGCAAATAAACTAAGAACTGGACTCATACAAAAAGTATATACAATTATTTACACGGGCGTGCTGCTTTATTTACAAAATGTATGCATTTCTAAAAACTTTACAGGTTTGAATGAAGTAGTTTATTTAGAACTGCACAGAAAGAATTGTATGTGTTTTATTCAAGATTTACAAGAATTTGTAATGGTGTTCTTATTAGTTTTTGGAAAATAATTTTGCAAACTATAGTACACAATAATTTTCGCAATCCTTTACATATATTTGGAAACTATTTTTGCAAAGATTTTTCACGCTATATATACAATTTTCACAATAGTTTTGGCAAGCATTTTTCAAAATATTTGCACATGGTTCTTCAAATCCTTTCTTCCACACAAAGAAAAAGTTTTTCAATCAAAACATTTTCACACATTTGAAATCATTTCACATCAAATTCTTCAAAACTGGTCACACTATTTTTCAAATCATACTGTAGAGGTATCTGATATATTAATCAGTATGTACAAAAGAAGAAAAATTGTATTTGCTGTACAATATGGTTTGGTTCTTATAGGCTTTGTTCGGGCTTATTCATTATTTACAAATGAGAGATTATTGTGCAGACTCCTCAGACTTATTTGAGAATCATTTTCACAAGGATTTTGAAAACTATAGTCCAAGATAATTTTGCAAACATGTTCACGCATTTAAAACTCCTTTTACAAAGGTTTACACAGCATAGATAGATTTTTCAAAACAATTTTGACAATCAAACTTTCACAATCATTTGCACACTGATTTTCACACATTTTGGTTTCACTCAAACAAAATAAATTTTACACACAAAATTGATTTTTCAAAGGTTGAATACTTGTACACACTATTTTCAAACAAATTTCACAAGATTTTTCAAAGGAGAATGTTTTGCACAAAACGCTTTTCTGACTTACTAATCAGTACGAGTATAAAGAGTCTCAGGAACTCACAGTCATCTTTCATTATTATAGAGCTATTTTTACACTGTATTTTATATTGAGGTATGAGTTATTTTTCAGTATGAGTTATGGATTATAGTATATACATGGTATATACGACCCCCCTATACTTAGCTTGAGCTATGTCCTCATAGATCGAAAGGAAAAAGCAAAGACATAACTCGTACTGAGTATAGACAGATCTAAAGAATATGAATGAAATGAAGGGATGAGAAGTTGACCGTCCCCCCTATACTTAGGATCAAATAATCCTAAGTATAGCAGACTTTACAAAAAGCAGGGAGGGTCAAGGGTGGTAGTACACAGATCGTACTCAGATTGTCTCCCCCTATACTTAGGGTAAGATACTCCTAAGTATAGACAAGAAGAGGAGACAACGGAGAGGATCAGAATGGAATGAAAAACTCGGGGTGCACATCCCCCCTATACTTAGGACCAAGTACGTCCTAAGTATAGAAAACTGTCTACAAGGGCGGCACCTTTTAGATAGAAAAAGAAAATAGAAAAGGAAAAGAAGAAAAGAAGAAAAGAACAAAATCAGATAAACAGTGGCTGGAGTACATCGTCTGAATCTTTTGATGCCGCAGGTGCTGTGGAGATGTCATTGTGGTGTACCAACTGAATAGAGTCTACAACGGCCAAGAATGCATATGGTTCGAGGTAAGGCTTCAGTAGTTGGCCGTTGACGATGAAGGGCTGTGCGTCAGGGGACAATTCTGATATAGCGATGCTTCCGTTGTCACGCACTTCACATACTCGAAATGGCCCTGTCCACTTACTCTTTAATTTACCTGGGAATATCCGCAACTTTGCATCAAATAGCCACACTTTCTGTCCAACGTCGAAGGTCTTTCGTCTGATGTGCCGGTCATGCCAGCGTTTCACCTTCTCTTTGTACATCAAGGTGTTATCGTATGCATAGTCTCGGAATTCCAAGAGCTTGTTCAGATCGTCTTTCCTCTTCTGACCACTTCTCCGTGAGTCCAAATTACAACTTTTGATTGCCCAAAGAGATTTGTGAATTAGTTCTACGGGCAGATGGCATGGTTTACCATATACAAGATGATAGGGCGACATGCCCAAGGGAGACTTGTAGGCTGTTCGGTAAGCCCATAGAACTGAGTCCAAGAGTTGAGATCAGTCTTTTCTATTTGGCCTGACAAGTTTCTGCAGTATAGTCTTGATTTCTCTGTTGGATAGCTCTGCCATGCCATTGGTCTGTGGATGATAAGGAGACGCGACACGATGGTCGATGCCGTACTCCTTCGTTAAGTTCTTGACTTCTTTGTTGATGAAGTGGCTACCCCTGTCTGATATAAGAATCTTTGGTATCCCAAACCGCGAAATGATGTTCTTTTTCAGAAACTGGCAAACTGTTTTGTTGTCGGCGGCTCGGGCGGGAATAGCTTCAACCCAACGACTCACGTAATCGACGGTAAGAAGGATGTGCTCAAAACCTTGACTGTTAGGGAAAGGTCCCATGAAGTCAATGCCCCATGCATCGAAAACGTCTGCTATCTGAATGATTTTCAGGGGCATTGAATCTTTGGCAGTGAGTGTACCTTTCAGTCGCTGACAGTCAATACATCTTTTGACAAACTCTGCTGCATCCTTGAATAATGTGGGCCACCAGAGGCCACACTACAATACTTTTGATTCCGTACGATCTCCAGAGTGATGTCCACCAGATTTGAGCGAATGACAATGCTCGAGGACACTAGATTGCTCCGTCTGAGGGATGCACCTGCGCCAAATACAATCTGCTCCTTCTCTGAATAAAAAGGGATCCTCCCATTGGTAGAAGCAGATGGTCGACATGAATTTGTTCTTTTGGTTCTTCATCCAATCCGAAGGTATTACCCCAGAGGCGAGGTAATTGACTATATCATCATACCAAGGGAGAGAATCCACGGCTAAGATGGCTTCCTCAGGGAAGGTTTCTGTGATAGGTACATTGCTCAGATGAGACTCATGCTGCTCTATTCTAGAGAGATGATCTGCTACCACATTCTGAACTCCAGGCTTGTCCTTGATTTCCAAATCGAATTCCTGGAGGAGAAGGATCCAACGAATCAGTCTTGGCTTGGCATCCTTCTTCTGTTGTAGGTACTGGATAGCAGAGTGGTCCGTGAAAATTGTGACTTTTGATCCCAACAAATAGGATCTGAACTTCTCTAAGGTGAAAACCACAACCAGCAATTCTTTCTCTGTCACTGTATAATTCTGTTGTGCTTCATCTAATGTTCTGCTGGCATAGTGAATGGCATAGGGAGCCTTGTCTTTTCTCTGCCCAAGAACAGCTCCGACTGCAAAATCTGACGCATCGGTCATTATCTCAAAGGGAAGAGTCCAGTCAGGAGGCTGCAAGATTGGAGCCTGAGTGATGAGCTCCTTCAATTGATTGAAATCAAGGAGAACTGGCTGATCAACAATGAACTCGGTTTGCTTGCACAAATGTTCTGTTAGAGGTCGGGCAATGCTGCTGAAATCCTTGATGAATCGTCTGTAAAATCCCGCATGCCCCAGGAATGACCTCACATTCTTCACTGACTGAGATGGCATAAGATTTGAAATGACATCCACCTTTGCCGGGTCGACTTCCATGCCACGTTTGGAAACGACGTGGCCCAGCACAATACCTTCAGTGACCATAAAATGGCTCTTTTCCCATGAGAGCACAAAATTGACTTCCCGGCATTTCTGAAGCACTCTGTGTAGGTGCTCAAGACAAGAATCAAAACTATCACCATAGACAGAGAAGTCGTCCATGAACACCTCGAGAAAACTGCCTACCATCTCGGTGAAGACTGCTAGCATGCATCTTTAGAAGGTTGCAGGTGCATTGCACAAACCAAAGGGCATCCTCTTGAAGGCGTAGGTGCCGAACAGGCAAGTGAAGGTAGTCTTCTCTTGGTCTTCAGGGGCGATCGCCACTTGGTTGTACCCGGAGTACCCATCCAGAAAGCAGAAGAACTCCTTGCCTGCTAATCTCTCCAAAACTTGATCAATGAATGGCAAGGGGAAGTGGTCCTTGTTGGTTGCTGCATTGAGTCGGCGGTAGTCAACACACACCCGCCAGGAGGTTGGTACCCGAGTAGAAATTTCCTCTCCTTTGTCATTTGTGACCACGGTAATCCCTGATTTCTTGGGAACTACATGCAGTGGGCTTACCCATTTCGAATCGGAGATGGGATAAATGAAGCCTGCATCACACCATTTCGTGATCTCCTTCATGACAACGTCCCGAAGGTTAGGGTTCAGCCTTCTCTGAAATTCGGGGGCGGTTTGGCATCTTCTTTCAAGTATATGTGGTGTGAACATAGGGCTGGATTTATCCCTCGGAGATCTGATACGCTCCAACCAAGTGCCTTGCAGTTCTTTTCTAGAACCTCGAGAAGACGAGATTCCTGATCTGGATTCAGCCTGCTGCTGATGATGACCGGATACATTTGTTCTTCACCCGCAAGGAAAGCATACTTCAGGCCTGCAGGAAGTGGCTTGAGTTCGGGCTTTGATCTATCCACTTTATCTGTCACTTCAGATACCATGCTGGTTGGTGGGATGTACTTTGAGACTGCTACCATCCTCATCATCCTGTTGAGATCCCGGTGATGCACTGAACGGTTCTGCGCTAAACTGATCATGTTCGGTTTGTAGTGAATGCTCAAGAAGATGTGCCTGCATCTGAGAATCTATCTCCCAAGAATCATCGGAGCATATGCTGACTGCGCTTTCCAAGTCCTCCTCAAGAGTGAGGATTTCTCGGGTCCATGGATCGTCCAATGATAATTCTGAATCTCTGATCTCCGCAATGAAATCACAGTCTGCTTCTGATGCTACCTGGCTCTCATCAGTTGCGGCGTTCGGCTCTTTGTTCATGTTTATAGTGATCTGCTGGGTACTCGAGCTAAAAGTGATCTTCCCAGACCCGTAATCAACCACGACATCTGAAGTACGAAGGAGCGGTCTGCCAAGGATGATAGGGGTCTGGAGCAGGGGTGCAGGTGAGTCCATATCAAGGACTACAAAGTCAGCTGGGAATTTCATTTCTTGTACCTTAACTATCACGTCTTCCAACAGACCTCGGGGCTGCTTAACGGATCAGTCAGCGAACTGAAGGATCATGCGTGTCTGCTTGAGCGGTCCCAGCCCGAATTCTTGCATTATGGACGAGGGCAGAAGGTTGATGGAAGATACGCTATCCAAGAGAGTGCGCTCAAAGACCTGGTCAAAAATCTCACAACTGATCAGATGCGCTCCTGTGCCTTGTTTCTTCTGGGGGAGATTGCTGATGGCTGCTACCGTGGCTAAGGTGAGGACATACCTCTCGACCTGCTGGCATCTGTTTTCTTGCGCTGGGCGACGCCTGTTAGTACATGCCTCTTTCAGTCCTTTCTTTACAGCTGGCATGTATTCCATGGCCTTCAACAAGGGAATCTCAACGGTCAATTTATCCAAGATATCCACAACACCTGGATCAGACAATGCCTTTTTTTGTTTTGCAATTTTTTTGGATTTTTGTATTGCATGCGGAAGAGGAATATTTACACCACTGGAAGGAAAATGAGAGTTCTTATTTACATCAAAATCATCGCCCACAAAATGTTGTACATCCAAACTACGAAAAGGAGTACAAGCTGAATCAGAACATGCTGGTGCTGTAGGGCGATCAAAAAGAGTAGCGTCTGATCCATCGGCTGGCGAGGGATCGGCTGCTGCTGGCGGATCCTCCAAGGCTGGCGCGGCTTCGCTTATGCTACAAGCTTCTTTTTGTTGTTTTTGTTTTTGCTGATTTTTTTGTATTTTTGGTTGGAGTTGCTGCTGACAAGGCACGACGGCTGGACTGGCTTCTCCTTCTTTTTCCTCCTCACCCACCCCTAGAGCTGGAACGGCTGATGCGGAAGATGACGATTCACCTGTTTCTTTATTCACCCCACTTCTGGTAGCAGGCGGAGGCAAGGCCCTACCGCTCCTGAGAGTAACATCATTAGAATAAACAGTAATATCATTACCAGACTCGGACAGGATATCACAATCTACCTGCTCTTTCTTCTTGAAATTATTGGGGTTGGCTTCGACCTGCACCAGAATGGTGGTTTTGGTGGCGGTCAGGTCGTCAAGCCGTTTTGTCATATCCGCTAGCCCTTTAGCAAGCTGGGCCAGACACTCCATGGTGGGATTCGCAGGGGACACTTCAGAAGATTCAGCGTGCAGACCACGCTGCTGTTGGGTAGATGGGTGGGGAGGCTGTTGCTGGTGGTGTTGCGGGGGTGCAGGAAGTTGAAGCTGTTGGTACGACGGAGGAGGATA
This sequence comes from Ottelia alismoides, assembly GCA_037367405.1. Lineage (NCBI taxonomy): Eukaryota > Viridiplantae > Streptophyta > Magnoliopsida > Alismatales > Hydrocharitaceae > Ottelia > Ottelia alismoides. The sequence continues at coordinate 1,513,561 of JAZKJV010001004.1, read as the reverse complement.
CTGCTGATATTGTGGAGAGGGGGCAGCTGCATACTGGTGATATGGCTGCGGCTGGCGGTACTGCGGCTGCTGTTATACGGAAAGTTCTGCCTCCATTGCTGTGCAAACTGGGGAGGTTGCTGGTACTGCTAGTGTTGCTGGTGATGCTGGGAGGATTGACCAAAACGACCACCCTGAGGTTGGTGGTACTGCCGACTGGCAAATTGCTGACCCTGGGGTTGTCCCTGAGGACGGGTCGGCTGTGCATCATTACTCCATACCCCATTGACTTCTTGGATTAGGGGTGGTGGTGGGAAGACTGGATCAGGTATAGAAAGGAACTCTGGTTGATATACTACCATCTGCTGCTGCAGCTGGCCTTGGTCGGGCGCCTGCACGTAGTACACGTGCTGGACTGCCGGTGGCTGCTGGCTCGGCTGAGGCTGATGCTACGGTTGCTGCTCTTCCTTCTTCTCAGCGGGAGCGTCCAATGGAGTAGCCGACTGGACAGAATTAATAGTCCCGACCAATAGTTCAAGGTACTTGTTGATCTGATCTAGCTTGTCCAGGTTCTGGGTCCTCTTCTCGATCACAGCGAGTTTCTCAAGGTCCTGTGATCGCTTCTCAATGATATCTACCTTAGAGAGATGGCCCCCGATGATGCTGAGGTTGGAGCTCTCATCTCTCTCTGCTTCCTTGGATGCAGCCATGTGCACTTGTTTCTGGAGGATCTGGGGCTGCTTCTGGTATGCCTTGGATGAAGAGAGGGCGGCCTCTCCTTCTGCCATTTCTTCAAAGATTTGCCAAACAACATCTTCATCCTTATTAAAGTGGGAACCCCCACATGCTGCATCCTCAAGCTGTTGGATTTCAATATTCAGTCCCCCAAAGAAATGTTGGACCAAGCTGGTCTTCGGGATATCATGATGGGGACACTTCTCCTGCAGGTCAGTGAATCTCTCCTAAGCTTCATGTATAGATTCGTGGGGCCCTTGGGTGAAATTACTGATACGAGCTCGCATCTAGTTGAGCCGACCGAGAGAGTAATATTTGTGCAGGAAGGCGGACTTCAACTCCTCCCAGGTTGTCACGACCTTTCCCAAATGATAGAGGGCCTTTTCCTGTAGGCTGAAGCGGAAATCCATCATCTTTACAATGTCCAGAGGGACATTGGGATAGTGTGTGGTACAACAAATGCAGGAGAATTGCTGCAGGTGAATGTACGACTCCTCGCTGGTGTTTCCATGAAATGCAGGGAGAAGGGCTATGAACTGGGGCTTCAGCTCAAAGTGAGCGTGTACCGGTGGAATGAGAATCCACTCGGTCATCTGGCTGTCTCCCGGATTGTATGTTTCTTTGAGTGTCGGCTTTGGTGGTGGCAATTCAAGATCATCATCAGGAGGATCACCACCTCCACCTCCACCTCCTCCTCCCCTGCCTCCTCTGCCTCTGCCTCCTCCTCCATCGTCACGGTTTATCATGTCATTCAACATATCTTGGAATGCGGTATGTGTCAGGGCTTGCTCGGTCAGCTGCTGCTGTATGGCCTGGATAGATGCCAGCAACTGTGCATTGACTTGGTTCTGATCTGGCACCTGTCCCTCTGGTGGTGGCTACTGACCCTTGCCCTTTCCTCCTGGAGCCATGTCAGGGTCTGAGTCGGACGAGATGAACTCCGGAGTAGTCTCCAGGGCTCGCACTGGCTTCTATCTTCAGAATGAGATAGTCCGAATCAGATCACTTGCAATTAACTTTCAGCTGCCGTGATTAAGCTGGAATTCAGGTCAACCCCAGCATGTTGTGAATGGAAAAGGATGTAGACTGTAATCGACTTCCATTCACAACGGCAGAAGCGGGACAAAAGTGATCCCAGTTTATTGGGTGGCCAAGAGAAAGGTAGAAAACGAGGAGTCTGGAGATCGATCCGCAAAGTCCGGATCGAGTTCTCGGGGATCGCCTCGAATTTATTGGTGGAGTTGAGTTCTTGGAATCGATGTGGGTGTCGGCGTGGTCCCGACGGAAACCATCCATGAATCAACTTCGCGGAGTACAAGAGAAGATCGGATGTTGGATGAAAGATACGATGGTCAACGAGGAATAAAAGGAGTGTAAAACAGTAGAGAGGCTCGGTTGAGCGGGGTGGTCAAAGGGAGAAACAACAAAATGTGTGCAAATGCGCGGGACTTGATATTTGAACCTTAATCTAGATCCATACAAACACAATACAAAATCGGGTTTACCAACTCACGCCATGTGAAGCTGTGAAATCTCGGCTATTTATTATCTTTTCATTTTTAGAGTTGTGATTTTCAGGCATATCTTATAACAAGTCCTTAGTACGCTACCTTATAGGAGAGAGAGTACTGCCGGAAGAGTATCCCGTACTTGTCCTCCTCCTGTGTAACCTGTAGTCTGTACTTTTTGGAGTCCTTGGAACCCTTCCTGGATCCCTACTCAGCCAAAGAAAAGAGAGAGGAAGCCGATAGGCGAAACCAATACTTCGGTTCTCGCTCGCAACGTAATCACCCGTGAGCGTGCAAGAACCTACTCGGACGCAGGACAATGAGACAGACACCCCCGTGAAGGCGTGGCCTATGCTCAATACTTCGGACAGGGTCGATGCTCTCACAACAGAGAGTCACCATTGTTGACCAAGTCCTACTCGCCTACGTACGATAGAAGCGCCATTACTTCGGAAATCCAGGCGATACACAAGGCAGTTGCAGACTGGGTTTTTGGCTTTAATCCTTAGGGGGTCACACTCGCTCAAGGGAGTAGGGTTTTGGTCCCCCTCCAAGGTACCTGAAAACAATGAGGGCTTTATGAACCCGGTACAATGATAGTCCATTACAGATTTTAATTAAGGTCAAAGTTTATTTAGCAGTCCCCTTGATTTAATTTTTTGGTTTTCACTTTTTTTGAGTCTGTTTCATACCATCACCTAACGTTTTTCTAGATTTTCTTTTAAGTCCTAGGTGCTCAAAATCAGAGGGAGATAGCGGAAAAGCCGTGCAAGTGGTTCCATGATGGAAATATCACCATTGAACCGAATGATGCATGCTGAGTTAGAAGACTTACAGTGCATCCCAGCTCTCTCCATGTGGTATGCAAAACAGAATTTTTAAACCTATCTACATGTCGGTATGCAAGGCACAAAATCGTCCTAAACATAAGCTGCTATTAATGTGAAGAACCATAAGTCGCTCATTCATCTCTACCCCGAAGGGTCCGATCTTGGCTCACCCCTCCTCTGTACTTAACACACTTGAGCTTAGGAGAAAGCGTTTTACAAGGCTCGCTGCGGCACAAGAGCTAAGAGATAAATGAACGGCTTGTTTAAGTTTGACTAGATCCAAGCGAAGTAGACTATAGGAACATGCATTCTTGTTAATGTTTGGACCTACCTACCGAGTCAAGAAACCTATATCTCGGGGTTTGAAGCACATAAAACAAAGCAAAAGAAAGGCGGAAAACTCAAAACTTCAGAAAACAAAATAAAAGAAGGTGATGAAAACTCGAAAAGCCACGATGAGGCCCCCAAGTGAACAATCACCCGGGCACTGGACCTCATTGTGAAGAGTAGAGTCCTGTTTCATTACATGCCAAAATAGTCTCTCTCTCACCATAAATTACAAAATAAATAATCCTAAATATCTAGCTCTAACTAATGCCTCTCTTTTTGCTTCCTTGGTGCTCTCTCCAGATGGTCATGAGAAGAAGACCATCCTCCTCCAAGCTTGGCTTCATTGGCCTCCTAAGAAGCCATCCTCGCGTGGCGGGCCCTCGCATCAAAGTCACAAAAAGAATGTATTAGTAGAGCTCAATCAATCAAATGGAGCAGATGAAATAATCACAATAAATAAATAAATGAAGCATGGTGATTATTAGCATTAACAATAGCTGCTCACAGAAATGAATGAGAAATCAAGAATTTTTTTATACAAGAATGACAAAATAAATTAGGCTATGCTCATTGCTCCCCGGCAACGGCGCCATCTGATAACACGCAAATGTTCAGCAAGGGTCACCATAATAAATGTCTCAAGTGTCGCTGAGGCGACCGCTCACCGAACATTGGGTTGATCAGCAATTAACCCACAACCAAAGAATAAAACAATCAAGCTCAAAAAGAAATGTGAATTAATCTTTATTTACTCTACCATAAAATGTACAGTGACAAGCATGTAGAGGTCGAACCACAGAGAGCAATACAAAATACCATAGCCTACATGTATCTCAGAGTCATCCTTGTGTGAAGTAGGTTTTTAATTTTATTCCTTTTCTTTATATTTTTTTTATTTATTTATTTTTATTTTTCAATAATATAATTAGGTAATATATATATATATATATATCTATATAAAATATATATATATATACCCATAGAGGATTATTATCTAGCTTGTGATACATATAATAGATATAGGTGTATATAAGTATGATAAAATATTATATAATTTTTTTCTTTTTTTACTAGAGTTAATACATAGATATATAAATACAAATAATTAGATATATATATTATTTTTTTCTTTCTTTTTTTTTGGAAATACATATGTATACATAAAAGGGGTACTATAATATTTACAAAAATACTCAAAAATAGTCAAAAATTCAGGAATATGGTCTTTTTGGGATTTTCATGATTTTTTACTGTTTTTGTGATTTTTGGGCATTTTTCCAAACATTTTTAGCATTTTTAAATAGCTAAAGAAGAGCAAACAGTGGAATAGGTTCTAGCTGTCATGAAAATAGACACTAAAAATAGCTAACAGCCTCAAAAATTTTCCACACTATTTTTCCAATAAAGATAATAAAATATAGCATAAATAGGGCCTAGGTTTATATTTTTCTGATTGTTCTTTGATTTTTTATATTTTTTTGAAGTTTTTGAGTATTCTTGAATTTTTAAGGTTTTCCTTTTGAGATTTTTAGGGATTTTTAACTGACACTAAAATAGGTCAAAATACACCATAGGGATTTTTTTTGGAATTTTTTGATGCATCTTCATATTTTTTTTGGAATTTTATAAGTCAGACAGTGACAAAAAGACATGTTTTTGATTTTTAATAAATGCAAAAATGCAATAAAACGAAAAACTAATAATATGGCATGCAAGAACAACCAATCAGGAGCTTAAGTCTATATTTGCAAGATTTTTCGAATAAATATGTAGCACAAAATAAATAGACAAAGCATTTAAAAATTAAATGGCCTGGCATGGGTATTTTTGCAAATAAAATAGTTGACAGGGGCATACATGCAAAAATCACAATAAAAATACACGTGAACTTTTATTTTCAGGACCATTTTATAATTACAAAAACACGGCAGGGTTTACTTGCAATTTTCACGCGCCTCACGTGGTTGCTGCACGTGAGGCTCGGAAGGACTAAAATATAAATCTAAAAACATCGGGGGTCCTTCTGTAAAATATATACTTTATTTACAACGTAACTTTATATTTTTGGTGTTAAACTATAAATACAAAAAGGCGGGGGGCTAGATGTGAAATTTACCCCCAAATAAGGCGTACGATCCGACGGTTGGACCACGTCCACTTGCCACGCGTCGTGCTCCTGTCGGCCGATGACGATTCGCAGATGACGGCAGAGATTAGATCAGCCTCGCTGATCGAACGGTCGGTGCAGTGCTTCATCTGACGGCCCTGGTTCAATCTGGGCCGACTCCTTCGATCTGACGGTGCGGAAGCTGCCTGGAAGAACAAGGAAGAAGCTCGCCCCCGACGAGCTTCAATCGGGGAGCTCATGCTCCTCCGGGCACCTTCCTCGCCTCTGACGCACTCCGCTCGTTGCTGATGTCATCCCGCGTTGACTGATGGTGCTTTCATGGCTCCTGGGGGTTCGAGTCGATGGAGCGAGGTCGGAGAAGAAGGGGGCCCCCAGGAACCTCTCCCTGGTTCAATGCAAGCCCAGAAGGGCTCTATTCCTCGATGTACTTGCACAGGACGAACCACGGGCGAGAGAGCTATCTCCTCGACCCGGGGTTCTGAAGCTGCGATGCAAGATGAAGGTGGGCGGAGGGACTCCGGCGAACGGCGGAGGAGGAGTCCCGATTCGCCAAGACCAAGGGTCCTGGGTTGATCTGAGGTGTGCGTTCGATGAAGAATGCGACGAGGAACGAGATGGGGTGCGAATGGCAGGCGGAAATAGTTGGGTTTACGGTGGAGAAGTTGCCGGAGCGGAGCTCCGACGAACTTCGAAATTTGATTTTTAAGCTAAGGGAATCAACTAAAACCTAATCTAAGAACTGGAATTGAAAACTAACATTAAAACTAACTAGCAATGCATAAAAGGGCAGCTCTTATACCTGGGGGCCTCCTGGGAGCAGGGCGGACGCCGGAGCTCCGCTGCGTCAAAATTCTCCGTCCTCCGGCCGAGTCGAGGCGCTGGGTCACTCCCCCTGTCACAAGGAATGGTCCAGGAACAAGACCAAGGCGTTCGGGTGGAATGAAAATGGCCAAATTCGAGGAGGCGGAGCTAATTATTTATAAACATTGTCAAGGGGCCTTATTACCCGGCGATTATTGACTGATCCAATGAATATCTCGTTGATCTATGATTTTGGCGGGCATCATGGATGATCAGAGGACAAATCTTGTGAAGGAAGCGAGCATGGATGATGGAAGGGATGGCCACGAAAAATGTAGGAAAATCGGGGATTTGATAGTTCAGAAGCGCCAGGCAAGGGATGGGACAGTTGACCAGGGGGTCAACGAAGGCCGGCGCCTCATTGGGCCACGTCAGCCGCTACAAGACAAAACAGAAAATCTGATTGGAAATTGATTTATTTGACACCTTAAACGATTTTATTATTTTTTTCTTATAAAATAAGAAATGTGTATTATTTCATCTATTATTTATTAATGATTTTTATTGAATTTTTCGAGGTGTCTTATTATAGTTTTATTTAATAATGTGTATATGTATGTATTTACATGCATTTTTATGTATTTTATTTTTAATTTGTTTATTTTCTTTAATTGTTTTATTGGCTTATTTTATAAATTTATAATTTGTTTTTGTGAGTATAATGGTATTTTTATTTAATTTTTAGGAGTTTATTTACATTTTTAAATAAATAGGTATAGGTGTATGTAGGTATACTTATAGGTGTTTTATCTATGTATTTTGTACACTTAATTTATTTATTGTATTTTCTTGATTTTTATTTTGAATTTACCTTTTTAATGAGTTATTATAATGTATACATTATTATAAAAATATAAAAGAATAAAATAACCAAGGAATAAAATCCTTTTTATTTATATATAGGTAGATAGCATAGGTATTTTGTCTATGAATTTGTAGACTTATTTTATTTTACAAATTATTTTTGGTTTTCTTTAACTTCTAATATGTGTATGCATTATATACATTATTTACAAAATTCTAAAAATATGAATTTATACAAATAATGAATATTGAATAAAATGAATATTTTAATCAGTCCTATATACAAGGAGGGCCAAAAACCTAACTTCTGCATATGGACTCCAAAAATTATGAAACCTTTTTTTAAAATAGTTCTTGGAATGCTATATACAATTAAAGGTGAGTTTGGTTGATTTGGAGTTTTTATTTGCAAGGTATGGGTCTGTGAAGTTGAGATTTTGGCTTTTTATTCTGTGTATAAAATGTACACTGAGTATTATTTTTACACAAACCCAATTTTGTAATTTTATTCACATTATTATTTACAACTTTCATGTACAAAGTTTTTTTATTTGATGAATAAATAATTATGTATAAAATAGGTGTCAAAAATGCATAAATAGATGCATGAATAAATGAGGTATTTATTGTACACTGGCCCTTATCTCCCCCTACTTTATTCCTGGTCGACCAATACCATGCTGGCCTTGGTCTCGGGGTTTGGGTCATAAAATATCTCCAATATTTTATTTCTTTTTCTTTTCTTTTCTTTATTATATAATTTTGGAGTTAAACACAATATTTTATGTATAATTAATACAAGGAATCATGAATGCTATTATGTACAATTTGATGCTATTTTCATGCATTTGCTGGGGTTTTTGAGGCCAAAATGATAGAATAAAGGTGATGAAATGGAGATTCATCAGCACGTGCTCCTCACGTGGGGGCTGCTTCACAGGGACATTCTTGTAATTTAGAAAAGTCCCGAGGGCCTCTGTGCAAAATACCCAATCCGCACGTGCTCCTCACATAGGACGGCCTAGGCTCAGGCGGTGTATGAGGCTCGGGGCTTGGCTCGGATGCTCCTGGAGGTTCGGTTGGAGGCTCGGCTAGCCTCGGGTGGTCCGAGACTAGGGTCGGGGATGAGGCTCGGTCTTCGTCGACGTGGCGTGCTGACAATCGTTTGATCAAGAGTGATCCAACGGTTACTGGAGGGAGACGCGTGGCACGATGGTAGGCCGTCAGATCTGGATAGATCCAACGGCACCTGAGATCCGCGGAAGGGGCGACATGGCAGAATGCTAACTGCTGGATCACAGAAGGATCCAACGGCTCATGTGAGGCTCCAAAAGTCAATGACGTGGCGGGCTAAGCGTCGTTAGATCTGGAAGGATCCGACGGCACCTGTGAGGCTCGGCTGAGTGGCCACGTGGCGCGAAGTCGATCGTTCGATTGAGGTGATCGAACGGTAGCTGGGGCTTCTCCCCCGACGGTCCTCCGCCGCCTACGGAGGAGATGGCGGGGCTCCGGCGATGAGGCCTTTGCTCCGCCCATCCCTACAGGTGTTGGTGAAGCTCTCCGAGGTGTCGGAGATATCCCAGAAGGTGCGCGGAGGTGCGGCGATGGTGCTGGTGGCCTCAGGAGCTGGAGAGGGGCGTCGGAGGTCGCTGTCGACGACGCTCGAGGATGACTCCGGTGAAGCTCCGATCAGTGAACAAGTGGGTACCTGCAAGTGTTAGTGGTATAGCCGAAGCTCGTGCGAGCTGGTGGAGAGGTGAGGGTGGAGTGGCGAGGCCTAAGGAGAAACGGAGATGGGTTGGCGATGGTGCTCCGGCCAAATGGCGGATCTGGAGCTGATGGAGGACGAAGTGCGTCATCGGCGGGCGTAGAGGGTACCGCGAGGATGAGAGCTCCGTCGCGGAGCTCGGCGGAGTGGAAGTGAGGCGTGAAGATGGATGTGGACGTCGAATAAATCGGAGAAATCAAAATAAAAATCAAATGAAGATCGGAGGAAGATGGAGGGAATTACCTGGGGTTTGGAGCTCGAGGTTGAGGTCCAGATCGTCGCTCGAAGGGGCGGTAAGTTCCTGAGCTCAAGCAGCGACTCGGAGGAGTGGCTGCGACACGGCGGTGCACCGAGGATCTCGCCGGAGAAGACAACCGATCTTCGCTCGAGGAATCGGTCGCTTGATGTCACCAATCAAACGCTCCGATCTCGGGGTATCTCTCAGGGGTGGCGGATAGGTTTGAAGTCGGCCGGTGAACGAGTATTTAAAGGCTGAAGTGGACGACCGGGTGTGGTGATGGAGCGAGGTTTATGGAGTTCGTGGAGCGTAGGTGGCGGTCGACGTGGGAAATGAAGTGGCTGGTGAGGATGAGGGATGAGTGGGGAAGGACGTGGAGGTGAAGGTGGTCGGAGAGGGTGGCTGGATTGCGGCCAAGAATAGGAAGGGGCAAGCCCCTCACGCACGGCTGAGAACGTGGGAGAGAGGGGCGCTGGAGGTGGAAGACAAAGTCCCAGCCGTTGGATCCCTTGATCCAACGGCCGAGATCGAAGCGGGATGGAGCAGTTGCGATCTGATTGAGGGCGCACGATCCGAAGGCCGAGGAGCGACCACGTGGCGCGATGAGGGCGAAGTGCGAGCGAGCGGCTATGATCAGGACAAGATGACGCGATCTAAGGGTCAGGGAGCCGACACTGACGTGATGGGGCTGAGGCGCGGGCATTTGGTCCAGATCAGTCCTTGGCGATCGATCGGTCGGTTGAGAATATTGGGGAGCTAACGGTTCAGATGGAAGGGCTGAGAATGCGATCGAAGGGCTCAAGATGTGACGCGTGGCGCACTGTGGGCGAGGCGCTAATGGATGGCCCAGATCTGAGGCGGGAATGATCTGACGGTGGAGAAGATAGACGCACGTGGAGCGTATCTGGCCGTTGGATCAAGGAGAATATCCAACGGCTGAGAGGCGCAGCGGCTTGGGCAAGGGGAGCGGGCCGCGTGGCGCAACCAGAGGGCGCCACGTGGCCAGCTGGGATAGGCTGAAAATAAAAATATGTATAGAGAGAGGAGGGGGCCGAATTTGGAAAAACTCAAAACATGAAAGTTGTAGATCTTGATGAGATCTACAAGTTTCATGTTAATCAAAGACGGAGATGAGGTCAAATATGATACAAAAACTAAAGAGTACAAATATACACATATGTAGTATACAAAGAGGCCCAAAAACCCAACTTTTTCATACGAGCTCCAAATTAGATAAAATTAGTCTCATTTTAAAGGTCTTTTAATGTGTATTAATCTGAAAGTGAGTAGACCTATTTTGGAGTTGGCATGAGAGATCTATGGGCATTTTATGGTCCAAGGGCTTCTAGGGCTTTATTGGTATTTTTACAAGGGGGATTCCTCTCTCTTCCTTGTATTATTAACTATGGTGTACACAGTATAAGGGAGAGCTTATTTTTATGTGTGAATTCTTTACAAGTGATTTTGGCTTCTTTTTTAAATTCAAATGGAATGCTAAAATGCATGTTTTATGTATGCATGTCTGAATGCTATTTATGAATTATAAACGGAAATATGCCTCTATTTACTCGGGAACAAGGCTCTATTTTCAACTTTTGGAGTGATGAATCATAGATTCATCAGATAGCCTCCACCAACCTTGATAGATAATCCACTGCAAGAAGGATACATTCGAATCCATGGCTAACTAGGAATGGGCCCATGAAGTCGATACCCCAGGCGTAAAAGACATCACAAATGATGACAAGCTGTATTGACATCTCATCCTTGGAACCAACGGTTCCTCCCATTCGCTGGCATACTCGGCACGACTTCGCAAAGGTGAGCGCATCGCGAAATAGAGTTGGCCAGTATAAGTCACATTGAAGTACCTTCCATGTGGTCCTCTTCCCAGAGTGGTGTCCTCCTGCCTCCAGACTATGGCATAAAGTAAGGACACTCTGATATTCCTCCTGAGGAATACACCTCCTCCAGACACAATCTGATCCTTCAAAGAAAAGGATCGGATCCTCCCAATGGTAATGTCTTGCATCCGACTTGAGTCAGTCTATGTGGCTCTTAGGCCAATCTTCGGGAACTTTCTTGGAGACAAGATAATTCACGATGTTGGCCTACCATGGGAGTGAGTCTATAACAAAAACTGATTCATCAGGGAAGGAATCTCGAATAGGCGTATCATCAGAAGTATCAAGATTTTTGAGATGGGAGAGGTGATCAACCACTACGTTCTTCTTTCCAGGTTTATCTCTAATGTCCAAATCAAATTCCTAGATGAGTAAAATACACCTAAGTAGACGTGCCTTCGCGTCCTTCTTTTTCATTAGGTACCGTAGTGCTGTATGAACTGTAAACACAATTATCTTAGATCTGATAAGATGAGATCTGAATTTATCCAAGGCGAACATTACCGCAAGCATCTCCTTTTCGGTAATTGTATAGTTATGCTGAGCGGTATCAAGCACTTTGCTTTCGTAGTATATGGAAAACGGGACGCCATCCCTCCTCTGTCCTAACACAGCCTCAACAGCAAAATCTGAGGTGTCCGTCATGATCTCAAAGGGAAGAGATCAATCTGGGGCTTGTAGGATCAGGGCATCCATGATTATCCCTTGCAATTGCTTAAAGGCCTCAAGAAATTTATGATCAACAATAAACTCCATGTCTTTGCCTAAAAGCTCAGTTAGCGGTCGGGAAATCTTCGAAAAATCCTTGATAAATCTCCGATAAAATCCAACATGCCCGAGGAATGACCGCAACTATTTCACGTTGGTTGGTAGCTGGAGTCGTCTGGTCACGTCCATCTTGGCAGGGTCAACCTCCATAACTCTCTTGGAGATGACATGCCCCAACACAATTCCCTCCGTCACCATGAAGTGACTTTTCTCCCAAGAGAGAACCAGATTAGCCTCACAACACCTTTTGAGGACTTAGTCCGGATTCCTAAGACAAGAATCGAAGGAATCACTATGGACTAAGAAGTCATCCATGAAGACTTCCAGGAATTCACTGACTATGTCGGCGGAAAACTGCAATCATGCACCTTTGAAATGTACCGGGAGCATTACATAACCCAAATGGCATGCGCATGAAAGTATAGGTATCGAAAGGGCATGTGAACGTAGTTTTCTCCTGATCCTCAAGAGCAATGGCTACTTGGTTGTAGCCCGAGAACCCATCTAAAAAGAAGAAGAATTCTTTTCTCGTTAATCTTTCTAAGATCCGATCAATGAAGGGTAAGGGAAAATGATCCTTCTTCATCATGGCATTCAATCATATGTAATCCACACAGACACGCCACGACGTGGGTACTCGCATCACGATCTCCTCTCCGTCCTCATTGGTGGTCGTCTGAATTCTCGACTTTCTCGGGACAACATGGATAGGTGTCACCCATTTGGAATCGGAGATGGGGTAAATAAAACTCGCGTAACACCATTTCTCAATCTCCTTCTTCACGACCTCTCATAAATTTGGATTCAACCTACGCTGGAATTCACAAGAGGGTTTAGCTTCATTCTCTAAGTAGATGTGGTGCGAACACAGAGCAAGATTTATCCCGTAGAGACCGGAGATGCTCCAGCCTATCGCCTTGCGGTTTTTCTCCAGGATCTCTAGCAAATGAGATTCCTGCTCCTCGGTCAATCGCGAACTGATGATGATCGGATACTTCTTCTCTTGTCCCACAAGGAAGGTATATTTAAGGATTGTGGGTAATGGTTTGAGCTCATGTAAGGTTTGATCATCAAGGAAGTCTGGCTCAATCACTTCTGGCTCTGTGCTGGTAGTGGCTAGATCTATCTCTGAAGTGGCTACCATTAACTCATTCATCTCTGAGTCGGATCGTCAAAAGTATACAAGAAATCGATGAAAGCCACGTCCAACTCATCATCCTTATCTTTTGATTGTCCTAAAGAGGGAAGGATTGACAGACCCAGCTGGGCCTCTATGTCATCGAAGATGTAGGGGGATGCACTTTCTGCACTATACTCGCACCTAAGGTTCTCACAAACTGTCTCATGCACAAGATCTTCTCCAGAGGAGAGGGACTCATCGGTGCTAGCTGGGTTCTATCTCCATGGCCCAATGGTGTCTATATGAACAGAATCTGCTTCTAACAAAGAGTACTTAGTGCTGGATTCGGAATCTGGCCTCTGCCACCTTATCTGCTTCATTTCAAGTTCCTCATCTCCGCCTGGAGTTTGGAACTGAATCCTCCAGATCTTGTAATCAAATAAGGCCCCCTAGAATGATCTGGGAATCTCTCCAATTTCTGAAGAAGAGCCTTCCTAGAATGATCTGGGATTCTCTCTGATTTCGAGGGGTCTCCATACCAAGGACTGTAAAGTCCACCATGTACTCCTGACCCTCGACTTTGTTGATTACGTTCCTCAATTATCCCTAGGACCTCTTGGTTGATTTGTCTACGAATTGGAGTAAGGCTCTGGATATCCTAAGAGTTCCTAGATTTAGCTGCTCATAGAGGGCTTTAGCCATCAGATTAATTGAGGATCCGTTATTTAGGAGAGTGTGTGCAAACGCAGTGTCATCGACATGACTCACCACATAATGGGCACTTGTATCCCTTCGTTTCCTTGGTAACACATTCTTTATAGTGCAAGTAGTGGCTACTGACGAAACGTACTTCTCAACATGGCTTTTGGTTTTCCTGCTGACCCTAGTAGGTGTGCATCTCACCTTAAGATACTTCTGAATGTAGGTGTCATGTCCACATAGTTATGGAAGGGGATTGTGACCTTGATATACTTGTTGCAGAACTCTGCCATCTCAAGGTCATCTTTTTGGATTTTCTTAGTTTTCTTCTTTCCACCCTTGAGGGCACAGGGGAAAGGGATTATTAAAGATAACTCAGATTCTGAAATAGGAAGATTTTCATTTAAATGGGAAATTGAGTTCTTTACAAGACTCTGACTCTGACTCTGACTCTGTCCTAGAATCGGATGAAAAAGTAATTCCTTTGGCGAAACAGGTGATGCATCTGTCATGACTATTGGGACGTCCTCCTCAGATGGAGGTGCGGGCTCCTCATCTGGTTCGCCGGATTCACTACTGTGCTCCTCTCTTTCTTCTTCGAGGACTTGGAAATCCTCTTATTCTGCGGGTGATGGCAATGGTGGTGCTGCTCCTCTACATCCAAGTTCTCCTCAGGTAGAGACTTGGCGGCACGTTCCACATGTGCCCACGCCCGATCAGGTACGGTCACGGTCCTTCCACTCTTGTGGGACATATGATTTACATTATCATACAAAAGGATCTCGTGTTTAGATAGAGAATAATCTGAATAGTATACCTGATCGCGTGGTCGGTGCTGACCCTGATTCAGGCTATTTGTGTTGGCATGAACCTGGGCAGGAATTGGGGTCTTTGGCGCCATCTGCTAGTCCAGGTTATGTAAAACACGGCTCAAATCTGTTCTGATATCCAGGTCGTCATTCTGTATCTGATGGACCCTATCAGTCAGGGTCTGGATGGCCAAGGTGAGGGACTCCAATTCACTAGTGGGTGAGGCTTTCTGTTGTTGACTAGAAGACGAGTGATTCAGCTGTCTATACTGGCCATGCTGGCCGTGTCGACACTGTTGTGGGTGGGACGGTGATGGAGGGCCCTGCTGGCCTGAGTGGAATGTGCGCTGCTGCTGGTGCTACTAAGGTTGGTACGGGCTGGGACTGTACAAAGCACAGTGCGGGGATGGAGCTGGTTTCCTGGTAAGTTAGGGAAGGTCGGTGTGGCTGACCGTTCCCTATCCCCGACTGTCTGCCGACGGGGTCATTGCTATACCACATCCCATTGATCTCGAACTCCTGCGGAGGCTCCTCGTAGACTGTCTCCACCTGTGGGGGTGCGTGCTACTCCTACTGAGTATACCGCTGCTCCTCAACCCATATACTCTGAGGCCCCTGTACCTGCTCTTGTACAAAATGATTGTGCAGAAGGGACAGGTAGCCATATCTTGGCTACCTTCTTAGTTAATTCCTCCACTTATTTCGGCAATCATGAAAGCATCTCAAGGTCAGTGACCCTCTTGTGGATCTGTTCTACCATAGTGAGCTTATCAGCTATTATCCCCATATTGGGGATGAGGTTAAATGTCATATCTGCTTCAGTCTTCCTAGTAGTCTCATTAGATAGGCTTGGAGGAGACAACTGATAGGCCCTGGTGGCCTGAGATCTGCCTATTTCTGCTATCTACTCCAGAATTTTCCATACGGCATCTTCGTTCTTATTGAGATAGCTTCCTCCACAGGTTGCACTCACTAACCCCTGCATTTCCGGGGTCATGCCACAGAACAAGGTCTGGACTAAGATCACTTTGGTAATGCCATGGCAGGGGCATTTTTGAGTTAAGTCATTAAATCTATACCAGGCTTTATGGAATGGTTCGTGGGCGCCCTGGGAAAAGCTAGCGATCTTGGTCCTCATCTGGTTAGTCCTACTGAGTGGGTAGAACTTCTTCAAAAATAAGTCTTTGAATTGCATCCAGGTCGTACATCTCACCCCAAGATTTTTGAGCCAATGAGCAACCTTATCTCCTAAGGCAAATGAGTAGCCTTCAGCCTGATGTAATCTTGTCCAACCTTAGGGTGACTAAGGTTGTTGCAAACCAGCTCGAAGTCTCTCAGGAAAGCATATGGTTCCTCATTGGCATTCCCATTAAACTTCGGTAGCAGACTCAGAAATCATGGCTTCAGCTTGAATGCTTCTATCGGCACCTCAGGTACAAGCCAATTATGTATCTCATTCTTCACAGGGTTGTAGGCATCTATCTTTGGTCGGTCAATTCCACCTGCCTCGATCACATGTCCCATCCTAGCCATTAGTTCTGCATTTAGTTGCTCGGCTCTAGCTAATCGGGCCAAGACTTGATGAATAGGATCATCTCTGGGGTCCTCTTTGTCTGGGTGCTTCTTCAGCATTTTGGTTTCTGGTTCGTCCTCTTCTCCTAGGAATGGAAATTGGTCTAAGTTAGAGGATGTATTAATGAAGACATTCTCACCGTGGCGATGGTTTTCCTCGCTGAGATGAGAGGAAAGAAACATGATGGTTGGAGGGTAACCATTCTGAGGGTGATGGATCCCGAACTCAAGAGGGTCATGAGATCGGGTTGGCCCAAGTTGCGTTTGGGCCGATGAAGACAAACTTTATGAAGGGATCAAGGAGAGATTTGCGAAGCTTGAGTAGATATCCCCCCAGGCAGTCATCTTGGATGGTAAGAAGAAGAGTCAGTAGTATAAGTGAAGATAGGATTTTACTCCTACCTGAAGCAAGCAAGTGAATCACAAAACCTGATTTTCACACTCAACACCATGAAGGACTCGAAATCGAGTCTGATTAGTCTGGTTTATTTTAAGTGTGATTTTTCAAGCAAGTATCCAAGGTTACGCGACCTATAGGGAAGTCGGCTCAAAGCCAGATGCGTCTCCCCTGTTTAGCCTGTCACCTATGATACAAACGCCCTTCCTTTCTTCGCTCCTATCACCAGCCGAGAATTGAAGGACCTGCCCCTATCTACCTACTGAAGTAGGTGGAGGCTGACAAGGATTTAACTTAGCCCCTATCTACCTACCAGAGCAGGCGGAGGCTACTAGCAACTTGTCGCGGTGCACCGCAATTTCACCCCTATCTACCTACTGGAGTAGGCTGAGGCTACTTGGCGTTTGTCAGTTGAACCCATAGTTCAGCCTGTGATATTTTCTCGGATTGGGGTATGCAATACGGAAGGTGAGGATTTTGGCTCTGCCTAAGGGTGTTCACACACACTCTTGTACCCTTACTCAGCCTGAAATCAAGGTCGGGGTTAATCTCCCGCAAATAGAATTTCTGATTTTATTGATTTTTTTGGTCAATTTGTTTAGCAGTCCCGGTTTTAAGTTAGATGACCACTTGATTAGTCCACACACAAGGTACGTCTATCGTCCACTAATTTCCTTTAAACCTATGTTTGAAAAACCAAGGGAAAAAGGAGTCGAGAAAAGCTGATGCACGATAATCAATGATGTATGCCAAGTTCAGAAGACTTACAGTGATCCTCATGCTCTACATGCGGGATGCAAAACAGAATTAAATTTTACAGTATAAGAATGCAAGTGAAAAAGTCTCTCCTAGACAAGAAGTTCTATTAGCAAATGAATAACAGATTAGATTTGGCTACAGTCCTACAGTCTAAGTGCGTCTTTTAAGTGTGAAGTGTGGTCCTAGATATTACGAGCACAAAAAGTCCTAAGAGAGCTCTAAGAGCCGCAAGTGTAGGTCCTATCCTACTTCAGAAACCTCACAGCACGCAGGGATACGTTTTATTATGACTTACATGCTCGAGAACCCAAACAGGAACCGCTGGAAAATGCATAAAATATAAAGAAAATTTTTTACAAGTCCTCTGAAATACACTCAATTAATTTTGATGCAGGTTCCTCGGCTCGCTTGGTGAAGTGCCTTCGACTCATCGTATTACTCGTATGAAAATAAATGATGGTCAGAAAAAGGACAACTCAAAATAAACAAATAAAAATTGAACAGAAAATATTCACAAGAAAAGCTGTGAATCAGACTACCCGGGGATGGAAACCCTAAAATCCAAATATCCTAAAAATTAACCTTAGCCATGTCTCCCCAGCAATGATGCCATTTTGAAGAGCCTACGATCACCCTACCTAATTCAACCAAGTTATCGATCAAATTCAATATTTCGTTCGTTGTAGTCGGGTAAATCGAGACTGATCAAAAATCACTTAGATTAATATCGAATTAAACACAAGCGGTAATTTTTTTATTTTACTTGGGTAAGCCCATGGTCGAACTCAAGGCGGCAACTTTGTCCTTAGGTTAATTTGAAGTTAATTTAGGCGTTATATTTTCAAGAGAATATTTTTGGTATTTTTTATGCACTTAAAAAAAATACGATGCAATTCAAGCCAAATTTAAAGGTTAAATTTGAAGTATGGTCAAATTAAGTCCGAAAATGACGAAACTTGGCCGGAATATGAAATGCTATGAACTTAAGCTACTGTAATATTTTTGGAATTTTCTGACTCTAAATGAATTAAATATGAATTAAATATTAATGCATGGTAGTTTTTACAAAATTAATTTTAATAAATACCAAAATACTTTATTTTCAGACACAAAAATTATCCTAGATATTTGTATGTAAGATGAATCCAGGGAAATTGATAGACTTCAAAAATGATGAAATTTGGACCTACTAAAAATCAATTAAGCAAAAGACTAATCAATTTATTAAGGCCACGTTATGCATGCAAATGATGTGATTTTTGGACACAAGTAGAACAACTTAAACTAGATATTGTGATCCTTTGGTGATTTTTGGTGCAACAAATAATTTAATAAGGAATTTAAAGCACACAGTGGCAAAACTATATAAATTTCCACAAAATAATAATATTAAATTCCTCGAAGCTCTCAAAAATGTGACAAGTGTCCACAATGATAAAGAACAAGTTTCTTTACAACATGCAATTTTTGGAATTCAAAGATGATGCTAAATGATTGCCTAAATAAATGTGCAAACACAGGGACCAAAATGTAAACAAGAATAAAATTGTTCAAAACAAAAACATGCGTACATGGACTAAAATGCAATTACCCATAATGCTGGGGGTATGTGTGCAAATTGTTCGCGGAACACGTGTGCCTCACATGACGCGCCTTGTAGGGAATGAAATGCAATTTGGAAAACTTGCAAGGGCCTAAACATAAAATGCCCAGACCGTACGTTAGGAACACTTGAGGTACTAGGCTCGGGAAGCATCGGAGGCTCGGACTGTGGCTCAGGTGCGTTGCAGGATCGGATGTGCTTCGGAGTTGGCTCGGGAGCTCCGAGCCTAAGGGCGTGGAAGAGGCTCGGAGGAAGTGATGTGGTGCAATATGGATCTTTTGATCGAGACAATCAAATGGTTGCTGAAGCGGGTGACGTGGCACACCTTGGATTGTCAGATCCTCAAATGATCCGAAGGTAGATGGATCTGAAGACGTGGCGTGTTGGGGACCGTTAGATCAAGATGTATTTAACGGTATTTGGATCTCCTGGAGAGGTTGACGAGGATCGTTGAGGATCGTTCGATCAAGACGATCGGACGGTATCGATAGCTCCTGCTCCTCCTAGCCACCGCCTCCTACGGCGGGCGTGGCTGGGCTCCGGTGAAGCCCTCTTAGCTCCGCCGCCTTGGCTCTTTCTCGGTTTTGATCTCCAGGGACTCCTGAATAGCTGGACACCACTGTGGAAGCTTGGCAGAGCTGCTGGAGGTTCTGGAAGAGGCTGGAGAGGTTTGTAGGCCGGAGGCGACAAAGCTCGAAGCAACTCCGGTGACGATTCCGACAAATTCAGAAAATATCTCCTAAAACGTTAGTGAATGTAGCCGAGGCATGCAGGTGATCCCATGGAGTGCAGTGAGTGCTTGAGGCCCTAAGGTGTGAAGAGGTGGCGTGGTCGGCGTTCTCCTCCACTAGGAGGGGTGGAGCGATGGTCGGAAGTGATTCGATGAGTCGTGAAGGTGAACAGAATGATGCGCGAAGATGGGAGCTCCAAGGCAGAGCTCGATCGATGGGCGGTGGAGGGTGATATCGAGCAAGGAGGTCGGGAAAAATAGAAAAAAATCGTAAGGGGAAAAGATGGAGGTCGGAGAAGAAGATGGAGGGTGCTACCTGGGAATGGAGGCTCAAGGGTGAGTCACTGGTCGTCACTCAAGGGACGGTAGAAACCCAAGCTCGTGCAGTTTGAAGGAGGAGCTGCTGCACGGCGAAGCTCGCCCTGGATCTCACCAGAGAAGAACCACTTTCTTTACTCACGTTCACGCCTAATCCCTGTCACAAATCAGTAGAGGGGAGTCTAGGGTTTCTCGTGCAAAGGCGGATACCGGTGACGATGGCCGGAGGTGGGGTATTTATAGAGAGAGAGGCGGTACGGGCGATGGAAGGTGAGGTTTACGTGGAGAGAGATAGAGGGGTTCATGGCGCGCTTGGGTGCTGGCGAGGATGAGGGACGTACGAGCATCATCGTGCGTCGAACATTGAGTGGAGATGGTGGGTATAATGGCGTCGAAAATGGAAAGGGGACGGTGTCTTGGTGAGGTGGGGCGACGTGGGCGAGGGATCCTCGGGAGGAAGAATTCGGTGTCGTGGTCGTTAGATCTCATGATCCAACAGCCATGAGATGGGCACTATCAAACGGTCTAGATGTGGAGTAAGGTGTGGATAAAAAGTTTAGAGTAGCGTAGGAGTCTGCGGTGGGGATCACAACACTGGAGACGAATCAGACGGATGGGGGCGCGGCACGTGGCCATAGGAGAACACGACGCTTGCGGACGTGCGAGATGGAATCTAGAGTTTGATCGGAAGGTTGTTGAAGGAGCGGGAATGAACGACAGAGATCTAAAGAGGAAGGAGGCGATCTGACGGCTAGGAAAAGGGGGCGTGTGGCGAGCGGATGAGTGGGCCGCTTGGCGCAACCAGAGGGCGCCACGTGGCCCAATCAGAGTAGTCGAGGAAGAAGGTGAAATAAGAAGGGGAAATGGCCGAATTTGGAAAAACTCAAACCATGAAAGTTGTAGATCTCAATGAGATCTACAAGTTTCATGTTGTCCAAAAATGGAAATGAGGTAAAATAAAGTGATAAAATACAAGGGAACAAATACAAATACATATAGTATACAATGGGGGCCCAAAACCCAAGTTTTGCATACGAGTTCCGAATTTAATGAAATTGGTCTCATTTTGATGGTCTCTGAATGTATATTATGTTAAAAGCGAGTAGAACTATATCAGAGGCCGTATGAGAGAGATATGTGCATTTTAAGGTCCATGGTCTCAAACTTGGATTGGGGTTTTATTGGTCAATTTTACACGTTAGCATTTTTTGGTATTTTCTTGTATTAGTGTTAGTAATATATACATTAGTTGAATTTATGGAGTTAGAGTTAGTAAAAAATATATACAAATAGGTGATTTTTACAAGTGGATTGGGCTTCTTATTTAATGCAGTTGTGAATCCTAAAATATTAGTAAATAAGTAAAAAATATATTTCTTATCTCAAATTTAAAATATATTTATGAAAATCTATTTATCAAGTATTTAGAAAATTCTTGTAAATAAGTAAAAAATATATAAAATTCTTATTTAAATTTCTTATCTCAAATTTGTATTTAAAATTTGTATTTAAAATCCTATTTATGAAAATATATGTAAATAACTTAATATTAAAAATCCTTGTATATAAAACTTGTAAAATACAATAGTTATTTAATCCAAAATAAAATATTAGTAATTTATTATGTAAATTATTGTAAATATGTTTTTTTTATAAAAATTAAAAAAACATTAAAAAAACAAAAGTCCTAAAATACATAAAAAGTATAAAATCTTTAAAATCCATAAAATGATTAAAATCAAGAAAATATACTTCACAAAAATATTGTTGCATTTGTCTTAGCATTTTTCAGAAATAAGTTTGGTTTCTGGAACTAAAGATTGGGAATAGTCTAAAGGATGGAGCTTAATTATGGCCTTTGACTTTCATTATAATGAGCCTAGTTAGGAATTGGAATTTAGAGTCTGTAGGTCTTTGACATAAGTTTTTGGGTTCCTGAAGAGTGGGTTTTTGCGAGGGCCTAGAAATCTAACAAGGCGAGATGTCCAGTTGGTGCGATGACCACTCACTAAACACAATATAATTCAACAATCAACCCACAAGAACAAATCAACCATGAAAATATGGTGTGGATCAAAATTTATTTTAACCCTACAAAAATAATGTTTGTGTAGTGATAATTATAGTAGGGTGTCAAACACGAGGAACACATGATATAGCAATCTTATACTATTTATAAATAAATAATATAGGTATAAATGTATATATAGTTGTGCACCATATAAGTCCAAATTATGTTGGTTTTAACTTCTTTTTTATATTTAATTAATTAATATATATTTTTTTGTTTTTTGTTTTTATATTTTTTATATTTTCTTTCTATATATTTTTTATATTTTGTATATTTTTATAGCAATATATAAATATATCTATAATAATAGGTAAGATAGATATAAATAGTACTAAAAATAACCCAAAAATTACAGAATTTAATCTTTTTGGATTTTAAGTAACTTTTTACTATTTTTGTGATTTTTCAGAATTTTTTTGCTATTTTTTATATATTTGTAAAGTCATAAATACCCTAAATCAGGGATAAAATAATAGGTCGAAATTAAAATGGAGATGAAAAATACCAAACAATATCAAAATTTCTCAAATTCATTATAATATAAAGATAATAATATAAAGAAAATTATAACACAGAAATCACTATTTTTGGAATTTTTGGGTATTTTATAAATTTTTCTAAGGTTTTGGGGGTTTTCAATTTTTATGAATTTTCTTTTTCCATTTTTATTTCCTTTTGCTCTAGAGGTTAATAATACTCAAATAAGTGATGAATCCATGATTAATTAACATTTTGTCTCTTAAAACCCTTAACAAATACATGTAAATATCCAATAAATTCCACTTTTTAACAAAACCATAGTCATGAATAAAAATGCACTTTTATATATTAAAATCATGTAAATAAATAAAAGAATAAAAATAAAGAAAATAAAAAATAAAGGTAAATTGTAGATATGTATATATGTACAATATGACTTGTAAAAATAAATATAGCTGAAACATATATTTATAAACTAATCCCTGAGAACAAGTCAACATGGATTGATCGATAAATAAATAAGTAGGGGGAGATAAGGAAGAAGAAAACAAATAAAAATAATTAATTGTACATCTCAGACATTCTTTATTAATTATCCAATAAATTGCAAAACTTCAAAGATTTTTAATTAATTCATACTGATATATTTTTCACCAGTCTCTTCTCCTAATTATTTTAAAAATGAATAGAAAAATATAAAAATAAGTTAAAAATATTACATTGTATATATGACAAGAAATTTAACTTCTAAATTCTCGAAATCCAAACTTCCGAACATCATAACTTTCTCATACAAATTCCAATTTCACTTTACTCACCATTAAAGTTCATAAAATAATATTATCTAATTAATAAAAGTGATTTCACTGAAATTGGAGACTGTTTGCAAAAAGTCAGTTTTGGGACCTAACCATAAGTACATTTCTGGGCTATCTATTTTATTTAAGACACATTATTTATTATTTAATGATTTTATAATTTCTAATTTTTTTATTGATCTTGTATTTAACCCTAATTTACTTCATAATTTTTGGAGATTATTTATTATTTTAAGTAAATAAAAACCCCCAATTCATAGGTATAAATGAACTATATAACTTATATTTGTATTTATTAAAATACTTAAATTAATTTATTAAAATCCACAAAAATTCATACATATTCTATTTATTAACCTAATAATTAAGAAAAAATAAACCTAATATATCATTTATTAATTTATTAAGTTAAAAATAAAAAACCTATTTATTAAGTATTATTTATACTTAATTATTAATATAATATTTATACTTCGTAAAATATTTATTATTTAATAAAACTAATTATACTATATTTAGATAATTTAATTATTTACATTTTTTGTTTTTATATCTAATTAAAATAAGGCTATTTACTATTTAATTCATATTTAATAAGCTATTTAACTTAACCTGGTTAATCAGGTGCTGACACGTGTCAGCACCTGGGACCTTCTTCTTCAAGAAGGCGGGTCGGTTGTTTCTTCCAACCTCCGATGTTTTCCTTTTTCTACATGCTAACTCAAAGCTTCTTCCTCCATTCTAACATGTCAGATCTCTTCTCCTAACAAACCTCCTCCACGCCAGTCAATGGTCTCCTAACTACCTTATTCCATTCACCTATAAACCCCCCCCCCCCATCTCCATTAAAAACTTACGTTTCCTTAGCTCAAAGATACCAAACCCCCCTGGCCGTCGACCCTACTTCCCCGCCTCATTCCACCTCGCTCCGGCCGTGACAAGGCCAGTGTGTAGTCCCATGTGGAAGTCCGGTCATTGGAGGAGAGTTTCAAGGCGATCCACTACCTTGCATCACGCCGCGTCGCCACATCGAGCTTCGATGATCATCGCCCGTCAAGCAACCATCGAGGTTCATACAACCCCATTCCCAGGTGAGTCCATTCATCCTTTTGCCATTTTAATTATCGATTCGTGTGCCTACATTAGGTTAGCTAATCACGTAATTAGGATCCGTGATCATAGTAGTTAGACGCACACCATTTCCATCTTTCAAATCCAATTTGAATCACCTCAATCGTCTTTCTCTTCTCCACATTTCCTTGTTTTACATATTCGGGAAAGACTTTGTTAAACTTGCAAATCCTTTAAAATTGTGGCTGATTTGCGTGCAAATCGAGCAAGAAATTATCGTTTGCAAGTCAATCTTTCATCTGGAGCACAACAATCTTTCATCTGGAGCTTCCGAAAATTGAAGGATAGATCAAACCTCAAAGTCATTGCATTATATTCTAGGACAGCCAGACCAACAACTTCACCGATGAATCCCTGCCGCATTTGACCACCTTCAGAGCTCCTCACCCGCAGGCAAGCTCGGAGGGAGAAGGAGTCTCCATCCTAGCCCTGCCGGAGGCCCAAGCCAAGCGCCAGTCGTCGTAGAAAAATTAAAGAAGGAACACCATTGTTGCAGCTGTGCAAGGACTGAAGAACACCAAGAATACTTCCAGGTGCACAATTGGCCGCCACATGTCCAGAGCAGACGATCCTGATCATGTGTTAGAATCTAATTCCAACCGTCAGATGAAGGGGCAGAAGATTTGCAACTTAAACCAAGGGAAGATCCAGAAACTTCATTCTGCTCCAAACCTTTCCATATACTGCATTTAGGTCGCCATGCAGGTACCTAAATGCAATAAAACTATTTTTCTTCTTTTGCAATTCAGTCCCTGACCAGGGACCATTTTGTAACAGACTTTAACAACTTTCTTTACACTTCTGCCCCTGACTTGTAGGGGTAGTTTGGACCCTTATTTTGTTGTATTTTTCTTTGAACTTTTTAGGGTATTTACGCAACTACCCTAGCTACATTACTAGGTAATTTTCGTGTCTTTTCATCACTTTGTTTCTTCGATTTGATTTTCGTAAGTTCAAGTCAGTTTTGAGTCTTTTCTTGAATTATTTGTAAAAACCAAGAATAAAGTGAAGTTTTAGAGATTTATCTCTTTCATCGAAAATCGAAGTATTAATATTCTTCCTCCTTGAGTTTGACCCAGACACACTTAAGTGGATAAATAATATTGTGTAGACGAAATAGGAGAGAGAAGAAAAAGCTGCTCTCCTATTTCGTTGATTCTTGTTTGATAAATCGAGTCTGATTTTGCGGTTATTTCTAGATCGATAACTCTTTATATCAAATAACTGCGGGTCTGATTTTTGGCTTATCAATAAGCTAAATATATTTTTTGGGAATTTTTCAAAACGATTTTATAATTTTTTTTGCTTTTTTAAGACAAACAGGGACTAACCATGCACTATTTGATTTTTAGAAAATCGGAAGGGGCATAGAATACAAATATAAAATTATAGCATAATCAAGCATGCATCCATGTACCTTCTCCTATTTTTTGGTAATTTTTGGGGCACAACAACTATTTTTAGTAAATAGAAAATGACTCACAAAAATTATTCAGTCTAGTAGGGGTATAATTGCAAATATAAATAACAACGAGGGTCCCTATGAAATTTTACCCAAAGTTTAACACTAAAATTCCAACATTATATATTAAATGACAATTTAAGTGACCCACGAGGGTTTACATGCAATTTTTATAAGATAAACGTGCGCCTGCACGTGACTCTAGTAGGGACTAAATTGCAATATTTGAACAGTTCAAGGGGTTACATGTAGTTTATCCAAATATTGTTAAACTACCTAAAATATTTACAAGATTTTTTAAGAAATACAAAAAGGCAGGGGGAGGCCTTGCGATTTACCCACTAATGTGCTTGGATCCAACCATCCTAGGCTCGCCACGTGGTTGATCGTGTGGCTCCTGTTGCGTACCTCTTCGTAGGAAATCAACGATCCAGATTAGATCTGGACCATTATTCTTGATCGAACAATAGGGAGGGGCGCAACAAGAACACTCAAGAATTGCTCGTTAAAGAAATTCGACTTGTCGTTTCTCTGACCTACGGCACTCTTCATCTCCTCCTATGATCCCAGAAGGTAGCTGGGTTTCCTTCGTATATGGCTGCAGGGTCCAGGCAAGGTGAGAGGGAAGTGGATGCTCCAGCGAGGTTGAACCATCTGGAGCAGCTCCAAGAATAAGACCTGCAAATTGCAACTAAAAGATTCCTTGGTACACGGGCTATCTCCTCGACCCAAAGTTTACGTGCAATAACAAGGGAAATGGAATGGAGGTTTGAGCTCCGGCGAAGGCGGTGGAGGGAGATCCGACTCCTTGAATTAAGGCTTAATTCAAAGGGGTTCGGAGGGGGATAGGTGGAGAATGTAAAGAGCAATGAGATGGGATGGAAGTCGGTGAGAATCGAGGGTCAGATCGCTACAATTTTGAAATCGAGCACAAGCTCCAAGAATTTAGGGGTTTTCGATTGAAGCGTTATTTGCTTGATTAAACTAAAAATTAACGATGCAAAATGAAGATTAGACTACGAAGTTACCTGAAAATGATAGGAAATGGGCTCAACAAAGCTTGGGGTCTCCGGTGCATAACTAGCCGGTGACGCTCTGGTGGTGGGTTGGATTCATCTTCTCCCTTGATCTCCTCACTGTAAATCACGGGCTACATCTTGCTGTCACCATAGAGAAACCCGTAGGAGTGATCTGAGGGGAAAAATATTGAAGAAGAGGGATCCAAAAGAAAAAATGGGCGAATGGGGTTTATTTATAGGCGAGCTTTTGGTGAATTTCTAGGCGATTTTGCATGAGATCGAGTGGTGGTAGGTGGAGATGTGAGGATGGGCGTAGATGAGGGACGAATGTGCTACAGGATGGTGATGGTCTCGAGGGCAATGAGTGAAGGAATATGAGTGGAGAAAATGGTGAAAGGGCGCCCTCGTTAAGCTCTGACAGAAGTCAGAGGGGTAGGCCGGTCATTTGATCGAAGTCAACAAAAAGTCGCGCCTGGTTGGTCCACGCGGACCAACCAGGAAATTCCAAGGCAAAAATGCCTTGGAAAATAAATAATAAATAGTAATTGATTTTATTTTTTTGGTTAGAAAATAAAAATGTTTCTAATTTTCTGTAGTATCTTACGCATATTTTTATTTTTTAAAGGTGTTTATTTACAAGTTGCTTTTTTAGGGTATATATATAGGTATATTTGCCTATGTTTTAGGTATTTTATTTTTATTTTTTATTTTACATTTTCATATTTTATTTTCATATTTTATATATTTATAACTTATTTTTATGCATATGAATATATTTTTAAGATATTTTTCTAAAGTAATATATACACTTAATTAAGTAGGAGTGTGATACCTATAGAAATAAGTACTTGTATTTTACCTATGTATTTTATATAAGTATTTTATTTTAATTTTTTATTTATGTTTATATTTTAGCTCCAATTTACACGTATATTATAAATAATATTTACAAAATTATAAAAATATAAAATTATAAAAATAATAAAGAATAAATAAAATTATTATTTTAATCGGGTCCAAAACCTAACTTTCCCACCTTAACTCCAAAAGATATGAAAGCACTTCATTAAATAGCTTATGAAAAGTTACATACAAATAAAGTAATTTTGATATTTTGAGTTTTTATTTAGGAGATATGGGTCTGTGATGTTTGGGTTTAATGATTTTATTTTGTGTATAAAATGTACGTTGTATGTTATTTTTGTATGAAATAAATTTTGTATTTTTCTATATATTATTATCAACAATTTTCATGTACAAAGTTTCTTTATTTGAGGTGTAAATAATAAATAATAAAATAGGTCCCAAAAAGTAATTATTGGCCTATTTTGCAGAGTGATTGGTTATGTATGTTCTGTGCAATTAGTCGCCCCATCTCCCCCTACTTTATTTCTTGTCGACTCGGTCATCATGATGACTCAGTCTTGGGGGCTAGGGTCACTTCAGTGTCCTTGACACTTCGCTCTTTTTCTTTTCTTTATTCTTTTATTTTGTCGATAAATACAATAAATGTACATTATTAATACAGTATTTTGTACAAATTAATGAAAGTTTATTTTGATAAATTAATGATATATACATGCATTCAGCTATGGTTTAAAGGCCAAAATGAAAGAATAAAGATGATGAAATGGAGATTCAACACCCCCTATACTTTCCTTTGCTAGTCCCTAGCAGACACTTATGCCTTTAAGTGTGGATAAGAAAATAAAGAAAAGAAAAATAAAGAACTTGGAATAATTTTCGAGTTTTAAACATGTCTTAATAATGTCAATGTTTCGAGCTCAGAGAAGGCCTTTAGATCAATGATGTGTTCAGAACCACTAAGAGGTTAGGATTTGTGACACAACATCTTTTAGGTTCCACACTCCTATTATCCCATCCAATTCACAGCCTGGTCAAAACCACCATCTCAATCACATACTCTTGCTACCTTGAACTGATAGAACCATGTGTATGAAATTATTCAGCTCTTTCCAGACAAAACCATTGAACTACCAAGGTGTCTGCTCTTCGGATAACTCGTCCTCGTGGAGTCAGATATTTCCTTCTAAGGTAAGGTACTTCCGGTCTTTACAACCGGATGTGATAAGAAGTTAGAAGAATGGGAAGAGAATTGGGAATGGAGCAGTATAGTCTGCATTCCCGCATGAAGTCGATCAGTGTAACCGGATATTCACCAAGAAGCAGGCTTTTTCTGAAGCTCATATTTGTGGAATTTTTTATTGAAGGCTTCTTTGGATATTTTCTTTGACTTTGCATAGCATTTGCATTCTTGTTTGTGCTCCAGTGGATTTAGTATCTTTTGTTCCACCCATTGTTTTGGGGTCTTAGAAAAGTTACGTCAATAGATTGTCCCTCATCCGAAGCATTGTTTCAATCCATCTCCAATCTTTAGATATCACTGTTATCAGAAGAAGTGGGTTATAGTACCGGTGTCGACATTCCCCAAGAATGGTTCCTGAGCCATCATTGACGAAGCGGCCTTGCATCGTCCAGAATTAGACCCCAAGATTTTTCAATAGTCCATCTAGGTTGAGCTAAGTGTTAGGTACGAGGTTTCCAGTCAATTCACTATCTCAAGAGTCGTATGGATGATATGAAGAGTCTTATTTAGGCACATTGAATTAACTCATGAACATAGTCTTATGGAATCTAAAGAATTAAGTCAAGGTGACCTGAAGTATCTCCAATTCCAGTCCTCAATGGGTTCCTTTGAATTAAGTGTATTAAGGTCTACAATAAGCTCCAATCTTCAAACTTTATTTGGACTTATTCAATCGCCTAGATTATTCTGAAAAATGCTCATGATATGTACAATGTAGGAAAATATTTTTGTGAAGCAATTTCAGACTTTTGATCTTTTTATGGATTTTTGACAATATGATGCATATGCAGAGTTTTTTTTATTTTGCAAATGTTTTTGTTATTTGGTTTTGCAAATGTTTTTATGGTTTTTGCAAACAGAAATCTTGGCTAAGAAAATGCGTACAACTATTTACACGGGAGTGCATCTTATATTTACAAGATTTAGGGATTTTAAGGATTTACAAAGGGTAAGTGGTTATTTTTATAGCTATACATCTATATACAGTTATAGAACTTTAGTGTGATGTATATATATTCCTCAAATTTATTTGAAAATCATTTTACAAAATAATTTTCTACAAATAATTTTACAAACATTTACACACATTTGAAAATCATTTTGCAAAGGTTTTTCAAACAGTATATATATATTTTTCAAAATATGACTGCAACTGTTTTCTAAAGCTTTGCAAATCAATTTTCAAATAATTTTTTTTGACACAAATAAAAGAAATTTTACAAACAAAATATTTTACAAATGTTGACAATATTTTACAAAATATTTTTCAAAAAGTTTTCAAAATATTTTCAATCAAATTTTCAATTATTTCCAATCATTTTGCAAAGAAATTTAACCCGATTTATTAGTCAGTGCATAAAAACGAATTTGAGGAATAATAAACATCATTTTTATTAAATAATTTAATGAATCTATGTATATATAGTGTTTTAGCCTTATTTACTAAAAATACGAATATAGGATTTATGGCTAAAATATATACAAAGTATAAATTGACCCCCCATACTTATCTTGATCTATGTCCTCATAGATCGAAGAGAAATGAAGACATAACTCGTACTAAGTATAATGAAGTCTATGCTACAACGACTAAAGAATAGGAAGTCGACCTTCCCCCTATACTTAGGATCAATTAATCCCACGTATAACCGACTGTATACAAATGCAGGGAGGGTCGAGGGTGGGAAACGAATAAATAAATAACTCAACGGCTCGACCTTTCTCCTCCTATATTTAAGGTAAAATATCACTAAGTATAGAAAGAATTTTAAAGTTTGAGGAGACAAGCGAGGAATCACAAATTGAGCACCCAAATGCATTCATTCCCCTATACTTAGGATGAAGCATATCCTAAGTATAGTAATGATGTATGGGTTGAATGCGACTTTTCAGAAGAATAAATGAACGAAAAGAAGAAAAGAAGAAAATGATTAACTAATCAAAAATGTTTTTTCTAGCCTCGTCTATATGCGTAGATGTCGTGGATATGAGTTCTTACTCGTGGACCACCTAAATTGAATTGACCACAGACAAAAATGTGTCATGTTCAAGATAAGGCTTCAGAAGTTTTCTGTTGATCACGAATGGATGTGCATCAGTTGACAGATCAGATATGATGATACTTCTATTGTCACACACCTGTTTCACTATGAAAGGCCCTGTCCACTTGCTCTTTTCCCTAGGAATAGTTTGAGCTTTGCATTGAATAACCAAAATTTTTGTCCTGGCTTGAAGGTCTTGTGGTGGATGTGCTTGTCGTGCCACTTCTTGTCCTCTTCTTTGTACATCAGGCTGTTGTCATATGCATAATCGTAGAATTCAAGGAGCTGATTCAGATCCAACTTTCTGTTCTGTCCTCCCTTATTGGAATCCAAATTACAGATGTTGATTGCCCATAATGATTTGTGAATAAGTTCCACAGGCAGATGGCATGCCTTTCCATATACCTGGCGATGGGGAGACATTCCTAACAGTGACTTGTATGCGGTCCGATAGGCCCATAAGACTTATTCCAGCAACTGCGACCAATTCTTCATATCAGGGCGTACGAGTTTCTAGAATATTGTCTTTATCTCCCTATCTGAACATTCGGCCAGGCCATTGGACTGTGGGTGGTACGGAGAGGTGACACGATGTTCTATGCAGAATTCTTGTGTCAGCTTCTTCATCTCTCTGTTAATGCAGTGTCTATCCCCATCAGATATCAATATTTTAGTGATCTCGAACCTTGCGATGATGTGATCTTTTAGAAACTGGCAGACAGTACGTCTATCAACTATTCGGGTTGGGATAGCCTCCACCCAAGGGCTTACATAATCGACAACGAGCAGAATATATTCAAATTCCTGGTTGTTAGGGAACAAGCCCATGAAGTTAATGACCCATACGTCAAACACTTCTGAAAGATGAATGTTTTTTAGAGGCATTGTGTCTCTCGTTCAAATGGTACCGCCTAGTCTCTGACAGTCAGTGCAATGCTTGAAAAAGTCTTTTGTGTCTTTGAAAAGAGTCATCCACCAAAGTCCACATTGTAGAACTTTCCTTGTCGTTCTTTGTCCAGAGTAGTGTCACCCTGATTCTCTTAAGTGTCAATGCTCGAGGATACTGTGGACTTCCTCCTGAGGAATGCATCTTCTCTAGATCCAGTCAGCTCCCTCTCGAAAGAGATATGGATCCTCCCACAGGGTGAAATGGATATTTGACAAGAACTTGTCCTTTTTTGGTTTAGGTCAATCTTGTGGAGTCTTCTTGGATAAAAGAAAGTTCACAATATCGGTGAACCAGGGGAGAGAGGTAACTGACAAAATAGCTTTATCTGGAAAAGTATCTATGATCAGCAATATGTTCTGCTCAAGAGAGTCTGGCTATGGCAATCTTAAAAAGTGGTCGGTCACTGATGAATCCATGATTCATTAACTTTCCTGTCTCATTTTATCTTTAAACCCATAACAAATACATGTAAATATTCATTAATTTCCACATTTTATCCAAATCCTATTCATGAATAAAAATGCACTTTTATGCATCAAAAACATGTAAATAAATAAAGAATAAAAAATAAAGAAAAGAAAAGAAGGCAGATTCTAGATATGTGTATATGTACAAAGTGACTTAGAGAATATAAATATAGCTAAAAGATATATTTATATAACCTAACCCCCGAGATCAAGTCAGCATGGGTTGGTCGAAAGAACAACAAGTAGGCAAAGATAAGAAAAGAAAACCATAAAAATAATTAAAGAACACCCCGCACATTATTCATTATTTATCAAATAATTATCAAATCTTCATTGATTTTTAATTAGTTCATATGAACATATTTTTCATCAAACCCTTTTCCTAATTATTTCTAAAAATGTATATAAAAATATAAAACTAAGTAAAAATATTATCTTGTATATATGCCAAGAAATCTAATTTTTAAAATTGTCAAAATATCAACTTCCGAACTTCATAACTTCCTCATACGAACTTCAATTTCACTCTACTAAAGTTCATAAAATAATATTCTCTAATTAATAGAGGTGGTTTCATTAAAATCGGGGTCTATTTGCAAAAAGTCAGTTTGGGACCTAATGACAACGGGGTTTCTGGGCTATTTATTTTATCTAGAACAGATTATTTATATTTTTATTAATTTTATAATTTCTAATTATTTTCATAATATTGTATTTTTATCATGATTTATTCCAGAATTTTTGGAACTTATTTATATTTTAATAAAATCTAAAACCCTAATTTGTAGATAAAATTGAACTATCTAACTTATACCTTTATTTATTAATATATCTAAATTATTTTATTTAAATCTATAAAAATTCATAAAGACATTATTTATTATTCTAATAATTAAGAAAAAATAAAATTATAATTAATTATTTATTTATTATATTATAAATTCATTACCTATTTATTAAGTATTATTTATACTTATTTATTAATATAATATTTATATTTCAAATAATATTTATTATTTACAAAAAATAATTATACCATAATTTAGATAATTTAATTATCTACATTTTTCATTTTTATACTTATTTAAAATAATGTTATTTAGTATTTATTACATAATTTATAAGTAATTTACAAATCTGGCCAACTAGGTGCTGACACGTGTCAGCACCTGGCTCTTCGTCTCCAAGAAGCTGTTGTAGAGTCTGTTCTACCCGGCCATCTTCAACTAATTCTCTAGCTCAACCTCTAACGCTTTTTATCAATCTATGTCGTCCACGTCTTCCTCCTAACAAACCTCATGCACGCCCTCCATTAGATCTACCTTAGAGCTTAACCATTCCACCTATAAAAAGCCATGAAGTTGGTACAACCAACTTAGTTCTCTCCAGCTACATGAAAGCCCCCAACTTCCAGAACCGAAACCTCTACTTCCAAGCCCCGTGCCGACCAACTTCGGTGATGACAGCACCAGACCGCCGCTTCGCGTGGAAGAAGGACGTCGAAGGAGAAGCTCCAAGGTGATAGACCACCTTGCATCGCCGCCTAGCGTCGCGTATAGCTCCGGGAAGATCGCCCGTCGAAGCCGCCATCTGAGGTAAAAATACCATTCTTCCCAGATCGAATCCTCCACCTTTACTAATTCTTTTCTCGACTTTCGTGAACCGAATAGGGTAGTTAATTACGCGCTTAGATCCCATAATCATCCGTTAAAAATGTGAACCAAATCCCCATCCTCGATTTCATCTCGTTTCATTCGGATTCTTCGTCATTTCGTCATTGTTCATACACCATTTTTCAAACTATTCTGGAGACACCATTATTTGATCTTGCAATCCATTATCATTTGGTTGATTTCTTGCAAATCAAGCACATATCCCCATTTCTTGCAGGATCTTTCTTTAATCTGGAGCAAATTTCAATGCAATTGGAACTCGCAATCACAAGCAATTCATACCCGCAGAAGGCGCAACAACCTAGCAGCTCCAGGATCAGAGCTGGGATAGCCAACTTCACCGCCTGATATCAGCCGTCTTTAGCCACTCTTGGGAGGTCCCTACCGCGGGCGAGCTCGAGGGTGAAGGAGTCCCCCCCTGGCCCCGCCGGAGGCCCCAAATCATCTCCAGTTTTTGGAGAAAAGTTGGAGGAAGAAGCTTCGTCGTCAGCTGAGCAACCTGCACACGAACGGCCCAAGATCGCCAGGACGCATAGATGCGCGACGCGTGGCGCATTTGGATGCTCCAGATCGCAAGCTAGAATCTAATCCGAGCCGTTCAATCTGAAGCGGTAGAACATTTGCACCTTAGACCCAGCAAAGTTCCAGAAGTTCAACTTCGCCTTCAATGTTTCCAGAAATTACGATTAGGTCCCTTCGTGGGGACCTAATTGTAATTCTTTTATTTTCTTTTTAGTTTATTCCCTACATGGACCTTTCTATAATAAAATTATATACTTTCTTTGCAGTTAGGCCCCTGGCTTATAGGGGTCATTTGGACCTCATATTTTTCACATTTTTCCACGATTTTTCTAAGGTAGCTCGATAACTAACTATCCAAGCTATTTTTTCAAGTATTTTTCCCGTATTTTTCATCGCTTCATTTTGTGGTTTTGATTTTTGTCGTCTTGAGTTTGTTTTGAGTCGAATTTGTTTTCAATTTTTTTCCTTGTAAAATCAAGAATAAAAGAGGATTTTATTGGAATTATTTCCTTGTCTCGAAAACCGTAGTTTAAATATTCTGCTTCCTTGAGTTCGACCCAGGCACACTCACTTGGTTAAATTAGTAGTGAACGATAAAATAGGATTTTTCTCTGTTTTATCGTAATTTTTGTTTGATTCAATGTGGTTCCCTCTTTTTGTGGTTATCTCTCTCTACAACCGACAACAAACCACAGGTCGGGACCGCGTTATTAAAATGGTGCCGTTGTCGGGGAAGCGTTGTTTTTACAACGGTTTTTTAATCGATTTTCTCTATTATCTTGATTTTAGAAATTTTATTTTCTTTCTATTTTTTTATTTACCCTTTTTCTTCGGTTTTTATGGTTTTCCGTGTGTCTTTAAATTTTTTATAAGGTTTTTTTTGTGTATTTTTGTTTCTTAACTAATCTTTGCAGGGCCTGCAGGTTCAGCCGGCTTTCTCGGAAGCTGCAAACAGTTCAAAGTGCAGAGACCGAGATTCTCGGTTGCTGAGGGCAGGGTTAGTTAGGGTTTGTGTTATATCTTTTCCTTTATTATTGCAAAAAAAAGAAAGGGCACTTGCCCGTTTTTTGTTTTTTAAAAAGGGGCCCAATAAGGGCATCCCGACTTGTACCTCCCCTCCCTTTTTTCTCTGGGTCTGATTCTCCGGGTGCCGTGCATTTGGGGGATCAAGGCAACCACCGTGAATTTTTTCGCATCGACGGTTTTCCGCGGCTTTTCACGAGGCTAGGTGCTTGTTTAGGAGTTTTCATTTTTATTCTATCTGATTGCGCTTTCGTAGTTAGTCTTAGGACTCGCAACCTGGGTGCATAATTTTAAGACTTTAATATATATATATATATATATATATTATATATATATATATATATATATATATATAAGACATACGTTAGATGCCTGACTGAAAAAATCCAAAAATATATATAATCCAAAAATAAAATCGGGACAGCTTAAGTATCTGATCTAAAACAAACGTAAGTTTTAAATTGATTTGGAAGAGTAATCCCCGCACAAGTTCTTCTCAGAGTGCGTGAGTGAGAGACGACCCTTAAGGATAGAACCAAAATCCGTATTTCTTGTGAAATACTATTTAGTCCATACACCTAATCATCGCTTTTTAGTGGGTACGCTCGGGTAGCCGGAAACGGTCCGAGTTTACTTAGCAGAGTGGGGGGTTTAGAGGACACTGCGTAAGGCTCCATCCTTAAGTAACACAGGTAGCCGGAAACGGTCCGTACTTACCCCCATACTGGCGGAGAGCAAGTGGTTTTCTGTAAAGACTCGGGACAGTATTTCGGGGAAACTTCAGGCACCTATCAGCTCGCGTTAGTACGGGATTATACTTGTTTGCTAATACAATCCTAAAACCGACAAGATAAGCGACCGAACTCTTACGATCATCATCGTGTTGTGTTGGTGAAAATAGTGTTTGCTTTGCGTTGCTTACGAGGCGTGAGTTACCGCGGCTTTTACACATTTCTCATCTTTCTTGAATAATCAATCGTGCTCTCTCGATCGCTCTCTTGACATCGAAGATAATGACTCGACGGTTATTCTGCTTAGACTCCATGAGCCCTCGATCGTTCACCATCTGTTGTACATCTTCACAAACTCAGGATGACCCTCTTCCTAAGTTGGTCCCATCTGATCTCGAGGAGAGTCAGGCCCAGACTCCCTCGCCTCATGGCCAGTCTTTTGAGGTAGACCCTTGCCTCAATGCATCATCAATTTCTCTAGCTGATTTTTCACTGAGTTCTTACGAGAAATTCTCTTTCACAGAAGATCTGAATCAAATGGCTCCTGGAAAAGGACCAACAGAGGAGAGGCTAGCTGAGGATCACCGCACTGAAGGAAGACCAGATCCAGCCGCAGTTATCACGATAGGAATTCTCGATACTTTACAACAAATGAACCTGCAGATTCGAGAACAATTTAGAACTTAGAACGAGTTGCGAGCTGAAATAGCTGCGCTGAGAGCAGGAGTCGGGGAACCCCTTTATCGCCTGCTGTAGTTCCCGCCACTTTACGAGATGAGTATGACCCGGGCGTGAGAATGCTACATCATTGGATTCAGCTACCGTCGAATCAAGGGCCATACGAGCTGAGACCGTACTTCATATCATTGCTTCCCAAGTTCTACGGGAATGCTACAGAGGAGCCGTTTACCTTTCTGCAGCAGTTCGAGATGATTTGTGGTACGACGAGCTATCCAAGAGTTACGCAGGAGGTTGTTTGCCTCAGAGCCTTTCCCTTCGCCTTATCAGATAAGACACTTTACTGGTTGAGCCATCTAGGAAGGGAAGTTTCTACATGGGACGATTTAAAGTCCACATTCTTGCGTATGTATTTTCCTCTGGGAAGGACGAACATGATGAGGAGTCAAATCTCCAACATCATACAGCTACCGAATGAATCTTTTCATGAGGATTGGGATTGATTCAAGGATCTTACAGAGAGATGCCTGCATCATGAGATACCAATGAAGGTGCTTATGCAAAACTATTTTGGAGGACTCCAGCCAGACATTCAGGGGCTAATGAGTGCCACATGTGGAGGCAGTTATTTGAATAATAATGTCGAGTCAGTCTGGTCCATCTTCGAAGGGATGGTCAAGAACTCGAGAGTCGTCGACTCTACTCAGACATTCCCGAAGGCCCCTCTGCCACCACCATCACCGAGAGCATCATAAGGTGGTGAATACTTCAGAGTTTGAATCTAACACAAACATGGGCTTTATTAGCGAGAAATTAACGTTGGTGGACGTGATTCAGAAGCAAGTACGGGACTTACAACTGCTGCGAGAGTTGAAGAAACTCTCATCTCTGCCTCAGCAGCTGAGTGATCTCATGAAGAAGGTATTAGAGCTACAACTTCAGTATAAGCAGGCCCAATCTTCCTCGACTGCACAACCTGCTTGGGGGACTTTACCCGCTCCGACCACCCGACAAATACATTTTGTTCAGAGCGAGCCCGAGACTCCGTAAATTGATTGGCATGAGAATTAGTCTCATGCCAATCCTGGTCAGATCACCAGTGCTGCGGATATGGATGTTGAACCTCAAGCCACTCTTGAGATCAACGGGATTTGGTATACTCCGATTCAGCAACCGAGTGTACCTCATCATCAGCAGCAACAGTACAGTCACCCGCAGCATGGACGTCCACACTTCCAGCACCGACAGCAATACACGCAGTAGAAGTCTCGCCAGCATGCATATCAGAGACCACATTCCTATCAATATCCTGCTAATCATTCACAGATATATCATTATCAGTAGCAGCAGCAATCTTCCTTTACACCGAGAGATTCTCCCAGCCTTACATCTCACATTAATACATGCCAAGGTAGGAGAAAGTAGAAAGCTAGGGTCACCATACCGAATCTGAGATGTCTTCACAGGCCCAGGCCCTAAATCAAATCATGGATATGTTGAGTACGCTCCAAATTGCGCATAAAACAGAGATGGAGCAGGTTAACCATTGTCTGGATGAGTTAACCGTGCCAAAGACCACTCTCCCAGCCCAGCCTCAGATGAATCTGAATAACAAGAGGAGGCATCCAGATCAGGTAGACACCACTACAGGTACGATCTCTTTTCTTGAATTTTTATCTAACTTCATTCGTCTCGGGAGCGGTAGATCACCACGAGCACCTGATGGAGTAAAGGAGAGGGCACTTGATGAGGAGCGAGAGCAAATCCATGAATAGCCACATTATGATGCTGAGGACGAGAATTGTCACAAGGATGAGGACCATCATGATGATCAGCGATAAGGGAGCGATGTCGAAACTATTGACATGGACACCGAGTCAGAAGATGATATCATGCTAGACCATGCAGATACTCCCAACAAAAATTTTTCTTCCTCTATTTTAGAGAGTTTTGTACATAATTCTAAAACTCTCGATGTACAAGTTGATTCTGACTTGAATAAAAAGTTTGATTTTCTCATTCCTGAAATTGTTCCTTCTCCTGATGCTTTGTTTGGAAAAGGAAAGAAAAATACCAAAAAGAATGTTGTGACTCCAGAGACTGGAAGACTATTAAAAGATCACATCTTTTTGAAGATTCCACTTCATGAGGGCTTGGATCTTTTTCCTACGCTCAAGAATCAGTTGAAAAATCGATGCACCATGAGTAGGAAAAAGAGATCACGTATAGAAAAACATGTTTTGACTAACGCTACATCCTGCGCCATACAGAACAAGTTACCTAAGAAGAAGAAGGATTCTGGAGCACATTATGTCAGATGCAAGATCGCCAATGCTGCACTCTATTAGATAACGGTTCCTCGATCAATTTGATACCATCTTCTTTACTCGACAAGCTCGAGTTAGGTCCTCTTTACAAATCCCGCGTGATCCTTCAGTTTTTTGATAGATCCGTAAAGAGACCTAGGAGCATATTAAGGAACGTTATCGTGTCCGTGCAGGGCTTGCAGTTCCCAGTGGACTTTACTGTCCTGGACATGGATTGTCGTACACAGTTACACCTTACCCCGATCATTCTTGGGAGGCCTTTCTTAGAGACCACGAAGGCTCTCTTCGATTATGATACATGGTAGGTATCTTTTCACGTCGAGGGCGAAAAGGTACATATAGAGATGGCGAGAGAATCACACACATCCAGTGATGCATCTTCATATTTCTTGAGTTCTTTAGCCACCTGTGATTACATGGATGAGGTTCGTTGTGACGACCTTGAAAGGTATCAAGTAGAGACCAGGATTTCCTAGTAGAGGATGGGTCCGAGACTACAGTTGGCAATTCTTCCGAGGGTGCTTTATATTTCAGTATGGAAGACGAGAAGCAGATGGATCAGACATCCGAGGAGTTTATTACAGATCTTTCAGATTCAAAGTGTTTGCACAATTCCTCCACTTCAGATGATATAGAGATTGAATATCATTTAGCAGAATTGTTTTCCTCTAGTCATTCTGAGGATGAGCATAGTAGCGAGCCAGATGATGTTTTAGGCATCTTCTGTAGTCTGACTCTAGAGCATATTGAGATTGTGGATAACCATACTGCAGACAAATCCACTGTCGATACAGATCCCAGTACACATATAGATGAGGTTTCAACAGAGCCAGAGTCTACCATACTAGAGCTGAAGTTGTTGCCACTAAATATGAAGTATGCTTTCCTTGCGGGTCCACATCAATAATTTCCGGTCATTATCAGCTTATCATTGACCGACGAACAAGAATCTCGTCTGATGTAGGTTCTTGAAATAAACCGCAAGTCTATTGGGTGGATTGTATCCGATCTCCGTGGGATCAATCCTGCTTTGTGTTCTCATCATATTTATCTCGATCATGACAGCAAACCTTCAAGAGAATTTCAGCACAGACTGAATCCGATTTTACGAGATGTTTCAAGAAAGAGATTACGAAATGGTGCGACGCAGGGTTTATCTATCCAATCTCCAACTCTGAATGAGTTAGCCCATTATATGTTGTCCCGAAGAAGTCAGGAATTCAGATGATTAAGAATGAGAGTGGAGAGGAGATTCCAAAGAGAGTAACCACGTTGTGGCGGGTGTGCATTGATTACAGGAAGCTGAACGCCGTGACGAAGAAGGATCACTTCCCTTTGCCTTTTATAGACCATGTCATAGAAAGGTTGGCAGGGAAGGAATACTTCTGTTTCCTTGACGGTTACTCCGTATACAACCAGGTAATTATTGCTCCTGAAGACCAGGAGAAAACCACCTTTACCTGTCTGTTTGGCATGTACGCCTTTTACAGATGCCCTTTGGATTGTGCAACGCCCCTGCTACTTTCCAGAGGTGTATGCTTGCTATTTTTGCAGACATGGTTGGTGATTTTCTAGAGGTCTTTATGGATGATTTTTCGGTCTATGGTGAGTCCTTTGACGATTGTTTAGCACACCTAGACCAGATTCTTCAGAAATATTGTGAGGTAGATCTCGTTCTGTCATGGGAAAAGAGCCATTTTATGGTTACACACGGGATCGTGTTGGGGCATGTCATCTCCCAGCGAGGCATGGAGGTTGAACCTACCAAGGTGGATGTCATCAAGCGACTCGAACCACCACCAACATTAAGCAGTTACGGTCTTTTCTGGAGCATGTCGGCTTTTACAGACGGTTCATTCAGGATTTTTCTAAGATTGCCCAACCGTTAACTGAATTATTAGGTAAAGACATCGAGTTCTTGTTAGATGACAAATGTATTAATGCCTTTCTCACATTAAAGGTGATGATTATCAGCTCTCCTGTCCTACAGCCACATGATTGGTGTCTACCCTTCAAGTTCATGATGGATGCTTCAGATTTTGCGATCGGGGTTGTATTAGGATAGAGGAGGAATGGACTTCAGGTTGATATCCACTATGCTAGAAGAACTTTAGATGATGCTCAGCGTTATTACACAGTGACAGAAAAGGAAATGTTGGCAGTGGTATTCGCATTAGATAAATTCAGATCTTATCTTCGTGGCTCCAAAATCACAGTTTATATAGATCATTCAACAATCCGATTTTCGATGGAAAGGAAGGATGCCAAGGCACGCCTTCTTAGATGGATTCTCTTACTTCAGGAATTCAATTTGGATATTAGAGACAAGGCTGGGGTAAAGAATGTGGTAGCAGATCATCTCTCCCGATTACAGACAGAGCAGCCTTCAGATGAATACACGCCAGAGATTGCAGAGAGATTTCCAGATGAGATCATCTTTGCAATTACCGAGCTTCCTTGTTATGCAGATATAGTGAATTTTCTGGTTACATAAAAAAGTCCATAGGGTTGGCCAAAGGATTGAGTCGATAGACTAGTTTCCGAGGCACGATACTACCATTGGGAGGATCCGATTCTTTTTCATGAGGGACCGGATTGTGTTTATAGGCTTTGTATTCCTCAGGAGGAATATAATAGTGTCCTCACTCTGTGCCATTCCTTAGAGGTAGGGGGACATCACTCAGGGGAGAGGACAATGCAGAAGGTACTTCAGAGAGGATTATGGTGTCCGGCTCTTACTAGAGATGCTTATACATTCGTGAAGAGTTGCTCGGATTATCAGAGAGTCGTAGGGACAATCAGTGCTAGAGACGCAATGCCTATGCGACCTTTTATTATTTGCGAGATCTTTGATGCATGGGGCATATATTTCATGGACCGTTCCCTTCCAGCAACGGCTTTGAGTACATTCTTCTCGCTGTAGATTATGTTAGTAGATGGGTGAAGGCTATACCCGCACGAACCGCAGATAGTAAGATAGTTTGCAAGTTCCTAAGGGAACACATTATTTTACAATTCAGGATTCCACGTATTCTTATTTCAGATGGGTGTAGCCATTTCTTTAATAAGGAGGTCAAAAAGCTAGTGAAGCAATACGACATTGATCACAAAGTAGCTTCTCCTTACCACCTACAGACAAACGACATGGCTAAAGTCTCAAATAGGGAGGTGAAATAAATTCTTCAGAAATTAGTACGACCAGATAGGAAGAACTGGTCACAGCTTCTAGATCAGGTTCTTTGGGCATATCGTACTGCATAGAAGACTCCCTTAGGTACTTAACCATTCAGACTGGTTTATGGGAGGTCATGCCATTTGCCCATAGAGATTATGCACAAATCTGAATGGGCAATTCGAGAAATTTCACTTGATGCACAGAAAGCATGAACCAAGAGAAAGATAGATCTGAATGAACTAGTAAAAATTCGAAATCAAGCATACGAGAACACCCTCATTTATAAGGACAAAGTGAAGAAATGGCATGATAGACATATTCAGCACAAGATCTTTGTCCGTGGGCAGAAAGTTTGGTCGTTCAATGCAAGATTGAGAATTTTTCCTGGCAAATTAAGAAGCAAATGGGAAGGACCTTACATAGTCAGAACGGTGCACGACAATGGAAGCATAGCTATATCAGATGTGTCACCCGGTGCAGAGCCGTTCGTGGTGAACGGACAGATGCTGAAGCATTTCATAGAGACTAATGATCATCTGGCCCGTGTTGAAGTGATCTATTTTGTACAAGACTCATGATCATTCTTTCACTTTATCTCATCATGTGCAAAGACTTTTGAGCCATTCGATTTTTGGAGTTCACAACACTTGTATATTCTTCGTAGACCACAATCGTCCCCATTTTTGCTCGTCTGCTATACTTAGGATACCGGATCCTAAGTATAGGGGGGACTGATTGTTCGTTGATTAGCGTTTTCTATTTTGTTCTGTTACTTTTGTATATCCTTTCTTTTTTACAAATCATTGGTCTCCAATTTTTTTGCTACACTCTTTTCTATACTTAGGATGCCTTATCCTAAGTATAGGGGGGATCGAGTGATTTCTATGATCTTGTGTTATTTATTTCTTTTGTTCCTCTGTTGTATATTCTTTTCACTCAGTCAGCTCGTTTTTGTTCTTCCAGTATACTTACGATGACCAGATCGTAAGTATAGGGGGGATGACTGACTTTTATTCTTTTTCACCCACTTTTACCTAGCATGAGTTATGTCCTTCTCTTTCTCTTTTGACTCTATGAGGACATATCACAAGCTAAGTATAGGGGTGTATGTATATATTGTATATATACTTTTGTCCATAACTCGTACTTTTATGTATTTTCTATATCTATAAATCCATAAAAAGTGGGTGAGGGTTAATTTAAAACCCATCTATTTATTTATCTATTACTTATAAAATCCTTGTAAATAAGTAAAATATGTCTAAAATCTGTATTTAAAAGACTTAAATTAAAATATGTATTTAAAATATGTATAATACTTATTTAAAACTCTATCTATTAAAATATGTGTAAAAGTCATTTAATCCTTGTAAAATTCTCTGCATATAAAATTTGTAAAATACACTAGATATTTAATTCGAATAAAATATAACCTGTAAAATTCTTGTACAAATATTTGTTAATAAAAATCAGAAATCCATAAAAAAAATACAAATTCCTA
Organism: Ottelia alismoides; assembly: GCA_037367405.1. NCBI lineage: Eukaryota > Viridiplantae > Streptophyta > Magnoliopsida > Alismatales > Hydrocharitaceae > Ottelia > Ottelia alismoides. Next base: position 1,469,525 of record JAZKJV010001004.1, on the reverse strand, counting down.
AAATTCATAAAAATTAAAAAAGCCTTAAAATCCATAAAAATTAGTAAAACTCAGAAAATATACTTCACAAAACATTGTTGCATTTGCATTCGCATTATTCAGAATAAGTTTGATTTCTGGAACTAAGGATTGAGTTTACTCTAAACGATGGAGCTTGATTATGGCATTTAACTTCCGTTGTAAGGTGCCTAGATAGGATCTAGAATTTAGACTCTTCAGGTCTTTGACTTAAAATCTTTCGGTTCCATAAGACCATATTTGGGAAAACGACTCATATGTGCTTAAGTAGACCACTTGGTGTCATACGTACAACTCTACACCAGTGAACCAATCTTGGACACATGCACTCTGCACTTAGCTCTACTTGCATGGAGTTGCGAAGGGCAGTACATCTTGGTAGTGTGTTTCTATCATCGTCTTTCTAGCATTGATGTCTAAAGATGAGAGATATTGGGGTTGTAATAGTCATTTCGGATGAGGGAAGGATATGCTGACCCAATTTTTCTAAGACCTCAAAAAAGGGACAGAACAAAAGATGCTATATCTGTCGAGGCGCAAAGAGATGAATGCAGTGCAAACAAATTACAAAGCCAAATCAAAGAAGAAGCCACCAATTACAAATACGACCACAATGGTCAAAGATTCCACCAAAAATGCATGCACATCTTAGTGAAGACCTACACCGGTTGAGCTTCAGAAGGAGATGCGTCTACACTGGTCGCACTCCACTTCTTTTCTCATTCTTCTACTTTCTCTTTATATACGATTGTGGACATAGCACGAACTGACCTCCGAAGGGAATACCTCCCTCCCCGAGGAAAGAGTAGCTAGATGAGGAATCGATGAAAGTGTATAGCTGGGATGGACGGTTTCTTCACTTCTTTGAGCAGGAAGAGCTAAATCAATTCACACACTTTACAAATTGACTTCAAGGTTGATAGAGTTTGCGATATGAATAAGTGAGTCTGAACTAGCTGATGAGGTGAACTTAAATAAGGATTTGTGGAACTTGAGGACTGTTGAGGATAAAATCCTAATCCGGGTTAAGGCTCCGACAAAGTGCTTGTTTCAGGCCCGATCGAGCTCTGTCTTTTGTCTGTTCTCATGAATTGGTTTAGGAAAACAAATTCATTCTAACTTTCTTTCTTTTTCACTTACTTTTCAAATAAGTGTTTGCTAAGGGACTAGCAAAGTTTAAGTATACGGGGTTGATGAATCCACGATTCATTAACTTTTCTGTCGTATTTTGTCTTAAAATCCTTAACAAATACATGTAAATATTCATTCATTTCCACATTTTATCCAAATCTTATTCATGAATAAAAATGCACTTTTATGCATCAAAAACATTTAAATAAATAAAGAATAAAGAAATAAAGGAAAGAAGGCAGATTGTAGATATGTATATGTGTACAATATGACTTAGAGAATATAAATATAGCTGAAAGATATATTTATATAACCTAACCCTTGAGACCAAGTCAGCATGGATTGGTCGACAAAACAACAAGTAGGGGGAGATAAGAAAAGAAAACCATAAAAATAATTAAAGAACATCCCACACATTATTCACTATTTATCAAATAATTATCAAATCTACATTGATTTTTAATTAATTCATATGAATATATTTTTCACCAAACTCTTTTCCTAATTATTTTTAAAAATGTATACAAAAATAAGTTAAAAATATTATCCTGTATATATGCCAAGAAATCTATTTTTTTTAATTTTCAAAATCTCAACTTCTGAACTTCATAACTTCCTCAAACGAACTCCAATTTCACTCTACTCACCTTTAAAGATCATAAAATAATATTCTCTAATTAATAGAGGTGGTTTCATTAAAATCGGGATCCGTTTGCAAAAAGTCGATTTTGGAACCTAATGACAACGGGGTTTCTGGGCTATTTATTTTATGTAGAACACATTATTTCTAGTTTTATTAATTTTATAATTTCTAATTATTATCATGATATTCTATTTTTATCATGATTTATTTCAGAATATTTGGAGCCTATTTATTATTTTAATAAAATCAAAAACCCTAATTTATAAATAAAATTGAACTATCTGACTTATACCTAATATATCTAAATTATTTTATTAAAATCTACAAAAATTCATAAAACATTATTTATTATTCTAATAATTAAGAAAAAAATAAATTAATATTTATTTATTTATTAAATTAAAAAATCATTACCTATTTAATAAGTATTATTTATACTTATTTATTAATATAATATTTATATTTCGAATAATATTTATTATTTACAAAAATTAATTATACCATAATTTAGATAATTTAATTATATATTTTTCGTTTTTATACCTATTTAAAATAATGTCATTTAGTATTTATTACATAATTTATAAGTAATTTACATATCTGGCCAACCAGGTGTTGACACGTGTCAGCACCGGCTCTTCTTCTACAAGAAGCTAGTGTGGGGTCTGTTCTACCCGGCCATCTTCAACTAATTCTCCATCTCAACCTCTAACGCCTTTGATCAATCTAAGCCATCCACATCTTACTCCTAACAAACTTCATGCACACCCTCCATTAGATCTACCTTAGAGCTTCACCATCCCGCCTATAAAAAGCCATGAAGTAGGTACAACCAATTTAGTTCTCTCTAGCTACCTGAAAGTTCCCAACTTCCAGAACCAAAACCTCTACTTCCAAGCCCCGTGCCGGCCAGCTCCGGTGGTGACAGCACCAGACCGCTCCCTCGCGTGGAAGAAGGACGTCGGAGGAGAAGCTCCAAGGTGATAGACCACCTTGCATCGCCGCCTAGCGCCGTGTATAGCTCAGGGAAGATTTCCCGTCGAAGCCGCCATCTGAGGTAAAAACACCTCTCTTCACAGATCTAATCCTCCACCTTTACTAATTCTTTTCTCGACTTTCGTGCATCGATTAGGGTAGTTAATTATGCGATTAGATCACGTAATAATCCGTCAAAAACGTGAACCAAATCCCCATCCTTGATTTCATCACATTTCATTCGGATTCTTCGTCATTTCGCCATTGTTCATACACCGTTTTTCAAACTATTCTGGAAACTCCATTATTTGGTCTTGTAATCCTTTATCATTTGGTCGATTTCTTGCAAATCGAGCACATATCCCCATTTCTTGCAGGATCTTCTTTAATCTGGAGCAAATTTCAACGAAATTGGAACTCGCAATCACAAGCAATTCATACCCAAAGAAGGCCTAACAACCTAGCAGCTCCAGGATCAGAGCTGGGACAACTAACTTCATCGCCTGATATCTGCCGTCTTCAGCCACGCTTGGAGGATCCCTACCGTGGGCGAGCTCGAGGGGTGAAGGAGTCACCCCTCTGGCCCCGTTGGAGGCCCCAGATCATCTCCAATTACCAGAGAAAAGTTGGAGGAAGAACCTTCGTCATCAGCTGAGCAACCTGCGCACAGGATGCACAGGTGCGTGACGCGTGGCGCATTTGGACGCTCCAGATCGCAAGCCTTAATCTAATCCGAGCCGTTCAATCTGAAGCGGTAGAACATTTGCACCTTTGACCTAGCAATGTTCCAGAAGTTCATCTCCGCCTCCAAAGTTTCCAGAAATTACAATTAGGTCCCTACACAGGGACTTATATGTAATTCTTTTATTTTCTTTTCAGTTTAGTCCCTACAGGGACCTTTCTGTAATAAAACTATATACTTTCTTTGTAGTTAGGCACCTGGCTGGTATTTTTCACATTTTTCCGCGATTTTTCTAGGGTAGCTCGGTAACTATCCAAGCTATGTTTCTAGTATTTTTCCCGTATTTTTCGTCGCTTTATTTTGTGGTTTTGATTTTTGTCTTCTTGAGTTTGGTTTGAGTCAAATTTGTTTTCATTTCCTTTCCTTGTAAAATCACGAATAAAAGAGGATTTTATTGGAATTATTTCCTTCTCTCGAAAACAGTGGTTTAATATTCTGCTTCCTTGAGTTCGACCTAGGCACACTCACCTGGTTAAATTAGTAGTGAACGATAAAATAGGATTTTTCTCCTGTTTTTCCGTAATTTTTGTTTGATTCAATGTGGTTCCCTCTTTTTGCGGTTATCTCTCTCTACAACTAGCAACAAACCGCCGGTCGGGACTGCGTTATTAGTCACCACATTTCTAACTCCAGGTTTATTGCAAATTTCAATGTCAAATTCCTAGAGTAGAAGGATCCATCTAATTATTTGTGGTTTGGCATCCTTCTTGGCTTGTAGATACCTGATGGTCGAGTGATCTGTATGTACTATAATCTTGGATTCAAGAAAATGGGATCTGAATTTCTCCAGGGCAAATACTACTGCTAACAGCTCTTTTTCAAAGACAATGTAGTTTCTTTGTGCTTCATCGAGAGTTCTACTGGCATAGTGAATACAAATGGAATATGATCTCTCCTATGTCCTAGAACTGTCCCAATGGCATAATCATAAGCATCTGTCATGATCTCAATTGGTAGAGACCAATCTAGCGGTTGAAGAACAGGGGCCTGAGTGATTATTTCTTTCAACTGTGTAAAGGCTTGGAGGACTCTATCATTGATAATAAAATCTGCCTCCTTGCCTAAAAGCTCGATCAGAGGTCGGGAGACTTTGATGAAATCTTGGATAAATCGTCGGTAGAAACCGGCATGCCCTATGAAAGATCTGACCTGCTTAAATTTGTAGGTGGCTCTAGTTTTGAAATCATCTCCACCTTCATAGGATCAACCTCCATGCCACGCTTTGAGATGACATGGCCAAGCATAATACCTTTGGTTACCGTAAAATGGCTCTTCTCCGATGAGAGCACAAGGTTCACTTCTCAACATTTTTTTCAAAACTTGGTCTAGATAAGATGAGCACTGATCGAAGATATCTCCGTAGACCGAGAAATCATCAAATGAAGACCTTGAGAAAACTTCCAACCATATCTGCAAATACTGCCAACATACATTGTTGGAACGTCGCTGGAGCTTTGCACAACCCAAACGGCATTCTGCGGAAGGTATAGGTCCCAAATGGACAGGTGAAGGTTGTCTTCTCTTAATCTTCGGAAGCAATGGCTACTTGATTGTAACTAGATTATCCATCAAAGAAACAGAAATATTCCTTCCTGGTCAATCTTTCGACTATCTGGTCGATGAAGGGAAGTGGTAAATGATCTTTCTTGGTCACTAAATTCAGATGTCGTTGATCTACACAGACGCCATAATGTTAGAACTCTGGTTGCGATCACCTCCCCTCGGTCATTCTTGACCATGGTGATTCCTTACTTTTTGGGCACAACATGCAGGGGACTCACCCATTTTGAGTCAGAGATAGGATATATGAATCATGCATCACACCATTTCATTATCTCATTCATCATGGCCACCCACAGGTTTGGATTTAATCTGCTCTGAAATTCACGAGAGGGCTTACTGCCTTCTTCAAGGTATATGTGATGTGAGCACAGTGAGAGGTTTATCCTATGGAGATCTGAAATTTTCTAACCTATGGCCTTGTGGTTTATTTCTAGAACCTTAAACATGCGAGATTCTTGTTCCTCGGTTAGCTGTGAATTGATGATTAAAAGGAACATGTTCAGTGCACCCGCAAGGAAGGCGTACTCCTTGTTTACTGGAAGAGATTTGAGCTCAGGTCGAGATTGGTTTAGCTCAGTGGTGACTTCGGCTACTATGCAGGGCGATGGTGTTGGGTCTTTCATATGTAGCTTGTCCACCATTGGCACTGTAGGATCTAAGTACAGTGCTGCACAAAATTCTTCGATAATTGAATCTTGTTCGTAGAAATTTTCAATGATGTCCTCTTGCTCTGCCAATGACAGGTGGCCATGAATGTATTCATCAGATACGTCAGCAAAAATCTCATCTTCAAGGACATCTGGGAACTCGACTGTGTTGTCCAAGCCTTCTTTGGTGGAGAGGAAAGCTTGGATTTTGATGTCATCCATGAACATATTTGTATCACGGATTTTGGCCAAAAGGCAAACTCTTCTGCTTGTTGTTCTGCCGGTGTTGATACGATTTTTCGCGGTTTAAAATGTTGATGTTATAATGCCGTTGTTTTTCCACGAGAAATCGATATCAAACAAATAATAATACAACTACGAGCGTAATGGAGGAATGAAAATGTAAAACGCAAGTAGAGGTTTGAATCCACAAGGACCAAGTAAATATGCAATTTTTAATTCGTCTTTCGAACTTGATTCTGATCTTAATCTGATGAAATGAGTTGTGATGTTAATTTCACTTAGAGGATGGCAAACAATATGATAGAACCTATTTCAAAATAACTGAAATGCTTCCTAATATTTTTCGAGAGTTTTCTAGAATTTTAAACAATGTTTTAGCACATGAAATGACATGTAAAAAATGTATATGCAATTACAGAGGACATTAAAGAAATGATCTAATGCTTGCAACTAATTAATATTGAAACTAAAGGACATGCTTGAAATAACTTAAAATAAAAGATAGTTCATGGATTTAAGTAAGATTGACACAAAAATAAAGAGAAAGAAATAAAGAGAGAGAGAGAGAGAGAAAGGGAGAGATTGTTTTCTCTCTTAACGCATGGGGCGTTGAATGCACGTCAAAGTCGGCTGGAGGTTCATGCAGGAGGAGGATCACACGCAAGAGGATGGTGGTTAGACGCTGACGTGCGCAGGGAATCGCTGGAGGTCGTCCGCGCATGAGCAGAGGTGCGCGGGGGTGCGAGGGTGATTGGCGCGCAGAGGAGGTGGACGCCGGTACGCGGTGGCACGCTGGAGGTGCGCGAGGGAGCTGGTGGCTGGAGGCACCTCCGCTGGCTTCTGTGGTCGATGATGCACGTGGGGGATCGCTAGAGGTGGTCTGCGCGTGAACAGAGGTGCGCGGGTTGCTGTTGGTTGGTGCGTTGGCTGCGACACACGCTGGTAGGGGCAACTGGAGGGTGTTTCTGCGCACGAGAGCAGCTAGAGCAAGACTACCGCGCGAGCTGGATGCAAGGGGTCACGAGGTGCATCACGGTTGCTGAAGGTGATGACCTGCAAAAAAATGGAAACACGAAGGGAGAGAGATAATCAAGAGAGGGAGAGTTAGCAGGGGAAGAAGAGAACACGAGAGAGAGAGAGTGAGGTGTGCGTGCATGAAAAATGGGAGAGAGGGAGAGGGTGTGTGAGTAGAGAGGAGAGATAACGTGAGAGAGGTTCCCCTTTAACGCATGGGATGTTGGCTATTTATAGAGAGGGAGGGAGAGTACATGGGAATTTATTATTTTGCATGGGAAAGAGATTTTGGTGGGTGGGTGGTGTATTGGAATGGGGTGTGGACGGCTATATTTTATGGGGAAAGGGGAGATAGAGAGTAATGCATGGGGAAGGGATTTTGGTGATTTTTGTAAAAGAGATCCTCCCTTTTTATTCCAAGATAAAATGTCACGACCCGTCCCGCTAAGCAGAACGTGCCGCGACAAAGATCTTTCTTCTTCATATATTTTTTTTTCCTCAAGTAAACATGTGGCAATCTCAAAAACATAACATCTTTGTATTTCAAGTTCACAACACCAAGAAGTGTACTACACAAGTTCTATCTATTACAACTTCTTACAAAATAACACAGACAGTACAAAAACTACGAAAAAGCAAAAGCCACCTCCTCCTAGTGTATAAGCAGTCCTTTCTCCTGCTAGTCGTGATTCTGCTGATCTGTACATAATTATAATATAAAGGGATGAGTCTAAACCCATTTATGAGCTTAGACCCAGTGAAAGGATCTCAAGCTTTTTACATATAGCTAAAAACTGAAATATGAGCATCATGACAAGAAATTTATGTTGAATACTGTGAAATAGCTTAAAAGAAACTTTATGACAGAAATTTCGTATAACAGCATGCTAGTTTTGCAATTGAACGCTGAAATCACTTCAAAAGCAGATAAACTGAAACATAATCATCACTATCAAGCTGTTTGTACTAATCACCACTGTGGCTAATTTATTGACTCATGAACGCTGAAACAAAGCTAAGTCATACGCGCAGACGGTCCCAAAGACCAAAAACACCCTGCATACGGCCCAAAGCCTATATGTATACAGAATGCGGACCCAAAGTCCTCTTGATACCATATCTAATGGTTTGCCATATCTAATGGCGGTTTCAGGGTCATATCTAATGACATCACCATATCTAATGGCTAGTTCATGATTTGTATAAAAGAGCTACTGTGGTGCTTATCTTCTGATTCTGATTCTTTTCTTGCCACTAATAAACCGTAATTTTGCTAATTCAATCTCATAATAGCAAAATCATGAACATAAAACACTCTTGGCATAACATACATATTCTGATAGCTAGAACTTGTTTAAGAACTTGAAAAGTGAGCCATAATGCATAGTAACCGTGCAAAACATAATTCTTCACATAAAACTCATATCTAAATAGTGAAACATCATGTCTCGTGTTCCATCAAGAAGAAAATGCAGAAAAACGTGTTATCAAGATAAAACTCGTGAAACGATGTCTGAAATACAATCTGAAGCCCTGATTTCATCTCAACCGTATGGTACTTGTAATTAATGCGTAAAAACTTTAGAAAACACGATTTCATACTTGCTATTCAAAAACCATGCATAAAAGCTAAAGACTAGTGCTTTAAAATAGCGCTTGAGAATCCCTCACCTGATTGTTGTCTAACTTGGGTCGAAAATGCTTCTTTAGTGAAATATCCCTCTATACCCGTCCTAGATTTGATTACTATGGCCTGATGCGGACAGAACTTCGTTACGGCTTTTAAAAACGCTCTAGATCACCGACAGGGTTTCGCCGTGGCTCCTCTCGTGCTCCTTCGCAACCTCGGCGGCCTTGCGGCTCTAAGGTGGAGATATGGGCGTGGGATGAAGTGAGGAGTATGGGGGGTCATGGGTATTTATAAGCCTCCACCCCCTTTACATGTGTGACATGTGTCAGCATGTAAGGGAGGTTCCATGAGACATGTTGTTTTTTAACCATGTATGAAGGCACATGGCATGGCACATGGCATGATCATAAGAAAACTTGTTGCCTAAGTAATAGGCTTGGCTTATCCATGAGTTTACTTGTTGCCCAAGCAAAAGACTACACCGTGACATGTGTTAGTCTCAGGATAATGACACATGGCACTACTGAGGTTTTGACACTTGTCCTGACTATAAAACGACACGTGTCCCATGATTTCCACTCCATGTATCCTACTTTTGCTAATGATGCTTAATTAACACTAATGTAATTAGCACTAATCATGCTTAATTAGTCTTAATGATGTGATTATGGCTAATGAGTATCAATCTATGCTAATGACGCTTAACTATCACTAATGACTGGTAATTAGCACTAATCATGCTTAATTAGTCTTAATGATGTGATTATAGCTAATGAGTATAAATCTATGCTAATGAAGCTTAATTATCACTAATGACGGGTAATTGCACTAATCATGCTTAATTAGTCTTAATTATGTGATCAATGCTAATGATACTTAATTATCACTAGTGACGGGTAATTAGCACTAATCATGCTTAATTAGTCTTAATGATGTGATTATGCCTAATGAGTATAAATCTATAACATTATGGGCACTTTGCAAGTAGTGGCTTCTACTACTTATAAGGTACTACCAAAAATCCAGATTACTAGATGTAGTACTATGTTTTGATGTGCTACACAATTCAAAGAACCTTTTGCATTCCATTTTTATACAAGATGGTCTCTGATATAAACACAACAAGTTTCAATAAAATCATTGCATTAAGGCGAATATATTGACTCTGGTGTCTGTAAAGTGTGAATACTATAAATCCAATATTTCCTTTAAATAACAGTTGATCACATTCAAAGGCATAGTGTACAAAACGCGTATTACAATTCTCCCCTACTTGCAATAAATTTCGTCCTCGAAATTTAAGTACCTTTGCTAGTTTGAAAATAAGTGGGGATATTGAGATCTCATTTCTTCCTCTCGTTCCCATGTGGCTTCTTCTATTGCGTGACTCCTCCATAAAACTTTAACTAAAGGAATCTTCTTTGTACGAAGCTCTTGTACTTTATAATCTAGAATTTCCACAGGAACCTCCTCGTATGACAGATCTTCCTTCAATTGAATATCTTGAGGTTGTATCATATGGGTTGGATCTGGAATAAACTTCCGAAGTGTGGAAACATGAAATACATCATGTATCCTTGCTAGTTCAGCTGGAAGTTGAAGACGATATGCCACACTACCGATTCTCTCTGTGATCTCATAAGGGCCAATGTATCTAGGGCTTAGTTTCCCTTTCTTTCCAAATCTGATTAGGCCTTTCCATGGAGATACTTTTAGAAACACATGGTCTCCCACTTGAAATTCTAAGTCTCTCCTTCGCATAACTTTTCTGTCTAGTTTGCGCTGCCTTTAAGCATCTCTTGATTTCCTCAACTTTTTCTATTGTGCTTTGTATTAGTTCAGGTTGAACCAATTTTCGTTCTCCAACCTCACTCCATCAGATAGGTGTTCTACATGGTCTTCCATACAATGCTTCATAAGGTGCCATCCCAATACTAGTATGATAGCTGTTATTGTATCTAAACTCTATAAGTGAGAGATGTTCATCCCAGCTTTCTTTAAAGCTCAGTGCACAAGCTCTAAGCATGTCTTCTAGAGTCTGGATAGTCCGTTCTGATTGGCCATCTGTTTGAGGATGGAAGGCTGTACTAAATGCAAATTTCGTTCCCATAGCTTTATGTAAGCTTGGCCATTGCTTAGAAGTAAATCGTGGATCTCTATCAGAAACAATTGACACAGGAGCCACATGACGGCTAACTATCTCATTAACAAAGATCTTTCCCAAATGGTCTAGACTTTATGTCATGTTAATGGCTAAGAAATGTACAGACTTAGTTAATCTATCCACTATGACCCATATTGCATCGTGACCTCGACGGGTCCTTGGAAATCTTGAAAAAAATCCATAGTGATGTGTTCTCCATTTCCATTCTAGTATTGGAAGTGTCTGTAATGTCCCCGCTGGTCTAAAACGCTCTTGTTTAGTTTGTTGGCATATAGGACATCTAGAAACATACTCTGCAATCTCTCTCTTTATGCCAGACTACCAATAGTAGCTTTTAAGTGTTCTATACATCTTAGTGCTTCCTGGGTGCATGGTATACATGGAGTTATGTGCCTCTTCCAAAATCTCAGTCTTTATATCAGATTTCTTCGGAACACACAACCTTCCTTTAAAGAATAAGACCCCTTGACCATCTATTGTATACCCGGCTTCATCTCCTTCCTTAATCTTCTCAACCATTCTAATGATTTCAGAATTATGGACTTGGGCCTCCCTAATTTTATCATATAATATGGATCTCACTTGTAGGGATGCTAATAAGGCTCCAGAGTTACTTATGGTTAACTTTGCATGTAACTCTTTCAGCTGGTAATATTCTCCTTTTAAGTGAGATAGCTGACCATTAGACTTTCTACTAAGAGCATCAGCTACGACATTGGCTTTCCCCGGATGATATTCTATGGAACAATCATAATCTTTGATTAGTTCTAACCATCTTCTTTTCCTTAAATTCAACTCTTTCTGAGAGAAAATATATTTCAAACTCTTGTGATCCGTAAAGATTCGACAAGTTTCCCCATATAGATAGTGTCTCCAGATCTTTAAGGCAAATACTATAGCAGCTAACTCAAGGTCATGAGTTGGGTAATTTAACTCATGTTGTTTTAGCTGTCTAGATGCATAAGCAATCACCTTATCATTCTGCATTAAGACGCATCCCAGCCCTTGTCTTGAGGCATCACTATAGATTACATAATTACCTTTCCCTGATGGAAGGCTAAGTATAGGTGCTGAGGTGAGATGATTCTTGAGTTCCTTAAAACTCTTCTCGCATTCTTCGTCCCAACTATACTTCACATTCTTCCTAGTTAATCTTGTCAATGGTGTGGCAATTCTAGAAAAGTTTTCAACAAATCTTCGATAATACCTAGCTAATCCAAGGAAACTTCGGATTTCTGATGCATTTATCGGTTGTTCCCATCTAAGAACCGCTTCTATTTTTGATGGATCTACTGTTATTCCTTCTCTAGATATAACATGGCCTGGAAATGCAACATTCCTTAACCAAAACTCACATTTATCAAACTTTGCATATAATCGGTGTTCCTTCAGGGTTTGAAGTACAATTCTCAAATGTTCTCTATGTTCTTCCTCTGTTTTAGAATATACTAGAATATCATCAATAAATACAATCATGAATTTGTCCAGATATGGACGGAAAACCCTATTCATCAAATCCATAAAAGCAGATGGGGCATTTGTCAAACAAAAAGGCATTACTAAGAATTCATAATGCCCATATCGGGTTTGAAATGCAGTTTTAGGGACATCTTCTCCTCTAATCTTTAACTGATGATAGCCAGATCTCAAATCAATCTTAGAAAATATAGAGGCCCCTTGTAATTGGTCAAATAAGTCATCTATTCTAGGCAGAGGATAGTTATTGCGGACAGTCACTCTGTTTAGTCTCCTGTAATCTATACAAAGTCTCATGGACCCATCTTTCTTCTTGACAAATAGAACAGGAGCACCCCAAGGAGATATACTGGATTGTATAGATCCCTTATCTGTCAACTCCTGTAATTGAGTTTTGAGTTCTTTAAGTTCAGCTGGGGCCATTCTGTAAGGAGCTAAGGCAATTGGATTGGTACCCGGAATGAGGTCAATAGTAAATTCAATTTCCCTATCAGGAGGAATTCCTGGTAGTTCGTTTGGAAACACTTCCGGAAACTCCTTCACCACAGAGATATTTTCTAAACTGGTTGCTTCTGCTTTAGTATTAAACACGTAAGCAATATAAGAGGAATATCCCTTTCTTATCAACTTTTGGGCTAAGAGACAGGAAATGACATGGGTAGGATATACCCTTCTTTCTCCATAGAAAGTGAATTCAATATCACCTGGTTTTCTAAAAGTGACATGCTTCAGATGACAGTCTAGAAGAGCATGATATGTACTTAAGCAATTCATTCCTAGGATAGCATCAAATTCCCTTATCTCCATAGGAATCAGGTCTACTTCAATATAATTCTCTCCTATCGTTACCAAACAATTTCGAAGGACATTCCTAATAATTTCTGGTTCTCCCTTAGGCAAAGAAATTGCTAAAGCATGCTTGAGAGTACTTGTAACTTTATCAGCATGTATGGAGAATCTTTGTGAAATAAAAGAATGAATTGCACCAGAATCAATAAGAGTATTGGCACTTTTACCAAAAATAATAGTGGTACTTGATACAACATCATCCGCAGATATGGCCTCCTCTAAGGTCATAGCAAACGCTTTTCCCTCTCTCTGGTTTGATCTATTCTGTGTATTACTTTTATTTTGTTCCCTTGCAGGTGGAGGACGACGTATAACAACATCACGGTTTTCATTTGGTGACGGTCTTCCCATAACCCGACGGCCTGGGACCAGTATAGGGCAATTCTGACGTATGTGGCCTATCTCGCCACATTGATAACACCCAGTGGTCCCCTTACGGCAAGTTCCCGGATGAAACTTTCCACAGTTTGTACATTGTGGAAAAGAAAGAGTTTTGTTTTCAGAAGTCCCAACTGTATATCTATTTGTTTGATTCCCCTATACTCTAGGAGCTGATCTATTATCTTGCCTTGAATTCCCAGCTATTCTTGGTTCTTTGTTCATGGTTCCTCTCCATAGGGGTCTATCTGCAAACCTTTTCTTTCCGTGATCATTGCACTTTCTTCTTTCTATCACCACTCGTTCAGCCCTACGAGCAGCTTCCACCAATTTTGCATAATCTGTATATCCCGTGGCTGAAACCATTTCCTTTAAGTCAATATGCATACTATCTTCTAGACGTCTACACCTTTCTTCTTCTGTTGCAACCAGAGAAGCAGTAAACTTTGAAAGTTCGGTGAATTTCTTCTCATATTCATCAAACACATTGCTCCCCTGAGTAAGGAATAGAAATTCCCTACGTTTCTCCTCGTGATAAACCCTTGGGTAGTATTTTTCATTGAACTCTTTCTCAAATATCTCCCATGTAATATGAGATGGGTTTGGATATTTCATTTTCACCGATGTCCACCAATCATCAGCGCTATCCTTCAGAAGAAATATTATATACTTCAACTTTTGTTCGTCTGTACAGTCCATTAGAGCAAATATTTTCTCCATATTCTTGAACCATTCTCTGGCCTTCTTTGGATTAGTATCTCCTACAAATGGTTCTCCTCCCAGCTTCTTTACATGTTCAAAGGGCAACTGGTGCTCAAATTCATGTCTTTTAACTGAGTGGGCAGCCATGCCTCCTAGTGTTTGAGCTATCAAGGTAAACGTGTCGTACACGTTGTATTGTTATCATTCTCGTGACTAGGGCCTTGTGTGGTCCCATGTGGCTACTCTACTGTCATTGTTTCCTAAATAACACCTCAATTAGATCCTTCATTAATATAAATCCTCCAATAATGATTCTAGATATCCTCAAGACTATAATATCAATTTTCTTCTAAGTCCAAATTATCTTTTAATACAAATAGGTCAACTCCTAATATAATTCTTGCTCAAGGTCGTAAAACCTTTGCTCTGATACCACAAGTTGTCACGACCCGTCCCGCTAAGCAGAACGTGTCGCGACAAAGATCTTTCTTCTTCATATATTTTTTTTCCTCAAGTAAACATGTGGCAATCTCAAAAACATAACATCTTTGTATTTCAAGTTCACAACACCAAGAAGTGTACTACACAAGTTCTATCTATTACAACTTCTTACAAAATAACACAGACAGTACAAAAACTACGAAAAAGCAAAAGCCACCTCCTCCTAGTGTATAAGCAGTCCTTTCTCCTGCTAGTCGTGATTCTGCTGATCTGTACATAATTATAATATAAAGGGATGAGTCTAAACCCATTTATGAGCTTAGACCCAGTGAAAGGATCTCAAGCTTTTTACATATAGCTAAAAACTGAAATATGAGCATCATGATAAGAAATTTATGCTGAATACTGTGAAATAGCTTAAAAGAAACTTTATGACAGAAATTTCGTATAACAGCATGCTAGTTTTGCAATTGAACGCTGAAATCACTTCAAAAGCAGATAAACTGAAACATAATCATCACTATCAAGCTGTTTGTACTAATCACCACTGTGGCTAATTTATTGACTCATGAACGCTGAAACAAAGCTAAGTCATACGCGCAGACGGTCCCAAAGACCAAAAACACCCTGCATACGGCCCAAAGCCTATATGTATACAGAATGCGGACCCAAAGTCCTCTTGATACCATATCTAATGGTTTGCCATATCTAATGGCGGTTTCAGGGTCATATCTAATGACATCACCATATCTAATGGCTAGTTCATGATTTGTATAAAAGAGCTACTGTGGTGCTTATCTTCTGATTCTGATTCTTTTCTTGCCACTAATAAACCGTAATTTTGCTAATTCAATCTCATAATAGCTAAATCATGAACATAAAACACTCTTGGCATAACATACATATTCTGATAGCTAGAACTTGTTTAAGAACTTGAAAAGTGAGCCATAATGCATAGTAACCGTGCAAAACATAATTCTTCACATAAAACTCATATCTAAATAGTGAAACATCATGTCTCGTGTTCCATCAAGAAGAAAATGCAGAAAAACGTGTTATCAAGATAAAACTCGTGAAACGATGTCTGAAATACAATCTGAAGCCCTGATTTCATCTCAACCGTATGGTACTTGTAATTAATGCGTAAAAACTTTAGAAAACACGATTTCATACTTGCTATTCAAAAACCATGCATAAAAGCTAAAGACTAGTGCTTTAAAATAGCGCTTGAGAATCCCTCACCTGATTGTTGTCTAACTTGGGTTGAAAATGCTTCTTTAGTGAAATATCCCTCTATAGCCGTCCTAGATTTGATTACTACGGCCTGATGCGGACAGAACTTCGTTACGGCTTTTAAAAACGCTCTAGATCACCGACAGGGCTTTGCCGTGGCTCCTCTCGTGCTCCTTCGCAACCTCGGCGGCCTTGCGGCTCTAAGGTGGAGATATGGGCGTGGGATGAAGTGAGGAGTATGGGGGGTCATGGGTATTTATAGGCCTCCACCCCCTTTACATGTGTGACATGTGTCAGCATGTAAGGGAGGTTCCATGAGACATGTTGTTTTTTAACCATGTTTGAAGGCACATGGCATGGCACATGGCATGATCATAAGAAAACTTGTTGCCTAAGTAATAGGCTTGGCTTATCCATGAGTTTACTTGTTGCCCAAGCAAAAGACTACACCGTGACATGTGTTAGTCTCAGAATAATGACACATGGCACTACTGAGGTTTTGACACTTGTCCTGACTATAGAACGACACGTGTCCCATGATTTCCACTCCATGTATCCTACTTTTGCTAATGATGCTTAATTAATACTAATGTAATTAGCACTAATCATGCTTAATTAGTGTTAATGATGTGATTATGGCTAATGAGTATCAATCTATGCTAATGACGCTTAACTATCACTAATGACTGGTAATTAGCACTAATCATGCTTAATTAGTCTTAATGATGTGATTATAGCTAATGAGTATAAATCTATGCTAATGATGCTTAATTATCACTAATGACGGGTAATTGCACTAATCATGCTTAATTAGTCTTAATGATGTGATCAATGCTAATGATACTTAATTATCACTAGTGACGGGTAATTAGCACTAATCATGCTTAATTAGTCTTAATGATGTGATTATGCCTAATGAGTATAAATCTATAACATTATGGGCACTTTGCAAGTAGTGGCTTCTACTATTTATAAGGTACTACCAAAAATTCAGATTACTAGATGTAGTACTATGTTTTGTTGTGCTACACAATTCAAAGAACCTTTTGCAGTCCATTTTTATACAAGATGGTCTCTGATATAAACACAACAAGTTTCAATAAAATCATTGCATTAAGGCGAATCTATTGACTCTGGTGTCTGTAAACTGTGAATACTATAAATCCAATATTTCCTTGAAATAACAGTTGATCACATTCAAAGGCATAGTGTACAAAACGCGTATTACATAAAATGTGAGTGTCATTTATACAACCAAATTGACTACCACGACGTATTGGATTTTTGTTGGATTAACGTTATATAAGTGCACCCAATAATTCTTCATTTTCTCTGATAAAAGTAAATCTGATTTGTTTAGTTTATAGATGGTAATCAATCTCAGTTTAGAATATTTCCATCATATGATCTTTTAAATGTGAATAGAGATTTTTGAGAATATTTTATCCAGATGATTTGTTGATTTTATGATGATTTTATCTGCTATGTGTATAGGATCAATAGAATGCAAATTATGCGAATTTGGAGTTTATAAATCAAAGATTAATAGTGTACTCCACATAATTTAAGCTTGTTATAATAGTATATAATGAAATCATCACACCCCCATACTTAAATCTTGCTAGTCCCGAGCAAGAGTGATATAAATAATAATGAAGGATGAGAAAAAATAATGGAGATGAATCGAGTGAGGGTTTGTAGCAGACATACCCACAAAGTCTTTAGTCTCCAGCTCTCAACCACACAAATACACAAACATTAGTAGAGTTGACCCATGGATTAATGATTTGTTCGAATTGTCGACTTGACTTGAGTTTTGTAGTTTTAACAGCCTCTCAGTTCCAATAAAATCATACATGGTTTCAAAAGGTCGATCAAGTCAGCTCATCCATAAGAAACAAGTATTCTCTTTGATCTTGAATGGATATAAATAGTGTTAGTGATGTTTTAGCTTTCACGAGTCAAGAGAACGAGCTAACAACACAATCTATCAAGGTACCGAATGATTCCCTACACATATAGCCTCAGTCCTCACCTGAATTCAGGCATATTCTCTTTTCACCCAAGTATGTCGGCATAAAAAAGTAGGTCATAATTCTTTGGAGAATGG
The DNA here is from genome assembly GCA_037367405.1 of Ottelia alismoides. Taxonomy (NCBI): domain Eukaryota; kingdom Viridiplantae; phylum Streptophyta; class Magnoliopsida; order Alismatales; family Hydrocharitaceae; genus Ottelia; species Ottelia alismoides. The sequence goes on along the minus strand of JAZKJV010001004.1, from coordinate 1,451,566 downwards.
GACTTAATTTTCGGGGTTTTCCGTAGGCCGCTTTGGTCCGTTACTCTCATTCCCTTCCTTTTGCAGAGCATAACCCTGGGCCTCTTTGGGCGTCTTTTAAGAAATTAGGTAGCATCATTGGGCTGCTACCACGGCTTTGTTGGTGGAGAAGGGTTATCTGGTGGTTTTCTTTCATTGCTTTTGCTTCGCACATCTTTGCATGATTGGTGGTTTTTGGCATTCTTTTGTGTTGTGATATGCCTTTTTTGGTGTTTTTGTTTTGGGTTTGGCATCAAAGGTAGTGACGGCTTAATATTGACTTTAGGAGGCACAATACTGGATTATTTGATGACATACTTAGTTAAGAGAGGTCATGTTGTCCGTGAGTCAAGTTCCTTCACTGACTATAAACAAGGTTCGGGCATTGACACAACCAAGAGGACAACTCCTCACCTCAACTAGATTGTAATTTTATCTCGTAAAATAAACTCAATCAAGCTAAGTGCAATGTGTAGTTGCTTAATATCCAGTGAAGAGTTTAAGAGTGGTACTAGTTTCTCAAGTGATCTAGTTAGATATAGAAGTTCATTCATGAGTAGAGTTAGTGGAAGTGAAAGAATAAAGTCCATATCGACCTGAAGAAAGCTTAAAAACTCATGCCTAGTGAAATTCTGATGAAGTTAAGTGGATTAGGGTCAACTCAACCTCAGTCTATAATCTATGCAGTGAAGATCTGATTTCAAAAAATAGGATAAAACTAGGAAGGACGTATTTTGGTGGTTTTTTGCTTTTTAAAAATATTTTTAAGGGAATTTTTACAAAATTTTTGAAGATTTTTTTGTGAAAGTATGCAATTTTGAAAACTATGCAGACACCCCCCATGCTTATCAGATACCATGTCCTCATGGTGAAGACAAGGTGTAATAGGAGGACCAAAAGAAGGGGCAAGTGATGTGAAAAGTATTTTTGTGTTTTGTTTTTTTTTAACAGAGTAGGGGTGTGCCCCCATACTTATCTAATGCAATGTAGTAAAGATAAAGATACTTGTGAGAGGGGACTCACGAGAATGCATGATTTAACGCCTCAGCTTGGCGATGTTGTTGTTCACTTTTCTTGCAGAAGGTATGTTGTGCAGACAGGCATAGGACCAGATGGTTCAACAACAGGTTTCAGTCTTTGACCTTTGACTCTAAAAGTGGCATTTGTGTGTGGATCACAGATTTCTATTGCACCGTTATCAAAGACTTTGGTTACAATGTATGGTCCTTTCCACTTCGATCTCAGTTTTCCTGGAAATAGTTTCAATTTTGCATCGAAAAGCCATACTTTTTTATTCTCTTGAAATGTTTTCCTCGAAATGTTCGCATCATGCCATATTTTGATTTTTCTCTTTATACAACAAGTTGTTGTCATAGTCTTGTGATCTCAATTCTTCCAGTTCAGATAAATCCAATAGTCTTCTCTTTCCAGCCTCATCATAATCCAAATGGCATTTCTTGATTGCCCAGAGTGATTTGTGGTGAATCTCTACGGGTAGATGGCATGGCTTTCCATAGACTAACCGATATGGGCTCATTCCTAAGGGTGTGCGGAAAGCTGTGTAGTAGGCCCAGAGAGCACAATATAAGTATTGAGACCAATCTTTACGATTAGAGCGGACAATTTTCTGGAAGATGGTCTTGATTTCTCGATTTGAGAGCTCAACCATTCCATTGGTCTGTGGGTGATAGGCATTTGAGATACGATGTTCGACTCCATTCCTCTTGAGTTAATTCTTAACAATAGTATTCAGAAAATGTGTTCCACCATCACTAATGACCACTTCAGGTAATCCAAATCAAGAGAAAAGGTTGGTCAGGAATTTGACAACAGTGGCGCTATCAGCGGCGTGAGTGGGAATGGCTTCAACCCAACGGGACACATAGTCAACAGCGAGCAGGATGTGTTGATATCCTTGAGAGATGGTAAATGGTCCCAAAAGAACATCCTGCTCGTTGTTGACTGTCATATTGCTGCTTTTTATTCTGTACATATACCGACTCACTCTCATCTGATTATATACATCATTGCATCAGGAAACGGGATATGTACAGAATTAAAAGCAGCAATAGGAATAGTGTTCTTAGTTACAACAAAATCTATGCCCACATCAGGCTATACATGCGGATGACTAAAATGAGAAGGGTCATCCAAGAAAGGCGGGCATCCAAAATCTTCAAGCGAGGCTCCATCGACTAGCATCGGATCAACTGCAGGGTAGTCTCCTCCATGGTTGGTTGGCTGGTGCTTCAACTGTTGGTGCTTTCTTTTTAGTGTTTTTTACTTTGATGATTAATTTGGATTTTTGGTGGTGCTTCTCCTTCTTCTTCCTTACCCAGTATGGATGTTGGTCTGGCTGATGTAGAAGAAGACAATGACTCCCCCATAGTTGCTTTATTCTTCCCCTTGTAAGTGGTTGATGGCTATAAGGTCCTACCGATCTTGAGAGTGACAACATTAGATAAAAATAATTCATTAATATCTGACTTTGTAAGAACGGAGGGCACCTCACAGACTACCTGCTCTTTCTTCTTAAAATTGTTAGGGTTTGCCCCCACTTGTGCAGGAATGGAGGTCTTGGTGGCGGTGAAATTGTCCAACTTTTGACTAAGATCTGTAAGGCCCTTAACAAGTTGGGCCAGAAAGTACAAGGTAGGGTTCACTAGAAATGCAGCCTCAGATACCTCGGCATGCTGGGTACGCTGGTATTACTACTGGTATTGGGACTGCTGGTTGGGATACTAAGAGTGATACAGAGGAGAAGGGTGATGCTGTTGATGCTGCTGAGGAGGGTGCTACTGATACGACACAACCGCATACTACTGGTTCTGCTAGTACTATCGGCATTGCAGTTGTTGGTACTGCTTTTGTCTCCAATTTCCATGAAATTGTGAAGATTGCTAGTGTTGTTGGTGTTGAGGCTGGTTGTCCTGGACAAATCTCCCTCCTTGTTGCTAAGGGAACTGGCGAGAGTTAGCAACTTGACCATGCTAAGGTCCGCTCGGACGGGTTGGTTGCACATTATCCGACCATACATTGTTCATCTCCTAAATGAGAGGAGGTGGAGGGGAGAACTATTCAAAAAGGTACTGGGGCTCTGGCTGGTGGACGACCAGTTGTTGTTGCGACTGCTACAAAGTGGGTGGCTCTGGGGCTTGCACGTAGTAGACGTGTTGAACCGTTGGCTGGGTCTGACTTGGATGAGGAGGGTGTGACTGTGTGTGTTCCTTCGTCTCAGCTGAAGTGGATGTCGATGCAGACACAGAGTTGCAGGAGCTGATTGTAATCACCAGCAACTCGAGTTGCTTGGTGATTTGATTTAGTTTGTCCAGGTTCTTCGTTCTTTGTTCGATCACAGCGAGTTTCTCCAGATCCTATGATTGCTTCTCAATGATGTCTACTTTGGACAGGTGGCTCTCAATAATGGTCAGATTAGAGCTCTCATCCCTGTCTGGCTCTTGTGATGCTGCAATATGCACAGGCTTTTGAACATTTTGTGGCTAGCACTGATAGGCACGAGACAACGATAAAGCAGCCTCTCCTTCAGCCATGTCTTCAAAGATCTACCAGATGACATCCTCGTCTTTGTTGAAATGAGATCCACTACAAGTGGCCCACGAGCTTCTGACTTTCGATTATCAGTCCCCCGAAGAAGTGTTGGACCAGGATGGTCATACAAATCTCATGATGGGGACACTTTTCTTATAACTCAGTAAACCTCTCCCAGGCCTCATGGATAGATTCGTGAGTGGCTTGGGTGAAGTTTGCTATAGGGGCACACATCTTATTAAGTCACCCCAGAGGATAGCATTTGTGCACAAAAGGCCAACTTCAGTTCTTCCCAGGTGGTGATGACCTTCTCCAAGTGGCTGATCCAATGAAGGGCCTTATCCTGAAGGCTGAAGGGAAATCTTGTCATCTTGAATACCCCGAGGGGTATACCACGGTAGTGAGTTGTGCCAAAAATGTGCCCGGATTGTTGTATATGAATGTAAGGTTCTTTGTTGGCGTTCCCTCGGAAGGAGTGTAGGAGCGCCAATAGATGTGGCTTTTAATTCAAAATGGACATGGATTACAGGAATTTGAACCTATTTAGTTACTTTTCCTGCCCCAGGATTGTATGTATCTTTGAGAGTCGGCTTAAGCAGCTCTACTCTATACTCGTCTGGGCCTCTACCATCTCCACTTCAGGGTCTTCAAATCCTCCTTGGTTTTCTCTCCCTCTCCTCAAGTCATTGAGCATATCTTGAAAGGTTACTGTGCTAAGGCTTTATCCGTAATCTGTTGCTGGATAGCTTAAATCAAAGCAAGGATCTGAGCGTTCACTACATTCTGGTCCAGCTACGAACTCTGATCTGGCTGAGGTGGTGATTGTGGTCCCTTCTTTTCCTCCAGGAGCCATCTCTCTCTTTGACCGTGAGTCTGATTATATCACAATTTATGGCTCCAGATTGGGTTCTTTATCTACAAAAGGAGTAATGCCCTGATCAGTCTGTGTTAAGGCACCATAAGTAGCAAATCGGTCTGTGTTAATGTCAACACAGAATTTCATTAAGGATGATTGTGTATATGGAATAAAATCAGTTGCAACCCTAAATGGACATGTTTCAGGACGAGAGTGATTTCGGTTTGTTGGAGAAGATAAGGAGTATGGAGATCGGTTCATAGAGTCTGAACTGGTTCTCAGATATCGCCCCGAATTATTGGAGGTAACGAGCATATGGAATCGATGTTAGTATCAGCGGGGTCCTGACTAAACCATCCATGTGCCACCATCTCAAAGGTCTAGATAAGATCGAGAATAAAGAATGATACAGTGGTCAACCGAGAAATAAAGGGAGTATAAAATAGTAGAAGTCTCTCAATGAGTAGGGGGTCAGGTAGGGAATCAAAGAAAGTGAAAAAGGCACACAATGTGCAGGACTGATTTTTGAACCTTAATCTAATTCACACAAACAAGGATAGGTTCAACAACTCAACACAAGTCATATCGTGAAAGTTAGGGCATTTTTATCTTTTCAATTTTATAGTTATTTTCAAGCAATCTTATAATGAGTCCTTAAGTACACTAACCCTATAGGAATGTGTGCACTGCCAGGCAAGTGCCCCGTACATGTTCTACCTCCTTTGTAACATGTGATTTAAGCGCTTAAATGTCCTTGATCTCGTGCATGGTGATAACGCGACTTTTGCTAGCGGTTGGAGATGTCGGTTGCAGAAAACCGTTGAATCAAGAGTCACGCTGATCAAATAAAAATCAACGATGAGAGAGAGACAGAGAAAGTGAGAATATGTGGCTTCTCTCGCCTACTTCATCTACACTATATTATTTAGCCAGGTAAGTCTGCCTGGGTCGAACTTGAGGAGGCAGAATATTAATACTTCAGTTTTCGATAAAAGAAATAAATCTCAAAAATATTTGCTTTATTCCTGATTATACAAAAGACTCAAAAACTGACTCGAAACTAACTCAATCTTACGAAAATCGAATCGATAAAATAAAGAAATAGAAATCCACGAAAAATAGCTAGAAAGGTTGGTGGGGTAGTTGTGTAATTACCCTAGAAAATTCAAAGAAAAATACAAAAAAACGATGTCCAAAACACCCCTACAAGTTAGGGGTATAACTACAAAACCAAAATATTGAAGTTCTGTTACAATTAAGTCCTCGTAGGGATTGATTTGCAAAGAATGTAAATTTTATTGCATTTGGTTTCCTCCATGGGGACCTAAATGCAATATCTAGAAATGTTTGGAGTAGAATGAGCTTCTGGATCTTCTCTGGTTTAAGATGCAAATGTTTACCCCTTCAAGATCAATGACTGGAATTAGATGCGTTTGACTGATCTCGATCGTCCGTGGATGACACGTGGCGCTCAATTGTACACTCTGGCGTATTCTTGAGTATCTTCATGTTCTTGAGTAGCTGGTGCGGACGTCCTCTTCTCTGAATTCTTCTCATCGTCCGGTGATGTTCTGGGGCCTCCGGTAGGGCCAGGAGGTAGACACTTTCTCCCTACGATCTCGCATGCGGGTGAAGAGCTCCGGAGATGGTTGAAGATGACGGTTAGCCACCAGTGAAGTTGGGGTTCCAACTATCCTGGAAGCAATTGTAGCGGATTTGTAATTTGATCGTTCTTTGAGCTTTGAATCTCCAGGATTTGTTATTGAACTCCACATGAAAGGGTAACCTATAAACGACAACTTCTTGCTTGATTCTAAAAGAATCGACCACAATTTTAAGGGTTTTGCAGATCAAATATAGTTTTTCCAGAAAATGTTAAATGAGTGAAATTCAAGAATGGAAGTTTGATTTTGAATTGAATTGGGATGATTGAAAGAGTGAAATGGATATGTGTCTAACAATGGTTATTAGGGTTCCTAATCACGTCATTAGCTACCCTAATATGAGCATGATGATCGAGAAATATCATGGGAAAAAGATGGATGAGGTGACCTGGGATGTTGAAGGTGTATGACCTTCTCGTAGTAGCTCTATGTGCGTCATCTTGGAGCTTGACGTGGTGCGATGGCGTCAATGCAAGGCGGCAGAGCCTTGGAATGTCTCCTCCGACGTACCCTTGTCCACGCTAGAGCCTTAGTCGGAGCTGTCACCTCCAGAGCAAGGTGGCGCACGACATTGAAGGTGGGGTGACGACTAATTATTTTCTGGAAGCTTAGCTAAGGAGAAGTTATTTGGGAATGGTGAACTTTGTGAGGATTTTATAGGCGATCCATGAGGTTTGTTAGAGGATCAACGAGGGGCGTGGATCTGGGTTGTTAGAAGAAGAGGATCGATTGATTAGATAGGAGGAAGAGGTTAAGATGTTGCGTGGAGAAGAAGGCAAAGATGGGTGGTTGGAACAGATTCCGACCGACCTTCTTGAAGAAGAAGGTCCTAGGTGCTGACACGTGTCAGCACCCTGTTTGCCAGATTCATGAAATTAATTAAGGAATAAATACTAAATAGCTTTATTTTAATTAGGTATAAAAACAAAAAATGTAGGTAATTAAATTATCTAAATTATGGTATAATTAGTTTTAATAAATAATAGTTAGTTTACGAAATATAATTATTACATTAATAAATAAATATAATTAATACTTTTAAAAGAGGTTTTGTATTTTTAAATTAAAAAATTAAAAAATTGTATACTAATTTTATATTTTCTTAATTATTAAGTTAATAAATAAAGTATATAGGATTTTTTGTGGATTTTAATAGATTAATTTAGATATATTAATAAGTACAAGTATAAGTCTTATAGTGCACTTATACTTATAAATAAGGGTTTTTGATTTATTTAATATAATAAATAATATCCGAAATTTATGAAATAAATTAAGGTTAAAATACAAGATCGAGAAAATAATTAAAAATTATAAAAATATTTAAAATAAAAATAATATATTTTAAATAAAATAGATAGCCCAAGAACCCAGTTGTGGTTTGGTCCCAAAACCAACTTGTTGCAAGCGGACTCCAATTTTAGTGAAATCACCTTCATTAATTACGGAAATTTATTTTATGAACTTTAAATGTGAGTAGAGTGAAATTGAAGTTCGTATGAGCAAGTTATGATGTTTGGAAGTTTGGATTTTAAGAATTTACAAGTTGGATTTCTTGGCATGTATACAAGGTATTTTTTAACTTTTTTTTATATTTTTGTATACATTTCTACAAATAATTAATAAAAGAGTTTGGTGAAAAATATGTTCATATGAATTAATTAAAAATTTTAAAGTTTTGATATTTATTGGATAATTAATGGAGAATGTATGAACGTTTCAGAAATAATCAAGAAAAGAGTTTGGTGAAAAATATAGATGAAATTAATTATTTTTATTTGTTTTCTTCCTTATCTCCCCCTACTTATTTATTTGTCGACCAATCCATGCTGACTTGGTCTCGGGGATTAGGTTATAAATATATCTTTCAGCTATATTTATTTTACAAGTCATATTGTACATATATATACATTTCTACAATTTGCCTTTTATTTTATTTTATATTTTTATTCTTTATTTATTTGCATAATTTTAATGCTCATAAGTGCATTTTTATTCATGAATGGGACTTTGTTAAAAAGTGAAATTTATTGGATATTTACATGTATTTGTTAAAGGTTTTAAGATAAAATGCAGACAGAATGTTAATGAATCATGGATTCATCAACCCCCTATACTTAAACTTTGCTAGTCCCTTAGCAAACACTTATTTGAAAAATAAGGGAAAAAAAGAAAGTTAGAATGAATTTGTTTTCCTAAACTAATTCATGAGAGCATGCAAAGGACAGAGCTCGATCGGGCCTGAAACAAGCATTTTATTGGAGCCTTAATTAGGATTAGGATTTTAACTTCAATAGTCCTCAAGTTCCACAAACCCTTGTTTAAGTTCACCTCAACAGCCAGTTCAGATCCACTCATTCATATCACAAACTCTATCAACCTTGAAATAAATTTGTACGGTGTGTGAATTGTTTTAGCTCTTCTCGCTTTGAAAGAAGTGAAGAAACCACCCATCCCTACCATACACTCCTATTGGTTCCTCGTCCAGCTACTCTTTCCTCGGGGAGGGAGGTATTCCCTTTTGAGGTTAGTTTGTGATATGTCCACAATCGAATATAGATAGGAAGTAGAAGAATGAGAAAGGAACTGGAGTGCGACCAGTGTAGACGCATCTCCTTGTGAAGCCCAGGTGGTGTAGCTAATTCTCCACTAAGATGTGAGGCTTTTTGGTGGAAGCTCGGACCATTGTCGTCATATTTGTATTTGGTGGCTTCTTCTTTGAATTGACATTGTAGTGTTGCGTGCACTGCATTCATCTCTTTGTGTCTCGATGAGTATAGCATCTTTTCATTCCATCCATTTTTTGAGGTCTTAGAAAAATTGTGTCAGTAGATCCTTCCCTCATCCGAAGAGACTATCACAACTCCAATCTCTCCCCTCTTTAGACATCAGTGGTTCAAACACAAGGATAGAAACACACTACCAAGATGGATTGCCCTTCGCAACCCCATGTAAGTCGAGCTATGTGCAAAGTGCATGTGTCCAAAATTGGTCCACTGATGAAGAGTTGTACGAATGACACCAAGAGTTCTACTTAGGCACTTTTCAAGTTGACTTCACAAACATGGTCTCATGGAACCCAAAGATTTTAGTCAAAGACCTGGAGAGTCTAAATTCCAGTTCCTAACTAGGCTCCTTACAATGATCGTCAAAAGCCATAAATTCTAGAAATTAAACTTATTCTGAAAAATGTTAATGCAAATGCAACCATGTTTTTGTGAAGTATATTTTCTGAATTTTACTCATTTTTATGGATTTTAAGGATTTTGTAATTTTTTTATAGTTTTTAGACTTTATATTTTTTAATAGATTTTATGATTTTAATAAATAATTTTATATACAAGAATTTTACGAGGTAATTTACCCATATTTTATTCGGATTAAATAACTAATGGATTTTACAAGTTTTATATACAAGGTATTTTACAAGTTTTTTGTGAATTTTACACATATTTTAATATATAAGACTTTAAATAAGTGTTATACATATTTAAACTAAGGTTTTTAAATAAAGATTTTAAACATATTTTATTTTTTTACAAGGATTTTATAGATAATTTAATTTAAATAGGTGGATTTTAACTTACCCTCACCCACTTTTTATGGATTTTATAGATATAGAAAATACGTAAAAGTATGAGTTATGGACAAAAGTATATATGAAATATATACACACCCCCTATACTTAGCTTGTGCTATGTCCTCATAGCGTCAAAAGAAATAAAGGAGGACATAATTCGTGCTAAGTAAAAGTGGGCGAAAAAGAATAAGTGATGCGAAGTCAGTCAACCCCCTTATACTTACGATCAGGTCATCATAAGTATAGTGGAGCAAAAACGAGGTGACTGAGGGAAAAGAACATACACCCGAAAAAACAAAAGGAGAAAAAGAATAAAAAATCATTGAAATCACTCGGTCCCCCTATATTTAGGATAAGGCATCCTAAGTATAGAAAAGAGTGTGGCCAAAATTAGGGACCAGTGATTAGAGTAAAACAAATGATATACAAAAGAAAAGTAGACAGAACAAACATTCAAAATGAGAATCAGCGGGCAATCGGCCCCCCTATGCTTAGGATCTGGTATCCTAAGCATAGAAGAAGAACAAAAATGGGGACGATTGTGATCTATAGAGGATATACATGTATGTACTCTAGAAAACCGAGTGGCTTCACAAGTCTCCATTTTGATAAACAGCTTTTACTAGCGGTTGGAGATGTCGGTTGTAGAAATCGCTGAATCAAGAGTCGGGTTGATAAAAAAAATCAACGAAATAGGAGAGAGAGAGAGAGAGAGAGAAAGTGAGAATATGCAGCTTCTCTCTCCTATTTCATCTACACTATATTATTTAGCCAGGTAAGTGTGCCTGGGTCAAACTCGAGGAGGCTGAACATTAATATTTCGGTTTTCGATAAAAGAAATAAATCTCGAAAATATTCGCTTTATTCTTGATTTTACAAAAGACTTAAAAACTGACTCGAAACTAACTCAATCTTATGAAAATCAAATCGATAAAACTAAACGATAGAAATCTACGAAAAATAGCTAGAAAGGTTGCTGGGGTAGTTGTGTAACTACCCTAGAATTCAAACAAAAATACAATAAAAAAATGTCCAAAACACCCCTACAAGCCAGGGGCATAACTTCAAAACAAAAATATTGAAGTTCTGTTACAGTTAAGCCCTCGCAGGGACTGATTTGCAAAGAAAGTAAATTTTATTGCATTTGAGTCCCTGAATGCGGACCTAAATGCAATATCTGGAAATGTTTAGAGCAGAAAGAGATTATGGATCTTCTCTGAGTTTAAGATGCAAATGTTCTACCGCTTCAAGATCAACAGCTGGAATTAGATGTGTCTGGCTAATCTTGACCGTTCGTGGATGACATGTGGCGCTCAACTGTACACTCTGGTGTGTTCTTGAGTATCTTCCTATTTTTGAGCAGCTGGTGTGGACGTCCTCTTCTCCAAATTCTTCCCATCGTCCGATGATGTTTTGGGGCCTCCGGCAGTGCGAGGAGGGAGATACCTTCTCCCTCTGAGCTTGCCTACGGGTGAAGAGCTCCGGAGATGGCTGAAGATGATGGTTAGTTGCCATGAAGATGGGGTTCCGGCTATCCTGGAAGCAATTGCAACACATTTGTAATTTGATCGTTCTTCGAACTTTGAATCTTCGGGATTTGTTATTGAACTCCAGTTGAAAGGGTAACCTGCAAACGAACAACTTCTTGCTCGATTCTCAAAGAATCGGCCACAATTTTAAGGGTATTGCATATCAAATATTGTTTCTCCAGAAAATGCTAAACGAGTGAAATTTAAGAATGGATGTTCGATTTGGAATCAAGTCGGGATGATTTGAAAGAGTGAAATGGATATGCGTCTAACTATGGATATTAGGGTTCCTAATCACATCATTAGCTACCCTAATATGAGCACGGAGATCGAGAAATAAAATAGGAAAAAGATGGACGAGGTGACCTGGGATGTTGAAGGTGTATGACCTTCTCGTAGTAGCTCGACGAGCGATCTTCTCGGAGCTTGATGCGACACGATGGCGGCGATGCAAGGTGGCGGAGCCTTGGAACGTCTCCTCCGACGTACCCTTTTCCATGCTAGAGCCTTAATCGGAGCTATCACCTCTAGTGCAAGGCGGCGCACGTCATTGAAAGTGGGGTGACGACCAATTGTTTTCTGAAAGCTTAGCTCATGAGAAGTTAGTTAGGAATGGTGAACATGGTGAGGATTTTATAGGCGATCCATGGAGGTTTGTTAAAGGATCAACGATGGGCGTGGATCTAGGTTGTTAGAAGAAGAGGATCGACGGATTACATAGGAGGAAGAGGTTAAGAAGTTGCGTGGAGAAGAAGGTAAAGATGGGTGGTTAGAACAGATTCCGGACGACCATCTTGAAGAAGAGGGTCCCAGGTGTTGACACGTGACAACACCTGGTTGGCCAAATTCAAGAAATAACTCGTTAATTAAGGAATAAATAGTAAATACCTTTATTTAAATAAGGTATAAAAATAAAAAATGTAGAAAATTAAATTATTTAAAGTATAATTAGTTTTAATAAATAATAGTTAGTTTATGAAATATAAATATTACATTAATAATAAATATAATTAATACTTTTAGAAGAGGTTTTAAATTTTTAAATTAATAAATTAATAAATATTGTATATTAATTTTATATTTTATTAGTTATTAGGTTAATAAAAGTATATACGATTTTTTGTGGATTTTAATATATTAATTTAGATATATTAATAAATACAAGTATACGTTATATAATCACTTGTACCTGTAAATTAGGGTTTTTGATTTATTTAATATAATAAATAATCTCCAAAAATTATGAACTAAATTAGGGTTAAAATACAAGATCAAGAAAATAATTAAAAATTATAAAAATCTTTAAAATAATAAATAATTTGTTTTAAATAAAATAGATAGCCTAGAAACACATTTGGGCTTCGGTCCCAAAACTGACTTTTTGCAAACAGACTCTGATTTTAGTGAGATCACCTTCAATAGTTAGGTAATATTATTTTATGAACTTTAAAGGTAAGTAGAGTGAAATTGGAGTTCGTATGAGCAAGTTATGATCTTTGGAAGTTTGGATTTTGAGAATTTACAAGTTGGATTTCTTAGCATATATAAAAGGTAATTTTTAACTTATTTTATATTTTTCTATACATTTTTAGAAATAATTAGGAAAAGAGTTTGGTGAAAAATATATTCATATGAATTAATTAAAAATCTTTAAAATTTTGATAATTATTGGATAATTAAGAAGTCTTAGATGTACAAATAAAAGGGCTGGTAAAGAGAAGGAGGGTTCCTAAGATCACTAGAACTAGATGGTGGAATCTTCCACTGAAGCAATAGAGCTTCAGGGAGAAGGTTTTAGAAGATTTATCTTGGGATTGTAGTGGAAGTGCAAACGAGATGTGGGAGGCAGTAGCATCTTGTATCCGAAAGGTAGCCAAAGAGATGCTAGGCGAGTCAAAGGGAGGAGTCCCAGGTCAAAAGGAGGCTTGATGGTGGAGTGAAGGGGTGCAAGAGTAGCTAAAAATTAAAAGAGCATGCTTTAAAGCTATGCCTAAGGATAGAACAGAGGAAACTGTCACAAACTACAAATAGCAAAGAAGGAAGCAAAGAAGGATGTAAGCGAAGCTAAGTCAAAAGCTTATGAAGTTTTGTATAAAAATCCCGACTCTAAGGAGGGTCAAAACGATATATTCAGGTTGGACAAAGCAAGAGAAAGAAAGACCAAAGACCTTTCTCAAGTGAGACGCATTAAAGACAAGGAAGGTCATGTGCTTGTTACTCAGAAGGATATAGAGACTAGATGGGAGCAGTACTTCCATAAACTTTTCATTAGGGAAGGAAATAGAGAGATCACTTGGGGTGATCTAGCTAGTAGTGGAAGTTACTTGAATTGTGCAAGCTATAGACGGATACAAAAAAAGGAAGTAGAGGCAGCTTTGAAGGTTATGAGACCTGGGAAAGGTGTAGGACCAGATGACATCCCTGTAGATGTATGGAAAGTTTTAGGTAAGTGTTGTTTGACTTGGCTTACAAATCTATTCAATGTTATTTGGCGAAGCAAGAAAATGCCTGAAGGTTGGAGGAGGAGTATCGTGGTGCCTCTTTATAAGAATAAAGGAGACATTCAAAATTGTTCAAATTATAGAGGTATCAAGCTGATGAGTCACACTATGAAATTTGGAAACGTGTGATTGAGAGAAGGTTGAGGCAAGTTTCCAATGTCAAAGAAAACCAATTCAGATTCATGCCAGGTCGCTCAACTATTGAAGCCATCCATTTGCTGAGGAGAACAATGGAGATGTATAGAACTAAAAGGAAGAACCTCCATATGATCTTTATTGATTTGGAGAAGGCTTATGATTCTGTCCCACGAGAGATATTGTGGAAAATTTTGGAGAAGAGACAAGTGCATGTCATATACATTAACCTCATAAAGGACATGTATGATAGGGCTTTATCCTATGTAAGGACCCCATCTGGGAAGACTGACTATTTCGACATCAACATTGGTTTACATCAAGGTTAAGGTTTGAGTCCATTTCTTTTTACTTTGATTATGGACGAGTTGACAAGTCACATTCTGGATGAGTTACCTTGGTGTATATTATTTGCTGATTAATATTGTGTTGATTGACGAGACAAGAGATGGAGTAAATGAGAAGCTTGAGGTCTGGAGACATGAGTTGGAGAGTAAAGGATTCCGCATAAGTAGGGCTAAGACACAATATACGGAGTGCACCTTTGATGGAAGCAATGGTAAAGGAATTGAGGTGAAGATTGGTGATGATAACATTCAGAAGAGAGATTCTTTTAGATCTCTGGGATTTATTTTGCAACATGATGGGGAAATTGATGGAGATGTTACTAATAGAATAAATGCAGGTTGTCTAAAGTGGAGAGGAGCCTTTATTGTTCTCAGTGAAAAGAAAATTCCTTTAAAAATTAAAGGAAAGTTTTACAAAGCAGTCGTGAGACCCGCTATGCTCTATGGATCTGAATGTTGGCCTGTGAACCATAGACATGTGCAGAGAATGGTTGTAGCAGAAATGAAAATGCTAAGGTGGATGTGTGGACACACATGTAAAGATCGGATTCAGAATGATGCAATCAGAAAGAAAGTTGGTGTTGCTCCAATCGAGGATAAGATGCGAGAAACCCGCTTAAGATGGTTTGGTCATTTGCAAAGAAGATCAGTTGATGCACCAGTTAGGAGATGCGAGTGTTGGGATGTTGAGCCAGCTAAGAGAGGGCGGGGACAACCCAAGAAGTGTTGGAAAGAGACCATACAAAGGGATATTTGTTTTGTGGATATAAGCACAGGATTGACCCAAGATAGATCTGAATGGAGGAGAAGAATCCATGTAGCCGACCCTACTTAATTGTGGGAAAAGGCTTTGTTGTTGTATAGTATAATTAATGGAGAATTTTTGAAATATGAAATTAATTATTTTTATTTGTTTTATTTCTTATCCCCCCCTACTTATTTATTATGTTGACCAATCCATGCTAACTTGGTCTCTTGGATTAGGTTATAAATATATCTTTCAGCTATATTTATTTTATAAGTCATATATCTACATATCAACAATTTAACTTTATTTTTATTTTCTTTATTTTTCTTCTTTTATTTATTTGCATGATTTTAATGCATAAAAGTGCATTTTTATTCATGAATGGGATTTCGTTAAAAAGTGAAATTTAATGGATATTTACATGTATTTGTTTAGTGTTTTAAGACAAAATGCAGACAGAATGTTAATGAATCGTGGATTCATCACCTGGACGGCTACTCAACCAAAGAAATAGAAAGGAAGCCAATAGGAGAAACCAATACTTCGGTCCTCAGTCATAACAGAATCACTCGTGAGCATGCAAGAACATACTCGAACGCAAACCGATGAGACAGACACACCCGTGAGGGCGTGGCCTAAGCTCAGTACTTCAGACCAAGTCAGATGCTCCACACAAGGCAGGAACACTATGCTCGACCATGCCCTACTCTGTCACGTATGATAGAAGCGCCAATACTTCACCAACCTAGGTGATAATCAAGGTGCTACAGATCATGATTTGGGATCTTTTCCTCAGAGGGTCGTGCCTCACTCTGTCTGGAGTGTACCTGAAAATAATGTAGGATTTATGAACCCCAAACAAGGAATGGTTCGTTACGTATTTTAATTAAGGTCAAGTTTACTTAGCAGTCCCTATTTTTAAAAATTTTCGAGTTTTCAATTTTTTGAGTATTTTTCAAAGCAAGCCGCCTAACGAATTTTTTTATTTTTCCTTTATGTCCTAAGTGATATAAACACAAGGAGGAGAAGACGGAAAAGCCGTGGAAGTTGTCACTAAGGTGGAAATCTCACCTTAGTGACTAATGATGCATGCAAAGATAGAGTTACTTACCGTACTTCCCAGCTCTCTCCATGCAGGATGCAAGGCAAAATTGAAATATTTATACTATATGGTGGTATGCAAAAGTGAGAAAATGTCCTAAACAGTAGTTGCTATTATCGGGAAGAACAAAATGCCAATTACTCAGAAATGAGATCCAAAAGTCCAATCTCTGAAGTGCATCGGTGTCCGCCACAACAGATCCTGCAAGGGTTGTATAACACTTCTCTCGGCACTCGATCTCAAGTACAAATAATCGACAATTAATTTTGACTAAGTCCAAGCGCGTATCACTATAGGTGCATGCAATGTTATTAGAGCTTTGGATCTAGCTACCGAGCCTTGCAACATACTATCTAAGGGCTCACTCATAGAAAACAAATAAAAACAAAGGCGAAAAAACTCAAGTCAAGGGAAACAAATAAAATAAAGGTGATAAAACACGAAAAATCTAGTACTAGGCCCCTAGGTGAACAGAGACCCAAGCACTGGATCTAGTGTGGTGGAGAGAGTAGTGTCCAAATTAATTACAAATGGTTTTGTAGAAAATAAATCTCTATCTCACTAAGAAAATGGCAAACACTAAAAGCTCTCTTCTCCTATTTCCATGTCCTTCTCTCCTACTTTCTCCTAGTGAGCTCAAAAGGAGAAAGCTGACATCTGCTCTCCTCGAGTGTGCCCACCTCCTAAGAGATAGCCCTCGTCAAGAGGTCCCTCGCAAGAAAGACTACCAAGAAATTTTGGTTAGAACAACTAAATAACTATCAAAGAATAAATAGCAGAAAAATGTAAATAAATAATGACAGCTATATATGCAAAAATGTGCTACAATTTGTTGCTCTTCGGCAATGACGCCATTTGAAAAGAGGGTTTTTGCGAGGGTCTAGAAATCTAACATGGCGAGATGTCCAGTCGGTGAGGTGACCACTCACTAGACCCAATCTAATTCAATAATCAACCAACAAGAATATATCAACAACGAAAATACGGTGTGGATTAAAATTTATTTTAACCCTACAAAAACAATGTTTGTATAGTGACAAGCATAATAGGGTGTCGAACACAAGGAACACATGATGTAGCACTCTTATACTATTTATAAATAAATAATATATGTATAAATGTATATACAGTTATGCACCATATAAGTCCGAATAATGTCGGTTTTAACCTCTTTTTTATATTTAATATATATATATATTGTTTTTTGTTTTTTATATTTTTTAATATTTTTTATATTTTTTATATTTTTTAAAATATATAATATAGTTATATATAAATACATATACAATAATAGGTAAGATAGATATAAATAGTACTAAAAATAACCCAAAAAGTACAGAATTCAAAATCTTGATTTTAAATAAATTTTTAATATTTTTATGATTTTTCAGAAAATTTTTGTTAATTTTTATATATTTTTAAAGTAAAAAATACCTTAAATCAGGGATAAAAATAATAGGTCAAAATTAAATGGAGATGAAAAACATAAAATAGTATCAAAATTTCTTTAAATTAAGTTTAATATAAAGATAATAATATAAAGAAAATTATAACACAGAAACCGCTATTTTTGGAATTTTAAGAGATTTTATAAATTTTTCTATGGGTTTTGGGGGGCTTCAATTTTTAAGCATTTTCTTTTTCCATTTTTAGTGATTTTTTATCTGGAGGTTAATAATACTTATATAAGCCTAATATATTTTTTGGGGAATTTTCCAAAGGGATATTTACCCGGCAGACCCTATAATCTTTGCCAATTACCTTTACGACCTTCGAAACATCGTAATTCCTCCCTGGACCCCGTAAACTTGCTCCGTCTTACCCCACGAACCCTACCGTTAAATTGACACATCTTGACCTAACTAGAGTGGGTTAAAACTGAGTTAATCAAACTATATTAAATCTAACGATTGGAATTCTTCCCGTCTTCCTCCTTCCTTCTTCTATCTTCTTCTTCATCTTCACTTCACCAATCCACTGACAATGGAACCAATGCGAGTCCAGCTGTAGGGGCAGAGAGGTGCAGGTGGGGAGCTCGAATCCGGTGGGGGCGACTTTCGAGCAGGTGGCGGGGCTTTCGATCCAGGGGAAGCGGGGGGAGGCAGCGGGCAGCTTTGGCGGAAGGTGTGCGACCCACAGGAGTGGGGCGGCTTTGGGCGGAAGGTGTGCAAGCCACAGGCGCAGGGGGGCTCCGCAGAGGTGGGGGCGACTTTGGCGGAAGGTGTTCCGAGCCACATGCGGGGGGTGGTGCGAGCCACAGGTGCAGGGAGGGTGGGAGGGTCGGTTGGCGGTGCGAGAGGGGGTCAGTGCGTGCGGGGGGCTCCATGGGGGGGCGGGAGGGTCGGGCGGGGGTGGCGGGGTCAGTGCGGGAGGTCGGGGAGCTCCATTGGCGGCTGGGTCATTGCGGGAGGCCTGGGGCTCCACAGAGGGGGGGAGGTGGCGGGGTCATTGCGGGAGGCCGGGGGGCTCCACAGGGGGGTGCAGAGGCGGCGGGGTCATTGCGGGAGGCCGGGGGGGCTCCGTGCGGGGTCACTGCATGAGGCACGGGGTCGGTGTGCAGTGCGAGCGAGGCGCCAGTCCGGGGAAGCCTTCGATCGGGGACGCGTTTCTTCGACCCCTTGCACCTCGTAGACGGTGGCGATGGTGTAGGTGATGATGCCCACTCCCAGCCACGCTGCTGTTGGTTGCATCACGTACTTCATCCGAGCGTCGGTTGCCTCTGGTGACAAAGGAAGCTCACGGTGGAGATGGTGGGTGCTGGGTTGTGGGAAAAAGGAGGAAGGTGTAAGGGAGTGGCAATTAATGTAATTTCTATAAATAAAATGGGTATAATATAAAAGAATGTAATGGAATCTGGTTTGTTTTAACGGATAAATGGATGTGGGCACATGGTTTATATGGTAAGAGTTAGCAAGTTTACGGGGTCCAGAGAGGAATTACGATGTTTCAAAGGTCGTAGAGGTAATTGGCAAAGATTATAGGGTCTGCCGGGTAAATATCCCTTTTCCAAAATGATTTTATATTTTTTTGGCTTTTTTAAGACAACCAAGAACTAGAATGCACTTTTTGATTTTAGAAAATAGGAAGAAGACATAGAATGCAAATGTAAAATTATACGCGATTAAGCATGTATCTTGGTACCTACTCCTATTTTTTTGGTAATTTTTGAGGCAAAACAACTATTTTTATTAAATCGTTAATGACTCACAAAAAATTATCTGTCTAGTAGGGGTATAATTGCAAATATAAATAACAACGAGGGGCTCTATGCAACTTTACCTAAAGTTTAACATTGAAATTCCAACTTTATATATTAAACGACAATCTAAGTGACCGACGGGGGTTTACATGCAATTTTTATAAGATAAATGTACGCTTGCACGCGACTCTGGTAGGGACTAAATTGTAATTTTCGAAAAGTTCAAGGGGTTACATGTAATTTATCCAAACGCTTTTAAACTACCTAAAATATTTATAGGACTTTTTAAGAAATACAAAAGGTGGAGAGAGGCTATGCAATTTACCTACTTATGCACTGGGATCCAACCATCCTAGGCTCGCTACGTGGTTGATTGTGCGACTCACATTGCGTACCCCTTCGTGGGAAATCAACAATCCAGATTAGATCTGCACCGTTGTTATTGATCGAATGACAGGGAGGGGCGTAGAAAGAACCTGCAAGAACTTCTCGCTGGCGAACTTCGACTCATTGTTCCTCACATCCCCAATGCTCTTCATCTCCTCTAATGAGCCCAACAGGTAACTGGGCTTCCTCCGCGTATGGTTGCTGGGTCCAGGCAAGGTGAGAGGCCACTGGATGCTTCGGCGAGGTTAAACCATTTGGAGCAGCTCCAAGTGGTCATTGAAGTCCCAAAGGCTTCGAAAGACCTATGAATCGCATCCAAAAGACTCCTGGGTGTGAGGGTTATCTCCTCAACCCAGGGTTTACATGCAATATCAAGGGAAATGGAATGGAGGGGGGAGCTCTGGCGAACGCGGCAGAGGGAGCTCTGACTCCTTGAATCAGGGCTTGATTCAATGTGGTTCTGATGGGGATCGGTGGAGAATGTGAAGGGGAATGAGATGGGATGGAAGTTGAGGCGAATCGAGGGTTAGATCGCTAAAATTTTGATCTGGAGCACGTGCTCTAGGAATTTGGGGGTTTTCGATTGGAGCGTTATTCGCTTGATTAAACTAAAAACTAATGATGCAAAATAGATATTAGACTACGAAGTTACCTAGGAATGATGGAAGTGGGCTCAACAGAGCTTGGGGGCTTCGGAGCAGAACCAGCCGGCAGCGCTCCGGCGGTGGGTTGGATTCACTTCTTCCCTTGCTCTCCTCATTGCAAATCATGGGCTACACCTTGTTGTTACCATGGTGAAACCATAGGAGTGATATGAAGGGTTGAAGCTTTAAGAAGAGGGATCTAAAATCAAAAATGGGCGAAGGGGGTTTATTTATAGGCGAGCTTTTGGTTAATTTTGAGGCGATTTTACGTGAGATCAAGTGGTGGTAGGTAGAGATGCGACGATGGGCATGGATGAGGGACGAAGGGGCTACACGATGGTGGGGTCTTGAGGGTAATGAGTAAAGGAAGAGGTGTGGAGAAAATGGCAAAAGGGCGGCCTCGTGAAGCTTTGACAGAAGTCAGAGGGGTAGGCCGGACAATTGATAAAAGTCATCAAAAAGTTGCGCTGGGTTGGTCCACGTGGACCAACCAGGAAATTCCAAAGTAAAAATGCCTTGGAAAACAGATAATAAATAGTAATTGATTTTATTATTTTTAGGTTATAGAAATAAAAATATTTCTAATTTTTTTATAGTATTTTATGCATATTTTATTTTTTAGAGGTGTTTATTAACAAGTTACTTTTTTATGGTATATATATGTATATTTACCTATGTTTTAGGTTTTTATTTTTATTTTGTACTTTACATTTTATTATTTTATTTTCTTATTTTATATATTCATAACTTATTTTTATCATTTGAATATATTTTTATGATATTTTTCTAAAGTAATAAATACACTTAATTATATAGGAGTGTGATATCCATAGGACTAAGTATAGGTAATTTACCTATGTATTTTATATAAGTATTTTATTTTAATGTGTTATTTATGTTTTTATTTTAGTTTTAATATCTACATTTGCTATTAATAGTATTTACAAAATTATAAAAAAAGAAAATTATAAAAATAATAAAGAATAAATAAAATGAATATTTTAATTGGGTATATTATACAATAGGGGTCCAAAACCTAACATTCACACCTTGACTCCAGAAAATATGAAACCACCTTCATTAAATAGCTCATGAAAAGTTATATACAATTAAGGGTGATTTTGATATATTTTGAGTTTTTATTTGAGAGATATGGGTCTGTGAAGTGTTGGTTTCAAGAGTTTATTCTGCGTATAAAATGTACATTGTATGTTATTTTTGTATGAAATAAATTTTGTATTTTTCTAAACATTATTATCTAAAATTTTTGTGTACAAAGTTTCTTTATTTGAGATGTAAATAATAAAGAATAAAATATGTCCCAAAAAGTAATTATTGGCCTATTTTGTAGAGTGATCGGTTCTGTATCTTCTGTACAATTAGCCGCCCTATCTCCCCCTACTTTAGTCCTCGTCGACTTAGTCATCATGATGACTCAGTCTCAGGGGCTAGGGTCACTTCAGTATCCTTGACACTTCTCTCTTTTTCTTTTCTTTTCTTTATTCTTTTATTTTGGTGATAAATACAATAAATGTATTGTATTTATACCGTATTTTGTACAAATTATTGAACATTTATTTTGACAAATTAATGATATATGCATGCATTCAGCTAGAGTTTAAAGGCCAAAAAGAAACAATAAATATGATGAAATGGAGATTCATCAGTTCCATGAGACCATGTTCGAACTTCATCTTAAACTTGTCTAAGTAGAACACTTGGTGTCATCCGTTTAACTCTTCAACAGTGGACCAATTTTGGACACATTCACTTTGCATTTAGCTCGACTTGCATGGAGTTGCAAAGAGCATTTAATTTTAGTGGTGCATTTTCATCCTTGTCTAGTGGTGTGGATGTCTAAAGATGGGAGTTGTGGGGTTGAAATAAAGCTTTGGATGAGGGAAGGATCTTCTGGCACAATTTTTCCAAGACCCCAAAAAATAGAGAGAATAAAAGATGTCATATCCTCAGGGAAGAAACATATTGATGCGATCCAAGAAACATTACACACTCCTCCAGAAAGAAGCCAACCACCAAATACAATATGACCACAATGGTCCAAGCTTCCAAAAAGCATTCATATCTTAGTTGGAGACTTGGCTACACGAGCTGAGTTTCACAAGGAGATGTGACTACACTAGTCACATTCCAGCTCTTTTCTCATTCTTCTACATTCTCTCTCTCTATTCAATTGTGGACACAACACGACCTTAACTTAGAAGTAAATACCCCCGCTCCTCGAGGAAAGAGTAGATGGATGAGGAACCAATGGGAGTGTATTATTGGGATGGGTGATTTCTTCACTTCTTAAAGAAAAAAGAGCTAACATAATTCACAAACCATACAAATTGAATTCAAGGTTGAAAGAGTTAACTATATGGATAAGTGGATCTGAGTTGGTTATTGAGGTGAACATGAATACGGATTTGTGGAACTTGAGGACTGTGGAGATTAAAATGTTACTCCTAGTTAAGGCTCCAACAAAATGCTTGTTTAAGGCCGGATCAAGCTCTGTCCTTTGTCTGTACTCATGAATTGGATTAAGAAAATGAATTCATTCTAAGTTTCTTTCTTTTTGAATAAGTATTTGCTAAGGGACTAGAAAAATTTTAAGTATAGGGGGTTCATGAATACATGATTCGTTGACTTTTTTTTGCATTTTATCTTAAAAGCCCTAACAAATACATGTAAAAATCCATTAATTCACATCTTTTATAAAAATGTCATTCATGAATAAAAATGCATTTTATTCATTAAAAATATGAAAATAAATAAAAGAATAAAAAGAAAGAAAAGAAACAGGCTATAAATATGCATATATTGTACAATATGATTGAATAAATATAAATATAAATATAAGATATATTTACCTAACCTAATACCTAAGACGAAGTTAACATGGATTAGTCGAAAAACATGAAAGTAGGGGAGATAAGGAAGACAATATAAAAAAAATTAATATTGTACATCATACATTAAGTTCATTTATTTATATTATTTATCAAACTTCAACAATTTTTAATTAATTCATTTGTACATATTTTTCACAAAACTCTTCTTCTATGTGTTTATAAAAATGCAATAAAAATATAAAAATCACAATAAAGCTCTAACTTGTATATGCTAAGAAATCTGGTTTACAAATTGCCGAATTCCCAACTTCTGAACCTCATAAATTCTTTATAAGAACTCCAATTTCATATACTCACCTTTGAAGTTCATAAAATAATATCCTCTAAAAAATGAAGGTGATTTCATTAAAATCAGAGTCCGTTTGCAAAAAGTCAATTTTTGGACCTAATGGCAACTGGGTCTCTAGGCTATTTATTTTATTATATACATACTATTTATAGAACACTTGATTTTATAATTTGTAATTAATTCTATAATCTTGTAGTTTATCTATAAAAAATTTAGAAATCAAAACCTTTATATAATATTTCAAATAAATCAAAACACAAAAATATAGATGAATTTGAACTACGGACTATATATCTATATTTATTAATATGTATACTAATTTATTAAAATCCATAAATATATATAAGTCATGTTTATTGTTATATTATTTAATAAAATATAAAAATGATATTTTATTTACTAAATTATTGAATTAAAAATATAAATGTTATTTCTTAAGTAAACTCTATATGTATTTATTAATGTTATATTTATATTTCATAGTATATATTATTTATAAAAATAAATTATATCATAATATAAATAATTTAATTATATACATTTTTTATTTTATAATTCTTTTTAATAATGTCTTTACTAATTACAATATAACTTATAGTAATTAAATTCTACTTATGTGGCTCTAACACGTGTCAGCATCGCATGTTTTCTTCCTCCAAGACTCCAGTCAGTTTTCTATTTTGATAGCCGATCATCACTGAATTCTTCACACCTCGATTCACCTCCATCAACCCATCCAAATTCTAGTCCAAACATGCCCCATTCACGCTGACCGCTGGATCAATCTATACTCCCATTCATTCTATCTATTTAATCATTCAAACTTGGCTCCAACCAACTAACTTCTCCTGAACAACTTCTAGTTCCAGAATACCCAGACTGACTAGCCCACTTCATCATTGATCTTCGGCCACCACTAGTGGTGACAACACCCAGTAGTTGCCTCGCATGGAGAAGTGAAGTCAGAGGAGACGGTCCAAGGTGGTTTTCCGCCTTGCATCACCAACATTGTGGCGTTCAGCTCCGTGAAGTACCCACCGTCGAGCTATAATTTGAGGATCATATATCCTCATCTTCCCAGGTATTCCTCCATCCTCTTTAATTTCGTCGATTTTCTTGTCCATCAAGATTGGTTAAACTTGTCATTAGATTCATCTAATCATCAGCTTAATCCACAATCACATTCCACTTCTCAATTTTGCTCGATCTATATTCAAATATGATCTGAACACCATCTTCCTGGAACCCATTACTTGAACTGCAAACCTTTCATATGTTTGGTTGATTCTTCTAAGGATCGAGCACAAAAAGTTCAATTGCAAGTTCTCGCACATCCTCTGGAGTGCGTTACATCACCGATCAAGGTCTGCTGCAACTGAATTCAAGAATCGAGATGCATTCTCGACCGTATCCTGGAGCTCA
The DNA here is from genome assembly GCA_037367405.1 of Ottelia alismoides. Classification (NCBI taxonomy): domain Eukaryota; kingdom Viridiplantae; phylum Streptophyta; class Magnoliopsida; order Alismatales; family Hydrocharitaceae; genus Ottelia; species Ottelia alismoides. The sequence continues at coordinate 1,426,684 of JAZKJV010001004.1, read as the reverse complement.
AGCTCTAATTCAGCCGCAACCTCCTTCTTCGAGCTGTCTTCTTCGCATCCCCACCGCAAGAGAGCTCGAAGGGAGTAGGCGACCCCCTTCTGGCCCTGCCAAAGGCTTTCCATCATCTGCCATCACCCTGTCATCGGAGAAGGAGATTAGAAGGCAAACCCACAACCCACGCCTTTAATTTGGGGAAAACAACCCCAGACCTCCGGGCGCATAAGTGGTCGACATGTGGACATCACCGACGATCTAGATCTGTGCTGCTCAATCTAATCTCCACTATTGATTCCCAAACAGTTGGAATTTTGTGTTGAAGCCCGCTCAGTTTCCAGGAATCTAGAAGCACACCCGAGTTTCTTATTATTACATTTAGCTTCCCGTATAGGGACCTAAGTGCAAATTCCATATACTTTTCTTACAAATAGGTCCCCGACCAGGGACCTATTTGAGGGAACTTTTATTTTTCTTTTATCGTTTGTTTACATTGATACCCCTGCTATTGAACAATTTTGGGGCACTTATTAACAATATTCATTGATGATTTTCTTGTGTTAGTTACACAACTACGCTAGTTTTATTTTGAGTCGAATATCTCAGAATTTTTATCAGGTTTCTTAGAAATTTAATTATTCGCAATCCGACTTCATCTTGGCTTTGTTTTGTGTGTTTATAGAGCCCGTTGCTCGAGTTATTTTTTTGTGGATCTACTATATAGCATCACACAATATTTCCTATCATATATTACTATATTATAGAACATTTATTGAAAAATTATCATCTTTGAAAAATTAAATAAAATTTGGAAAATTAAAAATAAAAAAACTAAAATCGACAAAAATGTTTTCTTGGACAAGAAATAAAAAAATCACAAAAATATTGTCTCCCTCAAAAGTCGAAGTGTAATTTTCTTCCTCCTTGTGTTTGACCCTGGAACACTTGTCTGGATAAATAAATAGTCGAGCAATAATCTCGAAGAGAGACACCTATTTTCTTCGACTCACTTTCTCTTTCTTTCTCTCTCACATGAATTATTGTCTTTTGTTTGATAAATAGATTTCTCTAAGCGGTTTTTACATCCGACATTCTTTAACCGCTAGGCAAATCTATGTTATCAGTGAGGCCCTATCAACCTCCATTCGGCACAAGGTAAAGATTTGGATTCCCCTTGGAACTTTACATGGATGTCTGCGTGCATATGTGTTTGTGTGTGTATGTACTAAACACGACTTAAGGTTCCTCCTTTGCATATCTATACGTGTGTGTGTGTAAGCTTTAGCGTTTGTCCTCCCTTATTCTTGTTTTTTATTTAATTTGTCCTTTTAGATGAGAGGGATGAGTAAACTTTTAATTGGTTTCTAAAAATAGAGGAGGTCGTATGCCAAATAAATTCAAGTACGCCAAATGCCAAATTATCTGTGATGATGGAATATGCATTCTCATATCTACGCGATATTTTTTTGAATTATTTTGGTACAAACAGTGCAAGCTTTTGTGATGACAAAAGAATCCGATAAATTATTTTACACTAAGCAATTTATGGTATTGGTCTGCAAAGTGGCAACGGAAGATTGACTTATGATTCTTTAAAGGTTGGATAAAATTCGTTGCTAAGGCTTCGTTTGGTTGTTGGGTTGGGGAGGTAGGGATAACCTGATTGGAATAGTAGCTGTCTGGGATGATTATGAGAGTTGAGAGAGTTGGAATAAAGAATGTGATGTGATTATACTATAATTTGTGATAGAATTCAATTCTATGAAAAGAGGGGGGTAAACCGGATTACCCCAAGCCAACCCGAGGTAACCCGGTTACAAAAATGAAGCCTAAAAGTGTAACGTCCCGGGCTTAGGTCCCCGGTCCGTTAACGGAGCATTACTGGCCCTGACAACCTCTTGGGATCGGGCCCATACGGACCCGATTAACCACCCCCAAAATGCTTAAGCCGGGTTATCAAGTAGTAATCTCCTCACTATTTATCCCACCCGGAAAGTTTTGTTTTCCACGGTATGGGACTTTGTTTGGGGTTTTTACAACCTCCCCCACTTATATTCGCAACGTCCTCGTTGCGACATGGCACATTACTTCTTCCCAGTGACAGTGGCGGCTTCACGCTCCGGGTAGCCATTTCCTCCAACCTCTTTGTAGGGGCGGCTCCACCTCTCGGGTAGCCCTTTCCACTATCAGAGGGCGTTCAGCTCTGATACCATTTGTAACGTCCCGAGCTTAGGTCCCCGGTCCGTTAGCGGAGCATTACTGGCCTTAACAATCTTTTGAGATCGGGCCCATGCGGACCCGATTAACTACCCCCAAAATGCTTAAGCCGGGTTATCAAGTAGTAATTTCCTCACTATTTATCCCACCCGGAAAGCTTTGACATGGCACATTACTTCTTCCCAGTGACAGTGGCGGCTGCACGCTCCGGGTAGCCATTTCCTCCAACCTCTTGTAGGGGCGGCTCCACCTCTCGGGTAGCCCTTTCCACTGTCAGAGGGCGTTCGGCTCTGATACTATTTGTAACGTCCCGGGCTTAGGTCCCCGGTCCGTTAACGGAGCATTACTGGCCCTGACAACCTCTTGGGATCGGGGCCATACGGACCCGATTAACCACCCCCAAAATGCTTAAGCCGGGTTATCAAGTAGTAATCTCCTCACTATTTATCCCACCCGGAAAGTTTTGTTTTCCACGGTATGGGACTTTGTTTGGTGTTTTTACAACACGTTGTAAAACCCCAAAGGATTTGTCCCACACCGTGGAATACAAAATTCCCGGGTGGGATAAATAGTGAAGGAGGTTACTACTTAATAACCCGGCTTAAGCATTTTGGGGGTGGTTAATCGGGTCTGTATGAGCCCGATCCCAAGAGGTTGTCAGGGCCAGTAATGCTCCGTTAACGGACCGGGGACCTAAGCCCGGGACGTTACAAATGGTATCAGAGCCGAACACCCTCTGATAGTGGAAAGGGCTACCCGAGAGGTGGAGCCGCCCCTACAAGAGGTTGGAGGAAATGGCTACCCGGAGCGTGCAGCCGCCACTGTCACTGGGAAGAAGTAATGTGCCATGTCGCAACGAGGACGTTGCGAATATAAGTGGGGGAGGTTGTAAAAAACCCAAAACAAAGTCCCACACCGTGGAACAAGAAGTTTCCAGGTGGGATAAATAGTGGAGAGATTACTACTTGACAACCCGGCTTAAGCATTTTGAGGGTGGTTAATCGGGTCCGTATGAGCCCGATCCCAAGAGGTTGTTAGGGCCAGTAATACTCCGCTAACGGATCGGGGACCTAAGCCCGGGACGTTACAAATGGTATCAGAGCCGAACACCCTCTGACAGTGGAAAGGGCTACCCGAGAGGTGGAGCCGCCCTACAAAGAGGTTGGAGGAAATGGCTACCCAGAGCGTGAAGCCGCCACTGTCACTGGGAATAAGTGATGGGCCATGTCGCAACGAGGACGTTGCGAATTTAAGTGGGGGAGGTTGTAAAACCCCAAAGGATTTGTCCCACACCGTGGAATACAAAATTCCCGGGTGGGATAAATAGTGAAGGAGGTTACTACTTAATAACCCGGCTTAAGCATTTTGGGGGTGGTTAATCGGGTCCGTATGGGCCCGATCCCAAGAGGTTGTCAGGGCCAGTAATGCTCCGTTAACGGACCGGGGACCTAAGCCCGGGACGTTACAAAAAGTATGGTATCATAAATACGGTGACAACCACAATTTTGTTACAAGTCACGTCTAATAAAATTCATAGCTAAATCGTCTTCGAGGCAACCAAAGATTCATTATAAAAAACCAGTAGCTAACTTTTTCCGCAGCTACAACTTACCGTAGATAATTTAGAGAAAAATAATTTTGGTGTAGGGTGACACAGAAGCCTTAGTAATTCAATGTGTTGACATTGCAGTGGTGCGTAAAAGTAACAGTTGCTAAGAGGCAGGAAAGACTTGTCTTATGCATAAATAACTCCCAAGTAAGAAACTAACACTACCAAAATGCATCAGCGATTATATAAGAATTTCGCGAAAATAGAAAAACAGTATACGTCGAAGCTCACCGAAAGTTTGTGGTGTTTAGGTGCGTAACCGTCGAGTGGACTCGCGCCCTCGAGAGCCATGTTGAAGATGTTAGACATGTTCTCTGCTTGGGAAGGATGCTCTTTCCAAAAATCAAATCTCGGAATGGTTCCCACCACCTACAAAGATAGATCAGCACTCGTGCTCAGTTATTCTCCTGATGGGCATAGATATACCATAGCGGTGCGTTAATACATACGACGGAAGGAGATAGCATATTCAACATTTGAAGATATTGATACCTTCTTTTTCACTTCAAAATAGTAAGGATTTTTATCAATTATGCCCTTCTTAACTTTGTATAAGTTATACCCCTTCCTTTTGAGATAACAATTGGGTCCCTACCTTTTTACAAAATTACAGTTCTGTCCCTTTGTTATGCCCCAACTTTACATTAACGGAAGGGTAGAACTGTGAATTTTGTAAGAATATAACGGCCCAACTGATATTCCAAAAAAGGGAGAAGCATAACTGATACTGTAGAATTATGAAATGTGCAAATGATAAAGACCCAAATTGTAAAGTAAGCATCTTTCACTCTGATGGTGATATATCGTAGTTTGCACTCATAACCTTGAAGCTACCATTAACTTTGCTAGAATATTATATGAACAAAATTGTATAAAGCATAAGTAATATAAGGGAAATAAGTATTTCCTATATTCGTACCAAACTAGTGGAGTATAAGTCAAATTTATCCCAATCTATTTTGATATTTAGGTTCAAACATCGAACAACTGAAATCTTGTTGCCATTGCAATGTGTGTTCTTGAAGGATAGATTAGCAAGTGATCGCTTGACACTTTCCTTGAGAGTTCTAATCATGAGTTGAAAGTGCCGGGTAAGCAGATGTGTAATCAACCACCATGAAATCACGTAAAGATAAGAAAAAGAAAAAATATGAACTCACCATTCCATCACTCTATCCCATCTATTTTTTATACCTATAAAAACAATCTAAGATGGATTGAAACAATAAATGCAATCAATCAAGTCCGAATAGAATCTGACCAAGTGTTATCAAATTCCCTTTAGTTTACTCAGAAGGGAAAAATCATCACCATTGTGTTGAATTGCATCAGTATCTCCGTGCCTTAGTTTTGTAATTGGATCATATTCATTATTTGTAAATTTCTTCAGTAATTAGTCACCACTTCTAGGTGTTGCATCTATCTTTGGATGCCCTCATTGCACCTACTCTTGGACATGCATGCATGCACAATTAGTATTGTGCCTCTTATGATAGCACCAAATATCTCTTGTGACTTATGAGTGTGTCATCATTCTCTAACAAAGTGAAATGCTTTTGCTTCTCGTTCTTGCATGCTGCTGAAGCAGAGACAACTTTAACTTGCTGCACTCTTCTGTTTTTACATGTCTATTGCAATCTTAATTGGCATCCTTATTCCCTACACCACAATGCATGCTCCTCTACATACTTTTGCAACTCCCCTTCTTAATGGTAACTCGATGTCATCTTAACTTGATCTTTCTCAATTTAGTCATATGTATATGTTTGTCCTATTTAAGAGTTCACACATTTGTCAGACATACATAATTGCACTAACTTAACTCCTTTAACATGGTGAACCTCTCCTCTTGTCATTCTAATTATGCGCTCATCACATGCCTAGAATGTACTGAAGTATTTTGTAGATTCACACATGTGATCTAGACTTGTAGAATCCAAATAACATCCTAAATCTCCCTCCATTTCTCTTGAGCATGCCAACTGACGTTGAAGGATTACATCTCGTGCATCATGGAATAATGGAGATAGAATCATATCCGATCTTGGTCGACTAGTCATGCAATTCGATGCGGCAGTGTAATTTAAAATTCTCTGATGAAATCACATGACATGGGAATAATTCTCAAATCATTTTCTAAAGATCACGTGAGTAATAGGATTACCTCTTGAAGTATTATTACGATCCAAGAGTCTCTAAGAGAAGAGACATCATATATCAAATCCGATCTAACGTAGAGAGCACCTGTGGGAAAGTGGATAAGACATGTAAATCCCACAATCCAAAGCGACAAATCGAGCAAGGAATCTCCAGATTTCATCTCACAAAATTCGATGTCACCTTTACATGCACAAAGCGCCAAAGAAGATGGAGAACCGTGAGCGATTAGTCTGGTAACACGATGACAACACGATGATGATCACGCTCTCAACAAGCCCTAGGTATATGACCACAAATGGTTGATAGAGAGGGGGGGAATGAGGGATTAGAGAGAGAGAGAGAGAGTTATTGCAACAATTACATGTATATAAAGAGCTAGGGTTAGCCTCTCTTTTATAGCACAATGGATGGTGGAGATGCAATCCTAATAACAATCAATGGCTGAGATTAAAATATATTATTTATTCTCCAAGTAAAAAAGATTTTTTAGAATTAATAAAATCAATTATTAATTCATGCTCTAAATTTAAACTAAAAAACTACTCTAATGAATAAAGAGGAAAGAAGAGAGCATCCTTCAAAGAAAGAGGAAGGAAGATAGCCTCCTTCCTCATTTGGAGGGGAGATTGTCCACCTTGAGATTTAGAGAGAGATTTTCTCTCCAATATCTTTTAATGTAATCTCATTACATTACATCTTTATTCATAGAATTATTTATCAACAAAATATCACCTTATAATTTGCATTTCTTTAATAATTACAAAGAAATCATTGAAATTTGTTAATCGCATTCATTCATACACGATTAAATGTAAATCATATTTACATTTAATTGATCAATGTGAATCCAATTCACATTAGTATCTAATTTATGTATAGTATTCATAATTAATTCTATCTATGATATTGTGGATCATATCCATATTATCAATGATTATTGTGGATAATATTATCCACATTAAGTTCATCTATGATAATTAAATCTATTTTATTCATCTAAGATGTCTCTCTATTATGTCTAAATAATGTGAATCATATACACATACATATGATAATTAAATCCAATTTAATTATCATTTCCTAATGTAGCCCGGATATTGTCACTAATGCAACAATTCTTAAACACTTTCAAGAATAGGTTGCTTTCTCCGTAGATACTTAGAGAGGACACAATGAATATATATAATGACTTGGATAGTGAGATACAATCTCACATCCATATCTAGAAGACCTATCAGAGATGTATGATCAAGTCAAATAAAATATCCAATATCGTCATTGCATCTAATCATATTAAAGTTAATGTCCAACATTTGCACTAAGATTGGATAACTAGTCTATTGAGTGGAGTCATTGCAATCCAAACCTATTTCATCACTTCCTCAGAATGTAGGTGTCATGGTTATGCAATTAATTAAGATTACATCACCCTCGGATATTCCCATTACCCATGCATCATGCATATTGGAATATCAATAATAAATCCAAAGTTTTTATCATATTTGAATTGTCTTCATCAAAGTTTTATCATTAAGTTTCTCATTCGATCATTGTAAGTTGGTATCAATCATATTATTTCCAAAAGCATATATCATACCTACAAATAATGTCATGCTTCACAAAGCAAGATGACCATCGATGGAATTCGATTGGTCACATAATCTCATAAGTGAGTTCATGTTTTCTGGTTCAGTCGTGAACCTGTGTGATCCCTTTGAGAGATTGTATTACTCATATCGCCCCATATGCACATATGCTCGTTGGGGCATAGACCTTATTAGGTCATCAACATATTATTATACCTAGTGTACATACTCAGACATATAATAACACATCTGTCTCCTATCGTAAGATGTATGCCTGTATTGTGACAATATATGACTTAGGTATTTGATATCTCAATCTTGTCAATTAAACTCTAAGTCTTAACTTATTCAATACCTCCGAATCGTTATTCCTATACAGAGGACCTACATCAAGAGGTTGGTGGGATTGCCAGCCTTTGGAATAAGGGCTACCATCTCCTTATCATATGAGAGATCTTTATTCGACAACCATTTGACAATATGAGTTGAGTCCTCAATCTAACTATTTAGATATCATCTTAGAACTGACCTCCATGATCCATTAATTGGATAAACAATTGTATGAATATCAAGATTGCCTTGGTACATAATTCTAATTGTACTAAGGGACATATAAGTGCATACATTCATTAATCTCATTTATGGAGTATAAATCAATAACTTTTATTGATATATAAAAGATGATAATAACATTTATTGTAAAAATATTTTGCTCTGAGCTCACATGTCTAATAATCTACCACTAGCTCTTAGAACCATTCAAATGCAATCTTTAAACCCATACTCATTACATGCTGGTCAAATACTTTTTTAGACGATGGTTTGGTAATGGTATTAACAATATTATAAGCAGAGGCTACATTGGTGATGATGATGTCACCAGGCTTTTGTATCTCCCAAATGATGTGATATTTCCTTTCACATGTTTGCTCGTTTGATGCCATCTGGTTCCTTTACCCGAGCTATATCTCTCGTGTTATCGTAGATCAGCGAGATGGGAGCATCCAAGAAAACTAAGTCAAACTCCAAGACAAATTTACACAACAACATTGCTTCTTTCGCAACATCTGATGAAGAAATATACTCAGCTTCTATCGCCAAATCAACCATTGCATCATGCTTCTTGCTTCTCTAGCTCACAAGACAATTGTTCATCAAGAATATAAACATTGAAGTTGACTTTTAGTCAACAATGTCAGATTGCAAGTCTGAATCAATGTATCCTAAGACTTGGATATGACTATCTTAATAGACCAAGATATAATCGTGTGTCCTTTTTAGATACTTGAAGATGATCTTCACTACATTCGTGTATTGTTCTCCATAGCAAGATTGGTAACAACTTATATACCACTCTCACTGCATGGTAGATATCCGACCATATACACATCAAGGGGATACATTAGGCTTCCCACAACTAATGCATAATGTCATCCTGCCATGGCCTACTTTTTCTCAACACATTTAGGAGTGAACCCTTTAGATTGGTGTATACCATGTCTTAAGGTAATTAAGCCTTTCTTGGAATTTTTCGTATCGAATCATTCCCAGATCTTCTTCATGTACCCATGTCGAGACAATCCAAAAATCATGTTTTCTCTATTTGCGAACAACTTCAGACCGATGATATTAGAGACTTATCCAAGATCTTTCCTCTCAAATGTATAAAACAACCAAACCTTAACACTAGTCATCATTCATTTATCATTCCAAATGGTAAGGATGTTATCTACGTAAATTATGATGGACACAATTGCGCTTCCATTAAACTTCTTATACACACATGGTTCATCAGGTTCTGAAACAAAATCATAACTCTTTATGTTTTCATCAAATCTAATTGTCCATCTACGAAGTTTGTTTGATCCCATAGATGGATTTATTTTGCTTGCACACTTTGTCATCCTTAGCTATGAATCCATGGGGTTGCTCCATATAGATATCCTCCTCAAGGTATCCATTGATAAATGCGATTGTAATGTCCATTTGCCAGATGTCGTAGTCAAGATGTACAACCATACCTAGTAGTGCCCTCATGGATTTAAGCATGGCCATATGTGAGAATGTTTCATCGTAGTTGATTCCTTTTCTCTGTATGTAGCCCTTGGCTACGAGTACTACGAGTAGTGCGTTGAAAGTATCTACCTTTCCATCAGGACCCACTTTCTCTTGAAGATCAATTTACACCCAGTGTATTTTACCCCTTTAGGTGGCTCCTATAGGGTCCATATACCGTTCTTGTGCATGGAGTCTATTTCAGCCTTCATTGCTAGCATTCTTCTATCCATGTCAAGATCTACGAGTGCTTCATAAAATGAAGTCACATTATTTTCAGACTCTTTGGATACATGGAATCCATACCTTTCATGTGACACAACCACCCTCAAACTCCTTCGAAGAGGTATGTGTGTTTCATCTTCAATTATTTCTTCAGTTTATGATTCAGGTAGGTCAATAACCTCGTGGGATACTATAAGTTCCTTTGCTTCATTCTTGCTTTAAAAGGTAGTCATCCTTTAGGAATTTCACATTCCTAAAGACGAATACTTTTTAGTCTTAAGGTCATAAAGTTGGTATCCAATACAATTCTTTACATACCAATGAAGTAGCATTTTCTAATGCAAGATTCTAACTTACTTACATATACGTTATTGACATGGATCAAGTGATGAATCTACATTTCATCACCTTTATTATTTCATTTTAGCCTTAAATCCTATGTTAAATGCATGCATATATCATTAATTTGTCAAGATAAACGCTCTATAATTTGTACAAAATACTGTATAAAGTACTATATTTTTGTTGTATATAACTCCAAATAAAAGAATAAAAGAAGAAAAGAAAAAGAATTGAGACACCATAGGTGTTGAGTAACCTTAGACCCCGAGACACAATCATCATGATGACTTGGTCGACAAGGAATAAAGTAGGGGGATATAGGGCAGATAAATTGTACATAAAAGACACAGAAGCCATAATTTTTAATTCATTTATAATTAATTGTTGGGACATATTTTATTCTTTATTATTTATTCTTCAAAACAATAAAGTTTATACATGAATATTGTAGATAAAAATATAAAGAAAAATACAAAATTTAGTTCACATAAAAATAATGCAAAGTATGCCCGTGACACATAAAATAACTAGTCAAAAAAAAAACTTCACATACTTGTATCTTCTCCATGTTGTATTAAAATGGAGAAAATCATCTTTAATTGTATGTAAATTTTATATGCTATTTAATGAAGGTGGTTTCATCTAATTTGGATCGAAGATGCAAAATTTAGTTTTTGGGAACCTATTGTGCAATATACCGCTATATATTTTATTCAATATATTTATTCTTGGTATTTTTCAAATTCTTTTATTTTTATAAATTTGTAAATATTATTTGAAATGTATGTGCATAATTAAATAATAATAAAACCATCAAAATAAAATAAAAATAAATAACACGTTCCAATACATAGGTAAAAAATACCTATATATAAACTTATAATGTTGCTGCAGCGAGTTGTCTGAGAGGCTCGGCTAATCAAACTCAATTAGTGTCATTGTTGTGACTGCTCATGAAACCCAACTTCAAACAACAATTAACCCACAATAGATATAGCAATAAAGAGCTGAATAAAAAATATTGAGTTAAAATTTATTATAACTCTACAAATGATGTGTATAGGTTCAAATATGTGTAGAGTATTGAACAAAAGGTGCAAACAGATAGATCGAGTAATAAATGCACAAATTTGTGTTCCTATTGTCTTTGTATTTTTGTGTGGGTTTTTAATTATATATGTATATTTTATCTTTAATTTTATATTTTTTATATGTTTGTAATTTTATACATTTTTTATTTTCTTTTTATATTTTCTGATTTTTAATTCCTTTTTCTTTTTTTATACAAGATATAATATAGGAATATATAAAGCTATATATATAATATGCTAACATAATTGTAATACTGGTAAAAATAAAAAATACAAGAAATAAAATGGTTTTGGGTTTTAAATAAATTTTTACTATTTTTGTTATGATTTTTTAAATAATTTTGTTAATTTTATATATATTTAAAGTAAAAAATATCCCAAGTCAAGGATTAAATAAAAAGGCCGAATTATTTTGGAAATTAAAAATAAGAAATAAAATCAAAATTTTCTAAATAATTTGTACTTATTAATATATATTAAAAACAAAAAACAAAAGAGAGAAAGTATTTTTGGAATTTTTTAATTTTTAATATTTTTATAAAGAATTTAGGATTTTTTAATTTTTATAAAAATTCTTTTTCTATTTTTAGTGGTTTTTGGTCTAAAGTCAGGAAATACAAAAATATACAAAATATATTTTGGGGGGAGGAGATTTTCAAAAAATATATATTTTTGGTATTTTCTAAGTAAAATAAGTTGTTTTTGTAATCATTTTTTTATAAATTTGGAAAAAATCCTAAATTTAAAACTAAAAATATAACGCGAATCTATATGGAATCTAGAGCTTGACCCTATTTATTAGATAATTTGGAGCACGAATACTATTTTATAAAAGATGAAACACAAGCACAAAAATTAATGTACAAGCAAGGGCATATTTGTTATTAAAAATAGAGTCAAGGTCTTAGTTGTAGATTATCCAAAAATAAAACTGCAAATGAAAGTTTTAATATTAAAATTAAATACAAAAATGCGTAAGGGCCTTAGTATAAAATGTCACCTCACGTGGGACGACACGTGACGTGACATGGCCTGGACTAAAGTGTAAATAAAGAAAGCTTAGGGTCCTATTTTCAAAATACACAAAATAACTTAAACTAACTAATTAATTTACATGACTAAATAATAAAGATATAGAAGCGAGGGGGAAAAGGCGCAAAATACCCTGTCAACGGTGCGATCCAGTGGCTTAGATGTCTTCATTAATCCACGTCGCACGTCACCTATGGTGGATATCTCTTTGCCAATGAGTGGCTGAGATTAGATCTCGACACTTGATCGGATGGCTACAAGGCAAAGGATCCAACAATGTTAGTGGCTTCTGGTGGCTGCTGCTGATCCAATGGTGCGGAGGAGGTCAGCAAGAACACGGGAAGAACTCGTACCCGACGAGTTTGAATCGACCAGGGTATGAGCTTCTGGGCACCAACGACTCCTTCGACGCATGCAATTGACTCTTGCAGCTCCGACGAGTCTCCTAGGCGCTTCAAAATGGTTCAGAGCCCACTAAGGAGGGCTCTACAGCTCAATGACATTCAGGAACATGTACCTTCTTCTTCAGGTCGGATCTTCACCCCAGATGGGCTCCTGATTGCTTGGACCTGTTCAAAACAAAAGGAGGTCGAGGTTAAACTACCTCGACCCTATTAGGGGGAAGTGGAAGCAGAGCAAGGCGATGCGGTTGACCTCCAGTGAGGTGATGGAGTCGAGGTCCAATAGGACATATCAAGGATTGATCCGAGTGAATGATTGGTGGAATATGATGGGGAAGAAAATGGAGAGGAGATGGGGTGGTCTGAGGATGTCGGAACAGTGTAGTTCACTGCAGAGCGTTCGTCGGAGCTTACGAATTCGGTTTTTAAGCTAATGCAAAGCACTTAAAAGCCAATCTAAATACATCAAATCAAAACTAAGACTAATGACTATCTAAAATGCGAATAAAATAACCTCAATTGGTCGTATACAAGAGATAGGAACCTCACATCGGGGAGAGGCGTAGATGGCTGGGAACAACCTCCATCAAGCTCCTTCCTCGCTGTGAAGAGAAGGAAGTTCCTCCTGTCACAAGGAGCTCGATACTAGTGCACTCGTAGGGGTCTAAAGCGGGGGAAAATCAAACAAAAAATGAAAATGGTGAAGGGGGGTCTTTGTACAAATGGAGAAGGGGTGAGGTTCGAGGCAAGATTTCGTGCGCAAGAGCGAGATATGGTCGAAGAGGGGTACTCAGTGTGGATCACAGTTGAACAGTGTTCAACTCCTATGAAGGGAGTACATCCCCTCGATCGACGTATCAAGGGGAAAAATCGAGAAATAATGTGGGCAGAGCTAGTGTGACAAGCCTAGGGCTTAAGTTAGACAGTTGACCAAGGTTAACTCGCGGTGTAATCTGGTTGGTCTACGGGGACCAACCAGGAAAAACCATCCCAAAATTATTTGGAAATTCAATATGAAATATTAAACTAATTTTTAATTTGAAGTTATAAAATAGAAAATGTTTATTATTTTATGTAGTATTTTAATATGATTTTTATTTGTTGTTATGGCCTTCATTATTACAAGTTACTTTTTAAGGGTGTATTTATAGGTATATTTACCTATATTTTGTATCTTTTATTTTTGTTTTTATTTTTTATTTTATTATTTTATTTTCTTAATTTATAACTTATTATTAGATGCATGAATATATTTTTGTTGTATTTTCCTGATCTATTATGTACACTTAAATAAATAGGTGTATTAAACATATAGGTATAAGCTTAGGTATTTAATCTATGTATTTATGTATATTATTTTATTTTTATGTTTTCTTTGGGGTTTTATTCTATTCTAATATGTACATATAATACAAGTAATATTTACAAAATTATAAAAATATAAATTATAAAAAAAATAAAAAATAAATTAATTGAATATTTTATTCTGGTAAAGTATACAATAGGGGTTCAAAACCTAACTTTTACACATTTAGACAAAATTAAATGAAACCACCTTCATTAAATAGCTTATTAAAAGTTATATAATTAAAGATGATTTTGGTGCATTTTAGTCTATATTTAGGAGATATTGGTCTGTAAATTTTGGATTTTGGCTTTTTATTTTGAGTATAATTTATACGTTGTATACTTTTTTTATATGAAATTAATTTTGTATTTTTATTTGTATAAAATAAAATGGGTCCCAAAAAATGATTATTGATGAATAAAAGAATGGATTTTTAATGGATTTTTGGCCCTTATCTCCCCCACTCATCAAGATGCCTAGGTCTCGAGGTTCAGGGTCATAAAATACCTTTGAAATTTTATTCTTTTTTCTTTTATTCTATAATTTTTGCATTAAAAACAATATTTTATATACAATAAATAGAATAAATACTAAATGTTAATTTGCATAAAATAATTATATTTACATGCATTAGGTAGGTTTTTAAGGCCATAATGATAGAATAAAGGTGATGAAATGGAGATTCATCACCCATCTATACTTGCCTCTGATCGTCCCTAGCAAGCACTTATGTAATAAGTGTAGAAAATAAAAAAAAGCAAAAAAAAAGAAAGAAAGTGGATTGAATTTAATTCTCAAACATGTCTTCACAAAATCAAAGTTCGAAGCTTAAGTCTGGCCTTTGGATTTTAGTGTGGTTGGAATCTTATTGGGAAGCAAATTTAAAAAACAGCAGCCTGCAAGACTCCCAAGACTCTACTCAATTCTCCTTAATAGCCAGGTCTGAATACTTCAACTCATATGCAAACCCTTATGACTATGAATCTATCTTGGATAGGGTGTGAGATATGTAGCTCTCCTCGGTTGAAGAGGTAAAAGTCAGTCTTCTCCAACATAGTGACTCTGATTCCCCAATCCAACAACTCTTTCCTCAAGAAGCATGATATTCCGTTATAAGTTCAAGTACATCTAGCTCAAGAAGAGGAGGTGGAGAGAAGAATGGATGGTAGCCAGTGTAGCCACCTATCCTAGGATGCTTGACCAATGTAGCCAAGTCATCCAGCTGTAGGCTCACAATCATATGACTTTGAAGATTGAGCTTGCTTATTGACTATACAAATATATACACTGTGGCAGGAATTTTATTTTCAATCAGGCCTATCTATTTTTTTAGTTTTTATTTTTTCCATTTTTTTGAATACAATATAGAACAACATTTACATAAGGACTTTTTCTTCTTGAGCCAGTAGACTATCCCTCTTTTGAAGCACTATTGCAACCCCACAACTTCTGTCTTTTGAACACGTCGCCATTGGATCAGGTTGGGGTACAATGGCCATAAAAGTGTGACTTGATGTTTTCATTGGCTTGTGTATCATGATGGCAAATCCAGCCCTCTATCACTTCGACGGAGGTGAGCAAAGTGAAAGTGCATGTGTACAAGTTAGGTCATTATCAACAAGAGTCGTGCATGTGCTCCGAAATACTCTACATAGGCAATCAAGACGACATTGAACCAAGTCTCGTGATCTCAAAGAATTAAGTCAACTAGACCTGAAGTACCTCAATTCTAGTTCCTATAAGGTTCCTGTAATTGAGTATATTTAAGGTCCAACAAAGTTCCAAGCTTTAGATTTTATTTAGACTTGTTCAATTATCAAACTCAACCAGAAAAATGCAGATGCCATACACAATGTAGAAAATATTTTTGTGACGCATTTTTCATGTTTTGACCTTTTTATGGATTTTTGAAATGATTTTGCAAATATTTATGCAAATTTTCAAACATATTTTGCAAATGTTTTTAGGATATTTGATTTTGCATTTTTTAGGGATTTTTCAAAATAAAAGAATTTTGGAAGGGATTTTTCAAAATAAAAGAATTTTGGAAGAAAAAATAGGTACAAGAATTTACACAGAGATGCATCCATATTCACAAGAGTTGGATTTTTAAGGATTTATAGGTTTATACAAGTTTTATAAAGAATTTTATTAGGTACCCAATTCTAAAATAAATTTGAAAAGATTTTTACAAACATTTTGAAAACTTTATTTTGCAAACAAATTTGGCAAATAATTTTTACAAACATTTTACAAAACTTGGAAATCAATTTGCAAAGATTTTTCAAATAGTATACATAGATTTTTCAAACTAATTGTTGCAACCATTTTACAAATGCTTTGCAAATAGATTTTCAAAAGTTTTTATTTCAAAGAAAGAAAAGGAATTTTTACAAACAAAAATATTTTTAGAAAGGTTGAAAACATTTAATAAAATATTTTCCAAATAGTTTTCAAAAGATTTTTCAAAAGGTTTTTTGACTACTTTTCAAACATTTTGCAAAAACCATTTTTAACCTAATTCATTGATCAGTATATACAAAGAAGTAGCTATTTGTGTGTACTTACTTTTATTAACTAAACATATTATTAAAAATATGAAAGTACGAGTTATGGCTAAAGTATATACGAAGTATATACGACTCCCCTGTACTTATCTTGAGCTATGTCCTCATATATCAGAGAGAAAAAGAGAAGACATAACTCGTACTGAGTATAAAAAAGCCTAAAGAATAATGGATAAGGAATGAACGAAAGAAGGAAAGAAAGAATGAATGAGAAGTCGACTATCCCCCCTATACTTAGGATCAGCTAATCCTAAGGATAGCAGACTATACACAAAGCATGGAGGGTTGAGGGTGGGAATGAAAAGATCACACTCAGGATATCTCCCCTATACTTAGGGTAAGATATCCCTAAGTATAGACAATAAGAAGAGATAGTGGAGGGGATAAAAGAATGAAAGACAACTCGGGGTGCACACCCCCCATACTTAGGACAAAGTACGTCCTAAGTATAGCAATGAGGAAAGGGTGCACCTTTTGGAAGAAAAAGAAAAATGAAAATGAAAAGAAGAAAAGAAGAAAAGACAGATCACTCAACTCATCCACCTCCCCTATACTTAGGAACATAGTGTGTCCTAGGCAAGGCAAAACACACAGAATGAGGTAGATGAGTAAAAACATGAGATAGAAAGAAGTAAAACAAAAGCGGATGTACAAAGTGGTGGATGTATAGAGATCAAGAAGGTCAAAAGTGAATCTTCTTACTTGATCACTGAGCAACGGATTTGACAAGGTGCTGGTTGATATCGGTATCACCAGCAGACACAAACCAATCAGGATCGACCTCGTGAAGATCCTCGGCAATCTCGAAGTGAAAAGGCACGAACTGGTCAGTGGAAGTAGTACGTTCATGTTCGTCCTTGGAGGTTTTATCTAGGCCAAAACAAAAAGGACGAACTCATCTATGGATGTAGTCCGGTCAGGTTTGTCCTATGAGGTCTCAACTAAGTCGTCATCAAAAGGCCCGAATTCATTTATAAAAGCAATAAGTTCAAATCGGACTCTGTAGTCTCTACTAAGTTAGCCCTCCACTCTAAAGTGTCAATCGTATAAATCCCCCGGATATCATCAATGCATGACCACTCACAGGGAGAGGGGACCCCAAGGTCTATGCATTCATATTCTTCCTCCTTGGATAGGAATTCTTAGGTCATAATTTCATCCAACATACAACAAAACTCTCTGATATACTCATTAAAGTCGTAGTCCTTGATGAATCCCTGTTCATCACTCTTTATTCTATTATTTTAGCTAATTATCTTGGTAATACATCATGTAAATAGGTGTAAATACAATAACTTAGCAATATGCATGCATGTGTTAATATTACATAATTAGAATGTATTGGTGCAAAAATAAAAGAATAAAGAATAAAAAGAAAAAGAAGGAAGTATTTAGAATAAATACTGAGTGACCCAAACCCCAAGAGCGGGCCAAATATCGGCCTGATCGCCAAATAAAATAAGTAGAGAGAGATAGGGCCCACTCTATATTATGTGTATATAAATAATTATTTTTGCTTAAATAAAATAAAATATTCTTTTTACCTCCTTTCTTGTATTTATAAAAATAAAATAAAAATCGGAAAACTACAATAAAAATAGAATAAAATTCTATCTCTCACTTGTACATAATACATGTATATATGTCTTCTTCCCTATTTATTTTATACTTGTAAATAAATAATAAAAATAAAACAAAAATTGTTTTATACTCTAAAAATTATGTTGTAAATAAATACAATATAAAATTGGAGTATTTTTGTAAAAATAATAAATTAAAAATAATTGTACAAAATTCATAGGTATATTATACATGTATATAATACAATATACTGTATATAGAGTAATTTATTTTTCAAAAAAATAATTAAAAATCATAGAAAAATAGTTTGAAAAATAAAAACATTTTTATTTTATATCCTTTTTTAAAAAATCATTTATTATTATTTACTGAATTTGTAAAGTATTTTGTAAATTCTATTTTCTGGTTGGTCGGCTGGAATGTTGACCACGGGTAAACGGCGCCTCCTACCTGGGTCCAACCCGGATCTATGTCGTCGGAGCTCCTTCTTGACATTTTCCAGCTCGACTCCGCTCACCTCTCACCTCAGGATTCGGACCTGAGAATCCTCGTACTTCCAACATTCTTGCGGATCCATCGCCCAATCCGATTCCTTCTCAGGTCTCGTGCTTCTCTCCGATCGTTCCAAACCCCCGTCGATCCTATATAATCTTTTCTCTGCCTCCACAGTACCCTAGCTCGTGCCTCGCTCCCTCTCGATACCTAGACACTTTCAACGTGGTGACAACCATATAAAGACCCTCACGGTGATCGATTTGTTGCAGTGACGCTGACGCTCCCCCTTCGTGGTCAGACCTCCGTCGCGAGAAGCCTCCTCGCCTGCCGCCGCTTGGTCGAGGCCATCACCCCGACGACCACCTTCACCTGGAGTTAAGGAACCCGTTCTGTCCTTCAGTTGAGCCTCTCATCTTTCCCCGTTATCATTTCGATTCCAATCTTTCATTTACCGTCGCCATAGCTCCGCCAGCTCCGATCAGTCGGTTGGAGCTCTTTCACCCACACCCAACCGCTCTGATATCCTCACACGTTCACCCTCCATCTTCCTCTGTGACCTGATCATCTTGATCATCGTCTACCTAGTCGAGAATAGGCTCGAGGTCTCCTATACCACCTTCGTCGGAGACCAACCCCCATTCACCCACGCTTCTTTCATCTTTAGCTCCAATAACCCAGACCGGAGCGTAGCCTCGATTCTTGGCTTTGCATTGCAGGTACCCTTGAGCCGTGAGGAGCTTCATCTGTCTTCCAGATGCATGATGGAGCTGCTCCATACCTTGCTCCACCATCCAGTCCATCCGACCATTCGCAGGACGTTCAGAGCCTGTTGTTCAACACGGAGTGCTTCCCTGGAGGTGCTCGACTTGTTGGGGGTCTGATCGGCCTTGCAGATTCGCCCCGATTCCCCTACAAAGTTCACCAGCTCCCCTGTTTATCCACCATCCTCCGTCACTGTTGGATGAAGAGCGGAGCACCAGTTTCCATCTGAGCTGTCCATCGTTGCAGCTTTCCAATCGTGGATCTGACGCCATCTGACACTTCTGCGCCGCACGTAGGGGACATTCCCTAAGCGTAAGATGTGCCTACATAGAGGATCAGAGATGCACGATCTCGCACACCAGTGGCCGATACGTGGCCTCCCACGCGTGACTCACATGCATTGAGGGTATATTGCTCTTTTTACCCTGTATTTATGTCACTTTATGTTTTGGTCTGTAAAATAAAAGTTATAGTTTAACCTTTTTGCAATATAGTCCATGTAGTTTTCGTGATTTGCACTTTAATCCTTCCAATCTGGAGGCATGTGCTTGGTCACGTGCATATTGGTGTTTTTGCAGTATCAGTTATGAACTTATTTGATGTTATCTTTTGAATGAATGTTTTCTTAAATTGTAAATATGCCCCTATGAGTGTGCATTTGACGCATGTGCGGATTTTATTGGAGAATTTGCACTCTTTACCCCAGACTTTCTATGCGTGTTATAGTTTAGTCTCAAACCATAAATAAATTGCACTTAGATACCTATAACCTGTGTGTTGTTTTTAATTAAATAAATATCAAAACTACACCAAAAAATTACATGTGGCTCCTTCCCTTTGTAGTATTTTTGGTAATTTTTGAGATGCATTTTGATTTTATTTGTTATTTTCTAAAAATCTAAAACCCTAAAAAGTGTCCCTGTCTATTTTGGAAAATCAATTAAAAATAGAAAAATATCTTTGAAAATTCTGAAAACATTCTTGTACTTTGTTTGTCATGTTTCAATTTCTGTGTTATTTTGTTTCATTTTCTTTTATAAACACCTAAAAATTTAAAAAGACTCAAAACCTTATAAAAATTATCAAAAATTCATTAAAAATAAAAAAAAATGTGTTTTCAGTTCCTGTAGTTAGAGGTTATTTTATATTTTCATAAAAAATATTGCCAAGATTTTAGAGGAACTTAGATATTTTTAATGTGCCTTTTCATCTATGTTGCACACTGCTTGTTGTTTTTCTTTTACTTTTATTTTAAAAAAATATATATAAAAATCAGATAAACCCCATAAAATACCTAAAAACATCTGAATATTTTAAAAACATGAAAATCTTTTTGTTTTGAATTTTTGAGTAATTGAAGGCCATTAAATAATTGTTTGAGTGTGATTTTTGCCTTTTCTTTACTTCTTTTTTAATAGAAAATTATTAAAAAATTAAAAATTAAAAACCACCAAAAAACCTTTATTTCTTGGATTACCTGACTACTTTGTAGGATTCATTCCGTGCTCCTTGTGTTCGACCCTGGTGGCTATACCAGGTTAAATAATTAGCAAGACTGCTTGCCTTAGTTTTCGTATTTGATTTCTTTGTATGGTGGTCTGATTTTTCTTGTTGACCGTGCCTTGCGATTCGGGTCACAACGACCTTCGATATTACTTAACCCGAGTTGCCTTCGTGGGTCATCAGAATGGCGTCGTTGCCGGGTATCACGGCTTAGTAGTCGATTTTCTATTTTGATTTTATTTTATTATATTTTTATTTCCTTAAATCTTATTTGTATTTCTCTTCTTTTTTATTTGTTTTTTCTTTTTGTTTTATTTCATGTTCTTCATTTTTATTTTTATTTTATTTCTTATTTATAATTTCTATAACTGTGCTCTTACACCTCTTCTGTTTTTCTATTTCTTGTGATGGCCCGACGAGCTAGGGCGGCTTTCTTAGGAGCGCCGGAGCATGCGAGCGAAGCGGAGGCGGCGACTCGTTTCTGCATCGAGCCGTAGGAGAGCGTAAGAGAGGAGGAGTAGAAGACTTGGAGGATTTTTAGATTTTATTTTGTTTTTATTCTATAATTTGTAATAAACAGGACTCAGAGACACTTGGAATTGGCTTATTATCATGGTTTGTTTCGCCGAGCACCGGTCTGCTCGGGGGACCTCACCGCAGTTTTTTACCGGTTTTATTTCCCCCATTTTTACGTTATTTTTTATTCTCGAAGATTTTGACCCATAGACTTAAGATTTTATATCTGATTGTGATGTAATTAATTAAGGTCCCAACCCTAATTATTTGCATGTACCTATAGATCGCTAAATGGACTTAATTAATTAAATCACAAAGAAAAAGCTAATTTGGTCACCTGAGAGGTCATGTGCCGCTAGAGGCCGTATACAACACTGGCATGATCCGTTGTGGCAGACACTGATCGGCATCAGAGACTGGACTCCGACCTCTCTTGTTTAACTATTAGCTATTGTGCTTCGCGTGTAGAAATTTTCTGTCTAAGGTTGATTTCTTCTTGCATCATATAGGTAGTTTTATTCCTGTCTTTATTTTATGTGCGGATCACCCTGCATGTAGAGTGCTGGCGTCTGGTACGCATTTCTGACTTTGCATGCATCATAGTGTTTGATCGCGCATCGGCTTTTTCGACTTCTCCCCCCTGTTTTTGGACTTAAAATAATCAGGAGAATCGAAAAATTCATTAGGTGTTGTTATTGAAAAATATCTAAAAAATAAAGATCATAAAATTAGGACTGCTAAATACACTTGACCATAAAAGACACTTGATAAATGCAGAATCGAGTGCGGTTGTATTGACTCACAAGGCGAGTCAACAGTCGGTGTTTGACCACACAAAATCCTGAATTTAATCAACAATTAACCCACACTAAAGATCAATACATTAGAAATAATGTGGAGTTAAAATTTATTTTTAACTCTGCACAAATGATGTAAAGGGCAAGTATGCAGAGAGTTCGAACACAGGGAGCAAACAGGGTAGTTCAAGAAAATTGTGCTCAAGTGGGTGTGTGTGTCAAGTGTCTACACTAAGCAAGCAATCAAAAGAATTTTTGTGGGTTTTTAATTTCTAATTTTTTTTATTTTAATTTTTAATTTTGTATTTTGATTTTTAATTTTCTGATTTTTATAATTTTATATTTTATATTTTTTTAATTTTCTTTTTGGATATTGGAAAATAAGGACAAAGTAATAAAAGACAAGATAAAGTATTTATAAAAATATGCAAAAATAACCAAAAAATTCAGAAATAAAATGTTTTTGATATTTTTAGGATTTTTTACTGTTTTTATGATTTTTGGGGATTTTTCAAGGTGTTTTTGGTATTTTTAAATAGCAAAACAAGGCAAAATAGTGAAAAATGTGCTGACTGTGAGTAAAAGGGGAATTAAAAATAGCAAATAGCTACAAAATTTGTCCACACTAATTTTCAGATAAAGAGAACAAAATATAGAATAAACAGAAACTGAGTTTGTAATTTTTGGAGTTTTTTAGGATTTTCTATATTTTTTTGAAGTTTTAGAGTGTTTTTAAATTTTTAGTGTTTTTCTTTTGAGATTTTTAGTGATTTTTGGACTGACACTAGAATATAGTAGAATAGACACTAGAAAATGTTTTTGGAATTTTTCGAGATGTTTTAATATTTTTTTGGCATTTTATAAGCTAGATAGTGAATAAAAACCATGTTTTTGATTCTTTAATAAATATAAAAATAAAACAAAATCAAAAACTGAATTGATAGCGTGGAAGCACAAGTTAACAGGAGCTAAACCCTATTTTTGTGGAATTTTTGGACTTAAAATGATAGGTAAAATAATTAGAACAAGCATCCAATCATTAATCAAGCCTGGCAGTGGTATATTTGCAATTTCTCAAACATCCAGGGGCTCACATGCAATTTTCCACAAAGTTTTAAACTAAATATGCAATTTTTAGGGCCAAACAGCAATCACAAGACCCGCAAGGGTATCGATGTAAATTGCCCCCCAGGGCGCGTGACTCGCACGCACCTGGCAGGGACCAAAATGTGATTTTGAAAAAGCATGGGGGCTTTCTTGCAAAATTCCCAAAAATATAACACTTAATATCCAAATCTTGGTACTGAAACGAAATCAAACAAAGACCAAGGGCCCCTCTGCAAAATGCCCCACCTCACGTGTACAGGTCACGTGAGGTGACGTGGCAGGGGACCTAAACGCAAATAAAATAAAGACGAGGGTCTTTTTGCAATTTTTACAAAATATTTAAAATACGCAATAAAGTTTCTGGACTAAATAGAAATTACAAAACAAGCGGGGGTTGACTGCAAAATACCCTCGCTTAGGCGATCCGACGACGGTGGCGAAGCTGATGACGCATGGCGGACATCCAACGGTTGGGCGTTCAGGCACGATCCAGCGGCGTAGGACACACCACTTATCCACGTGGCGTGTTCTCCGGGCGCGATGACGGTTCGCTTCGACGTCTGAGATTAGATCTCAGAATGAGATCCAACGGCGGCTGGGGTCAGATGATCGGACGGTCGACGCGCAATCTGATGCTCCACCACGATCCAACGATGGCGAAGGAGGCTGGAAGAACACGGAGGAGCTCCAGTGGCGTTTGGGCTCGCAAAAAGGTCGGGGAAGCTCCAGAAGGTGTCAGCTATCATCTGGAAGCGGCAAAAATCACCGGCGTGCGCCGGTCCTCTCGTGCGGAGGTGGCGGAGCTGCAGGCATCCAGCCTCCTCCGGCGAGGGGTCAAAATGGCTCCATACACGTCGATACGCTCCAGTACCTGCGCAAAAATGTTACTGAGGTCGAGGGAAAAATGCCTCGACCTCAGGTGGCTCTCGGAGTGGAATAAAGGGCGATATAGGTACTCGCCGGAGTTGCGCTCCGGCGAGGTGGTCGATGATGCGATTAGATGGGCGATTCGACGAGGAAAGAGGGGCGAAATGTTCCTAAACCTATGATGAACTCAACGGGGATGAAAAGAAGAAAAGAACGGCCTCGATGGCCTGGGGCCAGAGGTTAGATACCTCGACGGCGGCGCTTCGCCGGATGTGTGGAACGCGCGACGGTCAGGCGCTCTCCCTTCGCTTGGAAGCCTGGGGCTCGGAGCTGTCACCTCCGGGCTCCTTTTGCTCGACCAAGGGGGCCGGATCAGTGGTTATTCGCGGTTCAAAATTCAAATGGAATCAGACTTGGGTTTTTAAGGGGTTGACGAACATGGTGGAAAGAACGAGGCATCTGGCATGATGCAGTGGTCTTCAGCCCAAGGTAATGCTTGGGCGAGGATCCTTGATGCTCGAGCTTCAAAAGTCGTGAAGGGTGGAAGATGTTTTGGTGAAAGGGCTGGCCTCAAAAAAAGGTGGAAGAAGGGGGGTCAACACACTCTGACAAGCTACAGGGGCTGGGTCAGAGAGTTGACCGAGGTCAACTCTCAGACCCTCCTGGTTGGTCCACGTGGACCAACCAGGAAAAACCCTGGAAAAACTTATTAATAATTCATTTTAAAATAGCAAATGGTGTTATTTTAATTAGGTGATAAAATAAGAAATGTTTAGAATTTTATCTAGTATTTTATTCTGATTTTTAATTATTTTTATGAGTTATATTTTTACAAGTTTACTTTTTAGCCTTATATAGGTATATTATCTATATAGTTTATTAATTTATTTTTATTTTGTGTATTTTATTTTTATTATTTTCATTTCTTATTTTCTAAAATTATGAAATACTTTTATCGACACAAATATATTTTTATTTAATTTTTCTGATATGTTTTGTATATTAAATAAATTATAAGTATAAAA
Organism: Ottelia alismoides; assembly: GCA_037367405.1. Classification (NCBI taxonomy): domain Eukaryota; kingdom Viridiplantae; phylum Streptophyta; class Magnoliopsida; order Alismatales; family Hydrocharitaceae; genus Ottelia; species Ottelia alismoides. The sequence continues at coordinate 1,401,413 of JAZKJV010001004.1, read as the reverse complement.
AGTATAGGTATACATATAGGTAGGGTACCTATGTATTTTATTTTTAAGTATTTTATTTTTGTTTTTATTTAGGTTTTTATTCTTATTTTAATGTACATAATTATTATAAGTAATATTTACAACATTGTAAAAATATAGAAATAATGAATAAATAATAAATAATAAATTGAATATTTTAATCTGTACAATGTATAGTGAGGGTCCAAAACTCAACTTTCAAACCGTAGCTCCGCCAAATGCGAAACCACCGTCATTAAATAGCTTATTTTCTTCTATATACAATTAAAGGTGAGTAGGCTGCATTTGGAATTTTCATTTGTGAGATACGGGTCTAGGAAGTTGGGATTCTGAATTTTTATTCAGACCATAACTTTTTATCTGTACATTATTTTTCTGTGAAATCAATTTTGTATTTTTCTTTATTAAATTATCTACAACTTTCATGTACAAAGTTTCTTTATTTGATGTAAAAAAAGTGGAACCAAAAATAGGTCCCAAAATGAATAAAGAATGAATAGAAAATATAGGTATTTTATCTGTATTTCTGACCTTTTCTCCCCCTACTTTATTCCTTGTCGACCTATTCATCAAGATGCCTAGGTCTCGAGGGTTTTGGGTCATAAAATATTTACAATATTTTATTCTTTTTCTTTTCTTTATTTATTCTATAATTTTGGCATTAATTACAGCATTTTATACATTATATAGATGCACATGCATGAATGCTAAGATGCTCTATTTAAGGGTATTTACAGGCATTTGCTAGGGTTTTTAGTGCCAAAATGATAGAATAAAGATGATGAAATGTGGATTCATCATCCCCCTATACTTTACCTTTGCTAGTCCCTAGCAAACACTTATGCAATAAGTGCAAAAAGAAAAAGAAAGAAAAGAAAAAGAAGAACTTGGATTTTATTTGATTATCAAACTTGTCTTCACAAAATCAAAGTTTGGAGTTTAAGTCGGACCTTTGGAATTTTAGTGCGGGCGGAACCTTAGTGAGAATCGAATTTGAAATTCAACAGTCTTCGAGAATCCCAAAACTCTGTCCAAGTCTCCTCAATAGCCAGGTCAGAAATACTTCAACTCATACGCAAACTCTTACGACTATGAATCTGACTTGTACAGTGTAAGTGATGGTGGATCTTCCCAACTAGAATGACGAAGAGGCTGACTTCTCCAGTACGACAACCCAATGATTCCCCAATCCAGTAACTCCATCCTCGAGGAGCGGGGTATTCCCTTGTAAGTTCAAGTGGCAACCAGCTCAAGAGGAGGGGGTGAAGAGAAGAATGGACGGTAGCCAGTGTAGCTACCTATCCCGGGATGCAAGACCAGTGTAGTCAAGTCATCCTGCTGCAGGCTCACATGATATGACTTTGGAACTCAAGCTTGCTTATTGACTTTACAACATTTGTACATACTTGCAGGCTTTTTATTTTTGTACATGCCTGAACTTTCTTTTCTTTTCTTTTTTTTTGAATACTATATAGAGAAGCATTTACATAAGGAGTTTTTCCTGTTAAGCAAGTAGACTATCCCTCTTTTGAAGCTTTATCGCAACCCACAGCCTCCCGTCTTTAGACTTCCTAATCACTGGACGGGTTGGGGTGCACTTCCCTCCCTAGAGGAGGACAAGTGTTTCCACTTGTGTGCGTCTCATACCGGCAAATCCAATCCCCTCACCACTCCAACTGAGTTGAGCCATGTGAAAGGTGCAGGTGTCCAAGTTAGGTCATTATCAATAAGAATCGTGCGTGTGCTCCGAAATACTCTACTTAGGCAGTCAAGAATCCATTGAACCAAGTCTCGTGATCCTCAAAGAATTAAGTCAACTAGACCTGAAGTACCTCAAACCCAATTCCTATAAGGTTCTTGTTATTAGGTAGATTTTAAGGTCCAATCAAGCTCCAATCTCCGGATTTTACTTAGACTCGTTCAACTATCAAACGCAATCCGAAAAATGCGAATGCTATGCAATGCAATGCAGAAAATATTTTTGTGATACAATTTTCAAAGATTTTGAACTTTTTATGGATTTTTGAAAAGATGATGATGATGCATATGCAGATGCATTTTTTGTATTTTTCAAAAAGATTTTTCAGATGTTTTTGGATTTTAGTTTTGCAAATGTTTTTGGGATTTTGAAAAGAAAAAGATTTTGGCTAAAATCTAGGTTAAAACTATGTACACGGGAGTGCTTCTTATATATGCAAGAAGTGGATTTTAAGAATTTACAAGGTAAGTAATCAATTTTATACATATATATAGGTAGTGGATTTTGGAGTGATGTATGTATTCCTCAAACTTATTTGACACAAGCTTTTTCATACAATTTTTGAAAACTATAGTCCAAAATAATTTTTACAATCATTTTACAAACATGTACACATATTTGAAAATCATTTTGCAAAGGCTTTCAAAACAGTATATATAAATTTTCAAAATATTTTTGCAACCATTTTTCAAACCAATTGCAAATCATTTTTCAGACATTTTATTTCACACAAAGAAAAGAAATTTTACAAACCACACATTTTTACACAGGTTGAAAACATGTAACAAAATATTTTCAAAATAGTTTTCAATAGATGTTCACGAAGATTTTCAAACTATTTTTCAAACATTTTGCAAAAAACATTTTCATCTGATTTATTAATCAGTAAATACAAAAAGAATTTGATGAATAAAACACCTTTTTATTAAGGAATTTTAATGAATTTTGATGAATTATTAGCCATATTATTAAGAAAATACGAAAGTACGAGTTATGGCTAAAGTATATACGCAGTATATACGACCCCCCTATACTTAGCTTGATCTATGTCCTCATAGATCAGAGAGAAAAGAGAAGACATAACTCGTACTAAGTATAGGCAAGTCTAAAGAATAAAGAAAGAAATGCATGAATGAAACAATGAGAAGTTGACCGTCCCCCCTATACTTAGGATCAAATAATCCTAAGTATAGCAGACTGTACACAAAGCAGAGAGGGTCAAGGGTGGGAATGAACAGATCGTACTCAAATTGTTTCCTGCTATACTTAGGGTAAGATATCCCTAAGTATAGACAAGAAGAGGAGACAATGGAGAGGATCGAAAAATAGAGAAACTCGAGGTGCACGCCCCCCTATACTTAGGACAAAGTACGTCCTAAGTATGGAAAACTGTCTACAAGGGCGGCACCTTTTTGATAGATACAGAAGATAGAAATGGAAAAGAAGAAAAGAAGAAAAGAAGAAAATAAATCAACAGATGAAAGAGTGATATGAACAGATGGATCTGTACAGTGGAAAATGGACTTGATCACCATGTATGAGATGCAGATGATGAGAGTCAAAGGACACATCTCATACCAGAAGAATGGGGGCAACGTCAATGGTTGGCGGATCATGATCTAGATATAGCTTCAGGCGTTGACCATTGACGCGGAAGGTAGAGGAAGATGACGGTTCGGATATGTCGATGCTGCCATTGTCATGTACCTTCCTGACCACATACGGACCTTTCCACTTGCTCTGCAACTTCCCTGGGAATAATTTCAGCATGGAATCAAACAACCATACTCTCTGATCTGGCTCGAACTGTTTATGGCTGATATGCGAATCGTGCCATGTCTTCACTTTCTATTTGTACTGTAGGCTGTTCGAAAAGGCTGTATCTCTCAGTTCTTCCAGGGCTGCCAATTCAGCTCTTCTCTGGTCTCCTATACTCTCGGGATCTAACAACAACTCAGTGACTGCCCAAAAAGATTTGTGCTCGATCTCCACTAGCAAATGGAACGGCTTGCCATAGACGAGACGAAAGGGAGATGTCCCCAATGGATTCTTGAAAGAAGTCCGATAAGCCCACAAGACCGAGTCCAAAAGCTGTGACCAATCCTTTCGGTCTGGGTGGACAACTTTCTGCAAGATAGTCTTTATCTCCCGATTCGATACTTCGGCTAGACCATTAGTCTGAGGGTGATATGGAGTGGCAACCCGATGGTCAATGCCGAACTCGTCTGCAAGGGCCCTAACCTTGTCATTGATGAAATGAGATCCCCCGTCTGAAATTAAGACTCTAGGTACCCCAAACCGTGAAATGATATTTTTCCTCAAGAATTTACAAACAGTTTTAGCATCTGCGGCTTGAGCGGTGATGGCCTCAACCCATCGACTGACATAATCCACAGCGAGCAGGATATGCTCGAATCCCTGGCTTATAGGAAATGGGCCCATGAAATCAATCCCACATGCATCAAAAACCTCACAAAAGTGAATGGGTTGCATGGGCACCATGTCTCTCTGTCCGCAGGTTCCCATTTTCTGACAGTCAGTACATCTCTTCACGAACTCATCAGAGTCCTTGAAGAGAGTAGGCCACCATAGGCCGGATTGAAGCACCTTCTGTGCTGTTCTTTTTCCAGAATGATGTCCTCCTGCCTCAAGCTTGTGGCAGTATGTGAGGATGCTATGATGCTCTTCTTGAGGAATGCACCTCCTCCAGATACTATCCCCTCCTTCATGATAAAGGACAGGATCTTCCCAATGGTAAAACTTGGCCTTCGCTAGGAAGGTCTCAAGTTTCTTCCTGGGCCAACCTTGTGGAACCGTCTTGGCAACAAGATAGTTCACAATGTCATCGTACCACGGGAGCGAGGTGATAGCCAAGATCGCCTCATCTGGAAATGTCTCTATGATAGGTGCGCTGGGCTCAGATTCCTCAAGATTCTCCAATCTGGAGAGATGATCCACCACCACATTCTTGACTCCAGGCTTGTCCTTAATCTCAATATCAAATTCCTGGAGTTGAAGGATCCATCTGGTTAGACGTGCTTTGGCATCCTTCTTAGACATTAGATACCGGATGGCGGTGTGATCAGTGTAGATGGTTACTCTAGATCCGAGAATGTAAGATCGATACTTATCAAGAGCGAAGACTACGGCCAGCATCTCTTTCTCGGTCACAGTGTAATTCCGCTGAGCGGCATCCAAGGTCCGGCTGGCGTAGTGAATGGCAAACGGTAATCCATCCCTCCTTTGTCCAAGCACGGCCCCAACAGCAAAATCTGAAGCATCCGTCATGATCTCGAATGGGAGAGACCAATCGGGTGGCTGAAGGACAGGAGCTGAAACAAGCATATTTTTGAGAGTCTCAAAAGATTCAAGACACTTATCATTGACAATAAACTCGGTGCCTTTTGTAAGCAAGTTAGTAAGCGGTCGGGAAATTCGACTGAAGTCTGAATGAACCGTCGGTAGAAACCGACATGCCCCAGGAAAGATCGTAACTGACGCAAGTTGGACGGCGGATTGAGTTTTCTGATGATATCCACCTTGGCAGGATCGACCTCCATGCCCCTGTTGGAGACGATATGACCAAGGACCTTCCCTTGAGTCATCATGAAATGACTCTTCTCCCAGGATAAAACAAGGTTGACCTCAATGCAGCGCTTGAGCACATGGTCTAGGCAGTCAAGACAAGCGTCGAACCCGTCGCCATAGACCGAGAAGTCATCCATGAAGACCTCTAAACAGTCACCCACCATGTCCGAGAATATGGACAACATGCACCTTTCGAATGTCGCCGAAGCGTTACATAGACCAAAGAGCATCCGTCTGAAAGCATACGTCCCAAACGGACAGGTGAATGTCGTTTTCTCCTTGTCTTCGGGCACAATGGCCACTTGATTGTATCCAGAGTACCCGTCAAGGAAACAATAATGACTCTTCCCAGCTAACCGCTCGATAATCTGATCAATGAAGGGTAGCGGGAAGTGATCCTTCTTGGTGGCCTCGTTCAATCGTCTGTAGTCCACACAGACCCTCCAAGAAGTGGGCACTCTGGTAGCGATCTCCTCTCCTGACTCGTTGACAACTGTACTGATACCCGTCTTCTTGGGTACCACATGTAGCAGACTTACCCATTTGGAGTAGGAGATGGGATAGATGAAATCGGCGCTCCACCACCTTGAAATTTCTTTCATGACTACGTCTCGAAGATTCGGGTTCAGCCGTCGTTGGAACTCACACGACGGCTTAGCGTCATGCTCAAGATAGATGTGGTGAGAGCAAAGATTTGGGCTCAGCCCCTGGAGATCAGCTATACTCCAACCGATTGCCTTGCGGTTTCTTTCAAGAACCTCTATCAGACGAGATTCTTGTTCTCCAGTCAAATCTGCTGAGATAATGACTGGGTACATTTCTGGCTCACCCGCAAGAAATCTGTATGTCATCGACTGCGGCAGAGTTTCCGTTCTGGACAACTGGGAGGTGGCAGATCTGGCTTCTGATATGTCTGTGTAAATGCTACCAGGTCTGCATGGGAGAACTCTCGCTCTGCATGAATTTCTGACGAAGGGCGGCCTGCTGAATCATCAATATACTGCACTGGCTCGCACTCTGTCATGGTTGTTGGCTCGGAAGGAATCAGACAAGGTAAATAATCATCAAAGTCATCCCAGTCAATGTCTGAATCCGAGGGATCAGAAGAAGATGAGCATGAATGAAAATCATCGGCACCACTCATCACAACACTGTTAGCTTCATGTGTATCCTCATCCAGGAGTGTGCTCTCCCGGCTCTCGACTGCCATGAGCTTGAGATATAGTGAAGCTGTAGGCAAGACGAGGGTCGGTGCTACGGGATCTTTCCAGTTGGATTCATCATCAGTCAACTCAAAATCACAAACCTGGTGGATGTCTAGCTCTTCCTCTGTCATTTGCTCTGCTTCGCTGGATTGCTCTGAGCACGCCAACTCTCTGGCTCTGGTCTCCTCGATCGTCTCTATTTGTATGGTTTCACCCTCTACGCGAAAGCATACCTTCCCGCTATCATGGTCGGTCACCGCCTTGGCTGTGGCCAAGAATGGACGTCCGAGAATGATGGGGGCATCGGTTACCGACTCAGGGATCTCCATGTCCAACACAACGAAGTCCACGGGGAATTTCAGGCCCTAAATGGTAACGACCACGTCTTTCAATAACCCCTTCGGCCTCTTAGTCGACCTATCAGCAAACTGAAGGACTGTCCTGCTCTTAAGAAGAGGACCAAACTCGAATCGGTCGAGTAAGGCTGCCGAAAGAAGGTTAATTGAAGAGCCGCTGTCTAATAGAGTATGATCAAACTGCTGCTCCTGAATCTCGCATCTGACATAGGGAGCTCCTGCATCTGGTCTCTTGGCTGGCAGCTTGTTCAGGATGGTACAGCAAGTGGAATGAGTGAGCACATGGATCTGATCTCTGTGGTTCCTCCTCTTCCTGCGTACGGTAGTCTTCTCTTTCAGGTTCTTCTTGAAGAGGGGGATGTGCTCAAGTGCTTCTTGTAGAGTCAGCTGAATGTGGAATCTATCTATCATCTGATTGCCGAACTCTACCTGCTGATCTTTTTTAGGATTTTCTCTTTTATTCCCCTTCGCTCGGCGGAGTGCCTCAGGGAAGGGGATAGTAGGGGCCTCCTCAGATGGAGGACTAGGAATCGGTCCCTGTGCCTGTGAAGAAGGAGAATCCATATAACAATCATCATTCACCACATAAGGATTCGCAATTTGAACAGAAACCTTTCCTTTATTCATATTTTTGTTTTTCTTTTTGTTCCCACAGTCCTTAGGTACAAAATGTGGCAACATCACAGATGATGGCTCAACAAAAGTAGATGTGGTGGCCTCAGCACCACCACTAGCACCGGTCTTCGCGGCATCAGCACCGCGCACTGGTTCATCATCCAAAATGGTGGCATCAGCACCACCGTCTGCAACTGGTATCACGACGGCATCAACACCGTCGTCCTGGACTCCATCATGGGTGGCATCAGCACCACCGTCTTCAACATCATCATTAGCGGCATCAGCACCGCTATTCTGCTCCTCTGGCGCTCCGGATCCTGCATCTGGTTGTCGCTCAGAAGAGGCGCCGCCGGCTGGCATCTTACCGCTCCTAGTAGTCACAAAATCAGCATCATTCAAAGAATACGACATATCATTCAAATCGTCACTAGGAGAAGTATCCTCTGTAAACTCTACCTGCTCAGACTTCCTTTTCAGATTGTTCGGGTTAGGTTCAATCTGAGCGGGTATGGCGGCCTTGCCTTTGATTATTTCTCTCATTTCCTGCCGGAATTCATCCATTTCTTGCCTGAAAGATGCTCGCTGTTCAGATAGCAAGCGGGCAAGATCATCGAGCGCTGGGTTCTCAAAGGTAGGACCCTGAGAACCGGATGGTTGTCCCTGCTGGAAATGGGGCTGTTGCTGCTGATGTTGCTGGTACGGATAATTCTGGGTCGGCTGGGCATATGATTGCTGAGGCTGCTGTCGCTGCCTCCACTGCTGTCCCTGATAGGAGGGACGAGGACCACTCTGATATTGTTGTTGATGGGCATACTGGGGCTGCTGGTGTTGCTGCTGTGGCTGGCTGTTCTGATGTCCTTGGGCAGGGTTCTGCTGTTGGGATGAGGATCCACCATTGCCCCAACTGAATCCGGGGTGATCACGACGAATCTCGGGCTGAGGGTACCGGTCGTACCAAATCCCATTGACTTCCATCAATGGTTCCTGCTCAAAGGATGGTGGAGGAAGAATAGCCAGTGGTTGCTCCGGCTGATACACCACCATCTGAGTATCTGTAGATGGCGGCTACGATGGATAGTACGGTAACAATGGAACCGGCTCTGCCTGGACATGGTTCACCTGACGGTACGAGGTAGAGGGCTGGCTGGCATTGCTACTGCTCGGATCAGCACGTGATCTGGAAGGCTGTTGTGACTGAGTTTGTGCCTCTTGGACGCACAAGATCTGCGTCTTCAGATCACTCATGGTCTTGGCAATTTGGTCCATCTGGTCCATGCCTTGCATCTGCTTCTTCTCGAGGATCTCGAGGCGGTCCAGCTTCTCACTGATTATGCCCATGTCGGCTGCGGCTGATTCATCTTGGCCTGCGGCAGCTGACACTGTATTGGGACCGGCATCGATGCGGGCGATCCTCTGGAATGATCCCGCTTCTTGCGAGGGCTTTTGCTATGTGTAGATTCGGGCTTGGGCCATCACTGTGGAGTTTTCTGCCATGCCCTCGTAAATGGCCCAGACGTCGTCTTCACCCTTGGAAAAATAAGATCCACCGCAAGAGGCGTTGACAAGCCCCTGCAGCTCCGGTGTCAGCCCACAGAAGAAACTCTGCACGAGATTGGGCTTGGAGATGTCATGATGTAGACACCGGTCGATGAGCTCTCGAAAGCGATCCCAGGCTTCATGAAACTGCTCGTTCGGGATCATGACGAAGTTGCTGATCATGGCTCTAGCTGCATTGGTCCGGTCGAGAGGATAGTACTTCTTTAGGTACGCGGTCCGAAGATCTGCCCATGTGTCGATGAATCACCCAAGGTGTTTGAGACAGTAGGCGGCTCTGTCAACCAGAGAGAATGGAAAGGCGATCATCTTTATGGTGTCCTCGGTCATCAACCAATCATTGATGGTGCTGCATATCATCTCGAATTCCTGGAGGTGGAGGTGCGGCTCTTCGGCCGACAACCCATGGAACTTGGGTAGAAGCTGGATAGTGTGGGGCCGAAGCTCGAAATCTCCGTGAATGGGCGGGAGTCGGATCCAACGATGAGTGAGGGGTGCAACTGGGTTGTGCAACTCCCTCATGATGGTCTGTGGTGGTCTCTCAGCGTCTGGATCGCCTCCTCCTGCATAAGGTCCTCCTCCACCGCCACCGCCCCCAGGTCGGTTCTCTCTCATCTGTGCTATCTCTCTCATCAGATCACCCATGAATGTTCCCTGGTCACGGATCTGTCTCTGCATTGTCTCCAGGGATGCTAACAAGGAGTTGCTGATGGCCACCTGATCAATTATGAATGGAGGATGATCATGGTCATCTGGGTGCTCGCCTCTTTCTGCCATCACTGGATTTTCTGAAAAAGCAAAAGAGGCCATCTCAGGTGCTGTCGAATGAGCTGAACTCTGTGATGCACTGAATTCTGAAACAATTGGACTGAGAGAAGGAGAATGGAAAGGGTGGTCGAGGGGGAACAGGGTGGATGTAAACTCGGGCTCGGAGAGTGGACTCTCTGAGGTATTCCTAGATGAATGAGGAGGAGTGCAGGATAGCGGTGCCGACAAGGTCGGCCTAAGAGATCTCCGTCCCATCATCTTGATTATTTGGGAAGAGTAGGGAAAATGCAAGAGAAGAAGAAGAGGAATGAAATGAGATGCAACAAAATCACGCACAATTGTGCTGTGTTTTTGATCTTGACCTAAACAAATCTAGCAATAAAACACAAAGCAGGGGTAAGTTCACCAACTCAACACGTGAAGCCGTGAAGGTTCTGCTTTTATCTTGTCAATTTTATCTTGATTCAGGAAGTTATCTTTTCACGAGTCCTTAGAACGCTACACCTAAAGGAGAGAGTACTGCCGGGAAAGTATCCCCGTACTTGTCCTCCTCCTGTATAACCTGTAACTTGCGCTTTTTGAGGTCCTTGTAACCCTTCCTGGATCCCTACTCAGCCAAAGAAATAGAGGGAGGAAGCCGATAGGCGAAACCGATACTTCGGACCTCGCTCGCAACGGAATCACCCGTGAGCGTGCAAGATCCTACTCGGACGCAACCGGTGAGACAGACACACCCGTGAAGGCGTGGCCTAAGCTCGGTACTTCGGACAAGGTCGGCGCTCACACAATAGTGAGTCACCAATGGCGACCAAGTCCTACTCGACTACATACGATAGTAGCGCCAATACTTCGGAAATCCAGGCGATACACAAGGCAGCCACAAGTTGGGTTTTTGGCTCTAATCCTTACGAAGCGCTCACCTCACTTGGAAGGAGACCTTCCCATGCAACCTGAATACAAGTGAGGGTGTTACTCTCCCCAAGCAATGAATCCAATTACCGATTTTATTTTTGGTCAAGTTTTCTTAGCAGTCCTTTTTTTAAATTTTTTGGTGTTATCGCTTCTTTTGAGTAGATTCAAACAAGCGTCTAACGGTTTTTGTATTTTATTGATCCTACTTTGTTCCAAAAACAGAGGGAGAATAGAGTCGGAAAAGCCGTGCAAGTCGACACCAAGGTGGAAATCTCACCTTTGTGCCTAAATGATGCATGCAAAGTGAGAAGACTTACAGCGAATCCCAGCTCTCTCCATGCGGGATGCAAAGCATAATTTGTAAACCTATGCTATATGGCGATAAGCAAAGCGGAAATCGTCCTAGAATAGGCAACCGCTAGCGTTAAGAACCACGAGTTAACCGCTAACTCTCAATCCTAGTGTCTGGTCTAGACTCACTCCTCCTCTGCTCAACACATTTGAGTTAGGAGAAAGCGCTTGTGTGGAGTGAGCTCGCAGCGCGCGGATCGAAAGCCAATGATCAACTACTTAATTAGTCTAAGTCCAACAACGAACAATAGGAGCATGCAAAGATAATTAGTGTGTTTGGACCTATTCTAATCGAATCAAGCAGGACCTACAATCTAAGGGCTCAATCCACGAAAGAAAGGAAAAAGGAAAACAAAACCGGAAAATGACAAGCGAGAAAACACGATCAAAACTGCGGTGAGCCCCGGGTGAACAAACACCCGGAAATTAGGCCCGGTAGTCTGAGTGTCCAAGAGTCCAATGTACCTGTATTATTACAAATTAATAAGGTCACTCTCTCACAAAAATAAAAGGCAAGCTAAGCTACCACTCTCCCTCACTCCTCCTACTCTCTCCTTCCGGCTTGACCTAAGAAGGCCGGCTCTGCTTCCCAAGGTTGCTTCGGGTCACCTAGGCGATCCGCCTTGCTCCGCGGTCCCTTGCAAGAAGACAAAAGAAGAATGGTCAGAATAGCTCAATCAAGATATATTAAAAGTGCAAGAGAGATGAAATGAAGCTATGGTAAACAACAAACACAAGCAAACAAAATATGAGCTACTCGCTGTCGCTCCCCGGCAACAGCGCCATTTGATAAATGCAGAATCGAGTGCGGTTGTATAGACTCACAAGGCGAGTCAACAGTCGGTGTTTGACCACATAAAATCCTGAATTTAATCAACAATAAACCAACACTAAAGATCAATAAATTAGAAATAATGTGGAGTTAAAATTTATTTTTAACTCTGCACAAATGATGTAAAGGGCAAGTATGCAGAGAGTTCGAACATAGGGAGCAAACAGGGTAGTTCAAGAAAATTGTGCTCAAGTGGGTGTGTGTGTCAAGTGTCTACACTAAGCAAGCAATCAGAAGAATTTTTGTGGGTTTTTAATTTCTAATTTTTTTATTTTAATTTTTAATTTTGTATTTTGATTTTTAATTTTCTGATTTTTATATATTTATATTTTATATTTTTTAAATTTTCTTTTCGGATATTGGAAAATAAGGACAAGGTAATAAAAGACAAGATAAAGTATTTATAAAAATATGCAAAAATAACCAAAAAATTCAGAAATAAAATGTTTTGATATTTTAAGGATTTTTTACTGTTTTTATGATTTTTGGGGATCTTTCAAGGTGTTTTTGGTATTTTTAAATAGCAAAACAAGGCAAAACAGTGAAAAATGTGCTAGCTGTGAGTAAAAGGGGAATTAAAAATAGTAAATAGCTACCAAATTTGTCCACACTAATTTTTAGATAAAGAGAACAAAATATAGAACAAATAGAAACTGAGTTTGTAATTTTTGGAGTTTTCTAGGATTTTCTATATTTTTTTGAAGTTTTAGGGTGTTTTTAAATTTTTAGTGTTTTTCTTTTGAGATTTTTAGTGAGTTTTGAACTGACATTAGAATATGGTAGAATAGACACTAGGGAATTTTTTTGGAATTTGTCGAGATGTTTTAATATTTTTTTGGTATTTTCTAAGCTAGACAGTGAATAAAAACCATGTTTTTTATTTTTAATAAATATAAAAATAAAACAAAATCAAAAACTGAATTGATAACGTGGAAGCACAAGTTAACAGGAGCTAAACCCTATTTTTGTGGAATTTTTGGACCTAAAATGATAGGTAAAATAATTAGAACAAGCATCCAATCATTAATCAAGCCTGGCAGGGTATATTTGCAATTTCTCAAACATCCAGGGGCTCACATGCAATTTTCCACAAAGTTTTAAACTAAATATGCAATTTTTAAGGCTAAACAGCAATCACAAGACCCGCAAGGGTATCGATGTAAATTTCCCCCCAAGGCGCGTGACTCGCACGCACCTAGCAGGGACCAAAATGTGATTTTGAAAAAGCCTGGGGGCTTTCTTGCAAAATTCCCAAAAATATAACACTTAATATCCAAATATTGGTACTGAAACGAAATCAAACAAAGACCAAGGGCCCCCTTTCAAATTGCCCCACCTCACGTGTACAGGTCACGCGAGGTGACGTGGCAGGGGACCTAAACGCAAATAAAATAAAGACGAGGGTCTTTTTGCAATTTTTACAAAATATTTAAACTACACAATAAAGTTTCGGGACTAAATAGAAATTACAAAACAAGCGGGGGTTGACTGCAAAATACCCTCGCTTAGGCGATCCGACGACGGTGGCGAAGCTGATGACGCGTGGCGGACATCCAACGGTTGGGCGTTCAGGCGCGATCCAGCGGCGTAGGACATTCCACTTATCCACGTGGCATCTTCTCCGGGCGCGATGACGGTTCGCTTCGACGTCTGAGATTAGATCTCAGAATGAGATCCAACGGCGGCTGGGCTCAGATGATCGGACGGTCGACGCGCGATCTGACGCTCCACCGCGATCCAATGGTGGCGAAGGCGGCTGGAAGAACACGGAGGAGCTCCGCGGCGTTTGGGCTCGCAAAAAGGTCGGGGAATCTCCAGAAGGTGTCAGCTATCATCTGGAAGCGGCAAAAATCACCGACGTGCGCCGGTGCTCTCGTGCGGAGGTGGCGGAGCTGCAGGCGTCCAGCCTCCTCCGGTGAGGGGTCAAAATGGCTCCAGACACGTCGATACGCTCCAGTACCTGCATAAAAATGTTACTGAGGTCGAGGTCAAAATGCCTCGACCTCAGGTGGCTCTCGGAGTGGAATAAAGGGCGATATAGGTACTCGCCGGAGTTGCGCTCCGGCGAGGTGGTCGATGATGCGATTAGATGGGCGATTCGACGAGGAAAGAGGGGTGAAATGTTCCTAAACCTATGATGAACTCAACGGGGATGAAAAGAAGAAAAGAACGGCCTCGATGGCCTGGGGCCAGAGGGTAGATACCTCGACGGCGGCGCTTCGCTGGAGGTGTGGAACGTGCGACGGTCAGGCGCTCTCCCTTCGCCTGGAAGCCTGGGGCTCAGAGCTGTCACCTCCGGGCTCCTTTTGCTCGACCAAGGGGGGCGGATCAGTGGTTATTCGCGGTTCAAAATTCAAATGGAATCAGACTTGGGTTTTTAAGGGGTTGACGAACATGGTGGAAAGAACGAGGCATCTGGCATGATGTAGTGGTCTTCAGCCCAAGGTAATGCTTGGGCGAGGATCCTTGATGCTCGAGCTTCAAAAGTCGTGAAGGGTGGAAGATGTTTTGGTGAAAGGGCTGGCCTCGAAAAAAGGTGGAAGAATGGGGGTCAAGACACTCTCACAAGCTACAGGGGCTGGGTCACAGAGTTGACCGAGGTCAACTCTCAGACCCTCCTGGTTGGTCCACGTGGACCAACCAGGAAAAACCCTGGAAAAACTTATTAATAATTCATTTTAAAATAGTAAATGGTGTTATTTTAATTAGGTGATAAAATAAGAAATGTTTAGAATTTTATATAGTATTTTATTTCGATTTTTAATTATTTTTATGAGTTATATTTTTATAAGTTTACTTTTTAGCCTTATATAGGTATATTATCTATATAGTTTATTAATTTATTTTTATTTTGTGTATTTTATTTTTATTATTTTCATTTCTTATTTTCTAAAATTATGAAATACTTTTATCAACACAAATATATTTTTATTTAATTTTTCTGATATGTTTTGTATATTAAATAAATTATAAGTATAAAAAGTATAGGTATACATATAGGTAGGGTACCTATGTATTTTATTTTTAAGTATTTTATTTTTGTTTTTATTTAGGTTTTTATTCTTATTTTAATGTACATAATTATTATAAGTAATATTTACAACATTGTAAAAATATAGGAATAATGAATAAATAATAAATAATAAATTGAATATTTTAATCTGTACAATGTACAATGAGGGTCCAAAACTCAACTTTCAAACCGTAGCTCCACCAAATGCGAAACCACCACCATTAAATAGCTTATTTTCTTCTATATACAATTAAAGGTGAGTAGGCTGCATTTGGAATTTTCATTTGTGAGATACGGGTCTGGGAAGTTGGGATTCTGAATTTTTATTCAGACCATAACTTTTTATCTGTACATTATTTTTCTGTGAAATTAATTTTGTATTTTTCTTTATTAAATTATCTACAACTTTCATGTACAAAGTTTCTTTATTTGATGTATAAAAAGTGGAACCAAAAATAGGTCCTAAAATGAATAAAGAATGAATAGAAAATATAGGTATTTTATCTGTATTTCTGATCTTATCTCCCCCTACTTTATTCTTTGTCGACCTATTCATCAAGATGCCTAGGTCTCGGGGGTTTTGGGTCATAAATATTTACAATATTTTATTCTTTTTCTTTTCTTTATTTATTCTATAATTTTGGCTTTAATTACAGCATTTTATACACTATATAGATGCACATGCATGAATGCTAAGATGCTCTATTTAAGGGTTTACAGGCATTTGCTAGGGTTTTTAGTGCCAAAATGATAGAATAAAGATGATGAAATGTGGATTCATCAACACTTCACCGAAAAATTTGTCTTGGGAGAGCAATCCCCTCCTTGGTTGGTTTGGATGAGAGAGAGAGTGATCCGCACACTAGGCTAGAGCCATATCCGACCTCTTTTCAGACTACTGGTTTCGGGTTAGTCGTTCTCCAGTGAGGATCGCTTCGGTTTACGGTAAAGCGGACCACGATATCCTTAACAGAGCGAGTTGATCGGGTAGCTGGTAAACGGTCCACAACTTGTACTGGCTGGGAAAGATCTAGACTTGGGATCGGGCCAGTCTCCTGAGAGCGTTGGATTCCTACCAGCTCGCTTAATCGCTCTGATAGACTGACTTATCACCTAATAAAATCGACAAGATAAAATACCGAACCTTTACGGTCATCAGCTCAGCGTTGAGTGGGTGAATTGGGGGTTTGTTTTTCCTGATCTTGTGTGTTTTCCAGATCTCATACGCCTTACTCTCCACATCATGATGATGGGCCGGAGGTCCCTTAGGAAGCCTTTGGTTGCGTCGCTTTTGAGCACTCCGCTCTATTCATCTAGGTTGGTTCGCGAGAGCCCAGACCTGCTCTCCGAACCTGAGTTTGACTCCGCCCTGTTCCCCCTTGACCTCCCTTCTACCAGTACCGTAGTGCCATAGCAGAGACCACAACATATGTATATTCATTTGATGGCACCTGAGTTCGGGTCTTTTGCCTTTGCAGCGACCATGGCTAGCAAGCGAGGAGCACACTGATGGACCCAGCCAGACTCACACTTACGTGCTTGATCAGGGTGCCATCAACAACACACTGTTAGTCTCCCTGGAGACCATGCAGCGTCAGATCAGGGACCAGGGGGCTTTCATGGCCGATATGCGCAGGGAGATGACTCAGATGCGAGCAGGCAAAGGAGAGACGAACAAAGCAAGTGGTGGAGACATTCCAGAGCTAGGAGGAGGAGATGGACCCCATCTCGACGAGCTGCAGGAGCCAGTCTGACCAGCATGCCCGATGATAGAGTTGCACAATCCTGGTGCAACTCTAGCACACCGTTGGATTCAGCTACCTTCCATTCTGGAGGATTTCAAGCTCCCTCCTCAGACTATCTAGTTACTGCCTAGATTTCATGGGCTAGCCACCGAGGAGCCGCACCTCCATCTCCAGGTGTTCTAGATGATCTGCAACACGGTCCATGATCGATTCGTGGACGAGGACACCATCAAGATGATGGCCTTTCCGTTCTCCCTCGTCAACAGAGAAACCTATTGGCTGAAGCATTTAGGGAGATACGTGACATCTTGGGAACAGCTCTGGAACAAGTACTTGAATAAGTACTATCCACTCAGCCCGACGAATGCAATGCGAGCCCTCATCAACAACTTCTCCATGCTTCCTAACGAGCAATTTCATGAAGCATGGGACTGATTCAGAGAGCTAATCGGCCGGTGTCCACATCACGATATATCCAAGCCCTACCTCGTGCAGAGCTTCTTTTGCGGGTTGACGCCAATGTTGTAGGGGCTCGTGAATGCATCCTGTGGGGGTTCATATTTCACGAAAGATGAGGATCAGGTCTGGGCCATCTACGAGGAGATGTCAGAGAACTATACAGTCATGTCCCAGACCCGCCTTTTCACACAGGGGAAGCCCACCACAGGTCGTGTCCTATTAGAGGATATCACGGGTCGATGCAGGTCCTTCTACATCTTTAGCAGCCGTAGCACAAGCAGAGTCGTCAGCCGCTGATATGGGCATCATCAGCAAGAAGCTGGACCACATCGAGATCATTGAGAAGAAGCAGTGCCAGGGTATGTCACAGATTGATCAGATGGTACAGATGCTGAGTGACCTGAAGACCCATATCATGTATCTCCAAGAGGGGCATAGACGGCTTCTCAGCCCTGTCTCAGGTCACGGGCTGACCCAGCAGCAGCAGCTTGACCCAGCCCTCCGCCCACTACAGAAGGTTCACCACATTCAGGCGGAGCCATTCCAGCAGCTGCAGCAGCAGTACGTCCAGCTACCACCATCTCAAGACACTCAGATGGTGGTATACGAGCCGGATCAGCCCTTGGCAGTTCTACCGCCACCACCTTATGAGCAGGAGCCGTTGATGGAAGTCAGCGTGATTTGGTATGACCGACCTTAGCTTAGGATCTACCAAGACCATCCTGGATTCCGATGGTCGACCGGAGGTGCCTCATCCCAGCAGTAGTCTCTAGTTCAGGGTGGGCAGTACAGCCAGTAGTAGCAATAGCCCTAGTTCCCACACCAGCCACAACCACATTACCAGCAGGGTCCTCGTCCCTACCTGCAGGGACAACCGTGGAGGCAACAGTAGCACCTCAACAGTATTCTAATCGGTATCACCCTCATCCTTCCCAGCAGCAGCTGCCTCACTTCCAGAGAGGCAACCTGTCCAGTTCTCATGGGCCAGCCTATGAGAGCCCATCACTTGATGACTTATCCTGCCTTATTTCTGAGCAGTAGGCCACTTTCATATGGGAGATGGATGAGTTCCATCAGGAGATGAGGGAGATCATCAAGGGCAAGGCTGCCATACCTGCTCAGAGCGAGCCGAATCCGAACAAACTGAAGAAGAAGTCTGAGCAGGTATAGTTTACATAGGTTACCACTCCTAATGACTCCTTGGTTGATTGCTTCCTACACTTTTGATGCTGACTTTGTTATACTTAGGAGTGGTTGGATGCCAGCCGGCGGCGCCTGGTCTAAGCGATGACACCATGAGGGCTTAGGAGCTCCAGACGAGGAGGAGAGCGGTGCTAATGCCGCTCATGATGATGTTGATGACGGTGGTGCTGACGCCACCAAGGATGTAGATCCAGCCGACGGTACTGAGGCCATCGCTTCACCAGATGCAGGAGGTGGTGTTGATGCCACTAGATATTCTGATGCTGAGCCAGAGAGCGGTGTTGGTGCTGCAAGTCCAGATGTCGTGGGTGGTACTGAGGCCACCACTTATATTCCTATTGCATTTCCGTCTGTTTCTGTATCTCGAGACTATTTAGAAAGATCCAAAAAAATTAATAAAGGAAATGGTTCTTTATTTTCGAGTCCATCTGCGATGCCTGGAGATGTTTGTATGGATTCGGTTTCACATCAGCAACAGGGACCCATTCCTAGCCCTCCATCTGAGGAGGTCCCATCCATCATCTTCCCTCAAGAACTCCGCTTGACTAAGGGGGATAAAAGATAAAACCCAAAAAAATCCCATCAGTTAGAGTTCAGCCAGCAGATAATAGACAGATTCTATATTCAACTGACTCTACAAGAGGCCCTTGAGCACATCCCTCTCTTCCAGAGGAACCTTGGAGAGAAGACTACCATTCGCAGGAAGAAGAGGAACCGCCATGCAGAGATCCATGTACTCACTCATGCCACTTGCTTCGCCATTCCGAACCGTCTGTCATCCAAGAGGCCAGATGCGGGATCTCCCTATGTCAGATGTCACATCCATGAGCAGAGGTTCGATCAAACTCTATTAGATAGCAGCTCTTCCATCAACCTACTTCCGACTGCCTTACTCAACCAATTCGAGTTTGGCCCTCTTTGACAGAGCAGGACAGTCATTCAGTTTGTTGATAGATCTGTCAAGAGGCCGAAGGGGTTGTTGAAGGACGTGATTGTCACAGTTCAAGGCCTGAAATTCCCTGTAGACTTCGTTGTATTGGATATGGAGATCGTTGAGTCTATGACTGATACACCCATCATTCTTGGATGCCCGTTCTTGGCCACATCCAAGGTAGTGTCCGACCATGATAGCGGGATGGTGTACATACGCATCGAGGGCGAGAGTATACAAATAGAGACGATCGATGAGACCAGAGTGTGAGATTCAGCCTGCTCGGAGCAGCTCAGTGATTCAGAGCAAATGACAGAGGCAGAGCGAGACGTCCACTAGGAGTGCGATTTTGTGATCACATATGATGAAGCCGCTTGGACTGATCCCGTCTCACGAGCCATCCTCTCACATTCAGATGCCATAGAGTCCCAGTTTCTAGCAGAGGAGAGCTTGGAGAGCACACTTTTGGCAGAGGACACATTCGAGGCTACAGACCATGTTTAGGATAGCGAGGCAGTTAATATTTCTTGTGATTCAGATTCAGATCCCTCAGAGTTAGATATCGATTGGGTAGAGTTTGATGAGTTGATACCGTGTCTGATTCCTATAGAGCCAGCAGCTAGGGTGGAGACTGATCCGATACAGAGTACATACACATCAACAAAGTTGTCTTCACCAGATTTTCATGATCAACGAGAGTTCTACCATGCAGATTTGGTTGCCTTCACTCGGACTTTTTCAGAGGCCAGATTTGCCAGCTCCCAGTTTCCCAGAGCAAACCCTTGCTGTAGTCGTTGAAGTATAGATTCCTTACGGGCGAGCATGAGATGAACCCAATCATTATCTCGGCAGATTTGACTGGATAGCAAGAATCTCGTTTGATGGAGGTTCTTGAAAAGAACCGCAAGGCGATAGGATGGAGTGTAGATGATCTCCAGGGGATAAGTCCGGCCCTGTGCTCCCACCATATCTATCTCGAAGAGGACGCCAAGCCATCACGTGAGTTCCAACGATGACTGAACCCGAACCTTCGAGAGGTTGTCATTAAGGAAAACTCGAAATGGTGGAGCGTCGATTTTATCTACCCCATCTCCAACTCCAAGTCGGTTAGTCCATTACATGTGGTGCCTAAGAAGACGGGCATCACTACAATTGTGAGTGAGTCTAGAGAGGAGATAGCTACTCGGGTACCCACTTGGTCTGTGTGGACTATAAACGATTGAATCAGGCCACCAAGAAGGATCTTTTCCCGATGTCTTTTATTGATCAGATTATAGAGAGTCTAGCTGGGAAGAGTCATTATTGTTTCCTTGACGGGTACTCCGGTTACAATCAGGTGGCCATTATGCTCGAAGACCAGGACAAGACTACATTCACCTATCCATTTGGGACATATGCTTTAATATGAATGCCCTTTGGTTTATGTAACGCCCCGGTGACATTCCAAAGGTGCATGTTGTCCATCTTCTCGAACATGGTGGGTGAGTGCTTGGAGGTCTTCATGGATGACTTTTTGGTCTATGGCGATTGGTTTTATACTTGTCTTGACTGCCTAGACTGCATCCTTCAGCGATGCATCGAGGTCCATCTTGTTCTATCCTGGGAGAAGAGTCACATCATGGTGACTCAAGGGACGGTGTATGGTCATATCATCTCCAACAGGGGTATGGAGGTTAATCCGACTAAGGTGGATATCATCAGGAAACTCAATCTACCATACAACCTGCGATAGTTACGGTCTTTTCTGGGGCACGTCGGTTTCTACCGACGATTCATTCATGATTTCAGCAGGATTGCTCGACCATTGATTGATTTGCTGGCCAAAGACACTGATTTCATTGTAGATGATAAGTGTCTTGTGTCATTTGAGCTCTCAAGAGTCTAGTTGTTGAGGCTCATGTCCTTCAGCCACCTAATTGGTCTCTCCCATTGGAGATCATGACAGATTCCTCTGATTTTGCCGTAGGGGCCATGCTGGGACAGAGGAGGGATGGAGTGCCATTTGCCATTCACTACGCTAGCCGTATTTTGGATACTATGCAGTGGAACTACACCGTCACTGAGAAGGAGATGCTAGCTGTAGTTTTTTCCTTAGATAAGTTCAGATCATACATCATTGGATTGAAGATTACTATCTTTACTGATCACACCGCCATCAGGTACCTCATGGCAAAGAAGTATGCCAAAGAGAGACTGACTAGATAGATCCTTCTACTCCAGGAGTTTGATATTGAGATTAAGGATAAACCTAGAGTCAAGAATGAGGTGGCGGATCATCTCTCCTGATTAGAGAATCTTGAGGAATCTAAGCAGATTGATCCCATTTCTGAGACCTCCCAGATGAGGAGATCCTTGCTATCACCTCATTCTCGTGGTATGCCAACATTGTGGACTATCTTGTTGCCAAGAAAGTTCCACAAGGTTGGCCCAGGCAGTGACTTGAGACCTTCCTTGCGTAGGCCAAGTTCTACCATTGGGAGGATCCCATCCTTTATCATGAAGGAGGGGATAGCGTCTGGCGTCGGTGCATTCCTCAAGAGGAGCACCATAGTGTCCTCACATACTACCACAAGCTTGATGCAGGAGGACATCACTCTGGGAGGAGAATGTCACAGAAAGTGCTCCAATATGGCCTATGGTGGCCTACCCTCTTCAAGGATTCTGATGAATTCGTGAAGAGGTGTACTGACTGTCAGAGGATGGGCACCTGTGGACAACGTGATATGATGCTGATGCAGCCCATTCACTTCTGTGAGGTTTTTGATGCATGGAGCATCGATTTCATGGGTCCATTCCCTAAGAGTCGGGGATTTGAGTACATTCTGTTGGTCGTGGATTATGTTAGTCGTTGGGTTGAGGCCATCCCCGTTGAACAACAGATGCTAGGACTATTTGCATATTTTTGAGGAATAATATCATTTCACGGTTCAAGGTACCTAGAGTTTTGATATCTGATGGGGGGTCTCATTTCGTCAATGACAAGGTAAAGGCCCATTCTAGCATGTTCAGCATAGACCATCGAGTAGCCACACCATATCATCCTCAGACCAATGGTCTTGCTGAAGTGTCGAACATGGAGATCAAGACGATATTGCAGAAGGTAGTCCGCCCAGAACGAAAGGATTGGTCACAGCTTTTGGACTCGATCTTGTGGGCATATCGGACTTCCTTCAAGACTCCTTTGGGTACGTCTCCCTTTCACCTCTTTTATGGCAAACCCTGCCATTTACCTGTTGAGATTAGGCACAAGTCACTTTGGGCTGTCACAGATATATTATTGGATCCAGTGAGTGTAGGGAAAAATGACAGCCCTGGAGGAGCTCATAGACTCAGCCTTTTAGAGCAGCCTACAGTACAAGGAGAGAGTGAAAGAATGGCATGATTCTCATATCAGCCATAAGCAGTTTGAGCCAGATCAGAGAGTATGGTTGTTCGATGCTAGGCTTAGATTATTTCTAGGGAAGTTGCAGAGCAAGTGGAAGGGACCATACCTGGTCCAAAAGGTACATGACAATGGGAGTATTGACATATATGAGATGTCATCTGAGTCTACCTTTTGTTTTAACGAGCAACGACTCAAACCATATCTAGATCATGAACCAGTGGTCACTGACGTCGCCCCTATTCATTTTGCATGAGATATGGTCTTTGACTCACATCTATTGCATCTCATGCCTAATTATCATTGTCTTCCGCTTTGTATAGATCCAGATGTCCATATCATCTCATTCTTCAGTCCAACACCCCATTTGCATCTTGTGATTATGTTATACTTAGGGTGTACATTACCCTAAGTATAGGGGGCTATCCGTCTTTTGATTTCTCTTTTGATTCTTTTGACCTCTTTTTTGCTACCTATACTTAGGGATATTTTACCCTAAGTATAGGGGAGGTAGACCCTTTATGTACAGTCTACTATACATTCGTCCACTCATATTTCCCTTTATGTACAGTCTACTATACTTAGGATTACTTGATACTATGTATAGGGGGAAACCCGAGATCCTTTCATTCTATTCTTTGATTTGTCGTTGTAGTATAGCATTTCTTTTCACTTCCCTATACTAAGCACGAGTTATGTCCTTTTCATCGCTCTTGATCCACTCTGAGGACATTGTCCGAGCTAAGTATGGGGGTGTCGTATATATTTCATATATACTATAGCCATAACTCGTACTTTGTGTGAGTGTGTTAATAAATAAAATGGCTAAAATCCTTTATCTAAAAAAAGTACAATTTTAATTTTTTTTCTTGTACATAAAATTATTTCTTGCACATACATAGCTATTTATAAAAATTATTTTTGTACAAATGTTTGTAAAATGTTTTGTTTGTAAAATTTGTGTAAATATTTTGATATCAAAATTATGTATATAGTACAAAATTTTTCGTAAAATGTTTGAAAAAAAAGTTTGCAAAAACCCTTGTGTAAATGTGTGTAAATAGTTTGCAAAACTTATGCATCCATGCATTCATTCATTCAAACATTTTTGCAAAAATTTTGCACATTTTCAAAAATTTGCAAAAAAATATTTTTGTATATACTTGTACATTCTTTTGAATCGTTGATTGACATTTAAACAAGCATGTAATTAAATTGGAAAATGGAGCTTGGTTAAGACCTTAATCCACCTAATTCTAAGAGGAACCTTATAGGGCTTAGGGTTAAGACTTTTCAGGTCCATTAGTGACTTAATTCTTTGAGTCCAATAGGCTATGATCACATGTAATCTTGATGAGATAAAGTAGAACTCTTAACAATGCACACATGACTCTCACAGACAATGGCTTTACTTGCACCGGCACCTTACACATAGCTCTCTACGGATGAGGTGGTGAGGAGATAGTCTTATTTGGCTTGAGGCAGCATATGAGGGTAGTACCTCTAGACGGAACCTCTCGTCTTCTTTTAGTAAAGAAAGTGCGTCTCAAATTGGTCTGGCAGCATTAAGGTCTAAAGACAGGAGTTGTGGGTTGCAATAATACTTCAAAAGAGGGATAGTCTACTAGCTCAAGAAGAAAAACTCCTTATGTATATGTGATTCACCATGTAGATATGTTGTACATATGCACATCGAAAAAAAAGTGCAAAAGAAAGAAAAACTCCAAAAAAAGTGGTGGGTCTGATAGAAAATGAAATACGCACCGGAGTGTATATAGCCAAATAAAGCAAAGCTTATGTTATCCATTTTCATCTCATGAAGCTTGTAGTAGGGAGACTTAGCTACACTGGTTGGGCCCCCAAGGATACGTTACTACACTGGTCATGGTCCAATCTCTTCTTCATCCTCTTATTGAGCCGGTTGAACTTGAACTTAGAAGGTAATATCCCGCTCCTCGAGGAAAGAGCTGCTAGACTAGGGCATTAGAGTTACCTTGTTAAGGGGGGTTGTTACTTTGCCATTTATGAGGTGAGGAGCTACATATCACTTACATAGAACAAGAAAAGATTCATGGTCATTAGAGTTTGTGTATGTATACTGGATTATTTAGGAGTGTTGACCATAGATTGTTGGAACTTAGAGGCTGTTGAGTTTTAACCCTAGGTCCAAATAAGGTTCCGACAAACTAATAATCCAAAGGTCTGACTAAGCTCCATACTTCAATTTAATGAAGACAAGTTTAATAATCAATCTTGATTCTCCTTCTTTTTGTTTCTTTTTTCACTTCTTTTTTCAAATAAGTGTTTGCTAAGGGACTAGCAAAGGTAAAGTACGGGGGTTGATGAATCCATGTTCATAACTCTTTATTCTTTTATTTTAGCTAATTGTCTTGGCAATGCATCATGTAAATAGGTGTAAATACAATAACTTAGCAATATGCACGCATGTGTTAATATTACATAATTAGCATGTATTGGTGCAAAAATGACAGAATAAAGAATAAAAAGAAAAAGAAGGAAGTATTTAGAATAAATACTGGGTGACCCAAACCCCAAGAGAGGGTCAAATATCGGCCAGATCGCCAAATAAAATAAGTAGAGAGAGATAGGGCCCACTCTATATTATGTATATATCGGGTGTGTAAATAAATAATTATTTTTTCTAAAATAAAAATAAAATATTCTTTTTACCACCTTTCTTGTATTTATAAAAATAAAATAAAAATCAGAAAAGTAAAATAAAAATAGAATAAAATTCTCTCTCTCACTTGTACATAATACATGTATATAGGTCTTCTTCCCTACTTATTTTATACTTGTAAATAAATAATAAAAATAAACAAAAATTGTTTTATACTCCAAAAATTATGTTGTAAATAAAATAGAAAATTGGAGTATTTTTGTAAAAATAATAAATTAAAAATAATTGTACAAAACTCATAGGTATATTATACATGTATATAATACAATATGAGGATGGGGAGCTTGCACCAAGATGCATGTAACTTTACATGCACCAGCGATTATATCTTCCTCAATTTTTTACTTTTTTGAAAAATACCACCGTATATATTCATCAATATATCCCTCCAATATGTCATTCGAATTTTGTCAGAAACAGAGACTCCTATGACCTCCATCCAGAACAGGTTGATTACAACAATTCTAAGACCATTAAAATTACCTGTTATGGATGGAGGTCATAGGAGTCTCTGTTTCTGAAGAAATTCGAATGACATATTGGAGGAATATATGGATGAATATACATGATGGTATTTTTCAAAAAAGTAAAAAAATGTGGAAGATATAAGCGGCGGTGCATGTAAAGTTACATGCACCTTGGTGCAAGCTCCCCATCCTCATATTGTATATTGAGTAATATTTTTCAACAAAAATAATTAAAAAAATAGAAAAATAGTTTGAAAAATAACAAATGTTTTTTATTTATACACTTTTTAATTTAAAATCATTTATTTTTTTTACTAAATTTGTAAAGTATTTTGTAAATTCTATTTCCTGATTGGTCGGCTAGAATGTTGACCACAGGTCAACGGCGCCTCCTACCCGGGTCCAACCCGGATCTTTGTCGCCGAAGCTCCTTCTCGACATTTTCCAGCCTGACTCAGCTCACCTCTCACCTCGGGATTTGGACCTGGGAATCCTCATACTTTCAACATCCTCGCGGGTCCATCGCCTGATCCGATTCCTTCTTGGGTCTCGTGCTTCTCTCCGATTATTCCAGTCCCCCATCGATCCTATATAATCTTCTCTCCGCCTCACCTTATCTTGTGCCTCTCTCCCTCTTGATACCCTAGACACCTTCACTGTGGTGACGGCCATCTGAAGACCCTCCTGGTGATCGATTTGGTGCAATGATGCCGACGCTCCCCCTTTGTGGCCGGACCTCCACCGCGAGAAGCCTCCCTCGCTTTCCGCCGCTTTGTCGAGGCCATCATCCCAATGACCACCTTCGCCTGGAGTTGAGGAACCCGTTCCTACCTTCATGTGAGCCTGTTATCTTTCCCTATTATCATTTCGATTCCAATCTTTCATTTACCGCCGTCGTAGCTCCGCCAGCTCCGACCAGTCGGTCAGAGCTCTTTCATCCACACCCAACCGCTTCGATATGCTCGCTCGTTCACCCTCCATCTTCCTCCGCAACCTGATCATCCTGATCATCGTCTACCTAGTCAAGATTAGGCTCGAGGTCTCCTCTATCGCCTTCGTCGGAAACCAACCCCCAATCACCCATGCTTCTTTCATCTTTAGCTCTAATAACCCAGACCAGAGTTGATTAATCTCGGATTCATCACTCTAAAAATCATTTATTAAGCTCAAATCCCTCAAAAATCAACTGCATATAGGCATTTATTCTGCATAATTAACATTCATGCATGTTTTCATAAGAATTGCATTTTATCCATCATTTTTGCACAAAATAAGAAGCCAAAAATCCAAGACAAAATGACCTGTAAATAGCCTAACATCTCGGATTTTTAACTCATTCATGCTAACTTAGAATAACACAAAACCACCTCCACTGTGTACATATCACTAAAAAGAATAAATGAAAAATACAAAAAATTCACTAACCCAAATAAATGGACCAAAAACCCAAACCCTAGTTTTAAGATTACCGGACTAAAAGCCCCATATCTTCCCAATCCAGTGTCTGTTTTGATCTTACTCACTTTTGAACTAATGTACATTCAATTACCTTCAAAACAAGACCAAGTTCAAATGAATCGGAGCTCATATGTGAAAATTGGGTTTTGGGTCTCTTTTGTACATTTTGTATTTTAGCTAAATTTGACCTATTATTTTATGTACATATGTAACCTCTTTTAGTTTGTTTCTTTTTTGATTTGTCTTCTTTGATAAAAGTTTTATTAAAATACGTAAAAATCCAAATCCAACTGAGCTTGAAATCAAAGAAACAAATTGGGTCCGAGTCTTCATTAACCACTTGTACAAAATTGGTCTTTTTCTTATTTTATTTTATTTCTTAGTTTTCTTAATTACTAAAATTCCAAAAAAAATAGATTAATGTGTAATTATTTATCTTTGATTTTATCATATTTTCTTCGGATTTTTTATCTGGTTTAAAAATGACAAAAAATGATAAAACCCAAAAATCAAGGTATTCTATGTACATGGGAAACCCCAAAAATATGACTTTGTACAATTGATCGATTTTGGTTTTGATGTCTTCATGAAAGTTGTAGATCTCATCGAGACGAGCAATTTTTTGAAAGAAACTTTTTCGATGCGAGGTCATTTGCTATTTATTTCATATTTTACGAAAGAGTTATTTTCCGATTTTTCTGGTGCTGACACATGGCAGCTCTTGGAGCCGCCACGTGTCAGCCATTTTTGGCTATATTATAAACTCGTTTTATTAAATAAACAAATAATTATCCCGCACGTACGAAGAACGTGCCTCCCAGGCACGTGCAATGCACGTACCCGCGCCGTCCCCCCTTGTTCCGCCACGTGGCACTACCAGGGCCGTCCGATCTCGGTCGATCGGACGGCGCCTGTAGGTCGTCTTCTCCTCCTTTCCTCTTCGAGCTCCGCCGACTCCTCCGTGATTTCTGCCGTCGCCTTCCATCACCGCGTCGATCACCTTCCATATCTGATCCTCGCAATCAATCACCTTCACCTTCAATCAAACCTCGTCCCGCGTATCTCAATCAAATCCCCAACCCTTCGTCGATCCCAATCAACCTGCTACATTTCCATCTCCGGCGACCTATCCCTCGATCTATAAAAGAGTGTCGTCGCCCCTCAACTTCGACCATCCACTGTTCTGCCCCTCCTGGTCGTGATAGCCAAGGTCGGCGTGATCCGAGGACCTCACACCCTCGTCGCAGCCACGCCCTAGTGCAGCTGCTTAGCTCCCACATTTCGCTGTCGAGCCCACCTCTCCCAGGTACTCTCTCTCTCTCTCCCTCCCTCCCTCTCTCTCTCTCTCTCTCTCTCTCTCCGACATTTCTCCGCCGACATTTCGTCGCCGACCCTCCTCTTCCCTGATGTCCGTCGGCCGTGTTTCGGCCATTGGATCTAACTCCGACCACAGCCACCGACGCACCGCTTCCATCTTCATCGACAACTCTGCCACTATCAAATTCATCTTCTCTGCCTCACCGAGCTAACGAGCTTCATCGACACCACCGACTTCATCCTCCGGCTCGGCCACCTTCTCTGACAATCTCCCCCGAGCGCCCCCAGTCTCTACCATCGCCCCGTCGCAGACCACCTGGAGCTTCTCCACCAGCGCCGCCTAAGGCCCTCCCCCGCCAGGAGCGGCCAACATCCGCCGATCTCGCCCCCGGTCCCCAGGGCCGAGACCCTCCTCGCGTGTTTCGCACGTGAGTGATGGGACGTTTTGCATCAACACCCCTGGAGTCCCTCCCAATTGCACAGAAGACCAAAGGTCACGTGCACAGCACGTGACCATTTGGTAATTTTACAGAAGGACCACCGAAGGTCTCCATATTCATGCTTCCACCTCCGCCAGCCAGATGCACGTGCATAGCACATGCCCTCTAGGAATTTTGCAAGAATACCCTCACGGGTATAGGTAATCTCACTTACATCCCTATATTGCATTATTTAGTATTTATTTTGCATAAATACCCATGTAATCCCCCACAGTTTTGGACATCTTCTCTACATTATTTTATTAATCCAAAAATATCATTTTGTTCTTCCATTAATTCTCTACATTTTTGCTATTCTTATATTTTTATGATTGATGGTTAATTAACAATTAATTATTCTGTGGAAATTTGCATATTTTGCCCAGTTTGTGCTCTTAATTTTATAGTTGATTAACCATTGCTCTAAAAATCCCCAAAAAATCATATATTGTAGAATTAATTATTCTTGACATTGTGCCCAAAAAGAATTGTATTTGCAAACTTAGTTTGCTCTGTAAAAATCATTTTGCATATTTCAATATTTATTTTTTAATTGGTGTTAGATCTCATATTTTCGAGGTTTAGGATTTTTCTGAGATCAATCACCTAGTGATAGATCTTAGATAATTTTGATCCTTGAAAAAAAAGGGTTAATTTTTATTATAATTAAAAATTGAAATTCATTTTTGTTTCCATTTAAAAATTCATAAAAAAATTCATATTGCATCCAAAAATTCCAAAATAATTACAGTGCACTCATTTCGTCATAAATTACATTGTGGCCAAGTTTGTATTTTTCAGACGTCATTTGAACATATTTTACATTTTAGTCTCTAAAATAGGCCTAACTTGCATTTTGCATCCTTTATCGCATTAAAAATTCCAAAAAAACCGCCTCGAAAACCGTGAATGAACTTTGACAGACATAATTCTAGGTTGTTCCTTTTCCTCCTTGTGTTCGACCTTGGGACTTGCCCAAGTAAAATAAACATAAACCGCATTGATTAAAATCGACGAATATTTTGTGTGGTTATTTTCTTGACCGATTCCGATTGCCCCTACAACGCAAGACTAATCATATTTTTTGGCACGACAATAAATACACATTTTTTAATGCTGCGTATTTCGGATTCGTTAGATGGCGTTGTTGCTGGGGAGGCTCATTTTTTAACGATGTATATTTTTTTAACGTTGCATAATTCATCACTCTAAATCTCATTTATTAAGCTCAAATCCCTCAAAATCAACAGCATATATGCATATATTCTGCATAATTAGCATTCATGCATGTTTTCATAAGAATTGCATTTTATCCATCATTTTTTGCACAAAATAAGAAGCCAAAAATCCAAGCCAAAATGACCTGTAAATAGCCTACTTCCCGGATTTTTAACCCATTCATGCTGACTCCGAATGACACAAAACAATCTTTACTGTGTACATATCACTAACAAGAATAAATGAAAAATACAAAAAAATCACTAACCCAAATAAATCGACCAAAAACCCAAACCCTAGTTTCAGGATTTCTGGACTAAAAGCCCCATATCATCCTCACACAGTGTCTGTTTTGATCCTACTCACTTTTGAAATAATGCACATTCAATTATCTTCAAAACAAGACCAAGTTCAAGTAAATCAGAGTTCATATGTGAAAATTGGATTTTGGGTCTCTTTTGTACATTTTGTATTTTAGCTGATTTTGACCTATTATTTTATGTACATATGTAACCTATTTTAGTTTGTTTCTTTTTTATTTGTCTTCTTTGATAAAAGTTTTATTAAAATGCGCAAAAATCCAAATCCAAACTGAGCTAGAAATCAAAGAAACAAATTGGGTCCGAGTCTTCATTAACCACTTGTACAAAATTGGTCTTTTTCTTATTTTATTTTATTTCTTATTTTTCTTAATTAATAAAAATCCAAAAAAATAGATTAATATGCAATTATTTATCTTTGATTTTATCATATTTTCTTCGGATTTTTTATCTAGTTTAAAAATAACAAAAAAATGATAAAACCCAAAAATCAAGGTATTCTATGTACATGGGATACCCTAAAAATATCACTTTGTACAATTGATCGATTTGGTTTTGATGTGTTCAAGAAAGTTGTAGATCTCATCGAGACGAGCAATTTTCGTGAAGAAACTTTTTCGATCCGAGGTCGTTTGCTATTTATTTTGTATTTACAAAAGTTTTATTTTTCGATTTTTCTGGTGCTGACACGTGGACGCTCCTAGAGCCGCCACGTGTCAGCCATTTTTGGCTATATTATAAACTAATTTTATTAAAAAAAATAAAAATATAAGCCGCTCACGTGTAGCGCCCGTGCCGCACTCGCACGCGCACTGCACGTGCGCTCGCCTTTGCCCCACCTTGCCTGCAACGTGGCGAGACAGGTGCCATCCGATCGCGCTCGATCGGACGGCGCCTGTGCGCCGTCTACCTTCGCTACTTTCCCAATTCTCCCCCGTGGATTTCGCTATGCCGCCCCCGCGTATCTCGCCGGCGCCACCCCTCCTCCATCACCAGATCCCGCGTCGATCTCCTTCCATCTCCGATCCTCGCATACAGTCACCTTCACCTACAATCAAACCTCGTCCCGCGTATCTAAATCAAATCCCCAACCCTTCGTCGATCCCAATCAACCTGCTACATTTCCATCTCCGGTGACCTATCCCTCGATCTATAAAAGAGCGCCGCCGCCCTCCAGAAACCTTCATCCGTCGTTCAACCCCTCCTGGTCGTGACAGCCAAGGTCGGCGTGACGCGAGGACCTCACGCCCTCGTCGCAACCACGCCCTAGTGCAGCTGCTTAGCTCCGACATTCCGCCGTCGAGCCCACCTCTCCCAGGTACTCTCTCCCTCCCTCCCTCCCTCTCTCTCTCCTCCTCTCTCTCTCTCTCTTTCTCTCTCCAACATTTCGCTGTCGATATTTCGCTGCCGACCCTCCTCTTCCCTGATGTCCGCCAGCCGTGTGTCGGACATTGGATCCAACTCTGACCACAGCCACCGACGCACCGCTTCCATCTTCATTGACAACTCCGCCACTATTGACTTCGTCTTCTCCGCCTCACCAAGATAACGAGCTTCATCGACACCACCAACTTCATCCTCCGGCTCGGCCACCTTCTCTGATAGTCTCCCCCGAGCGCCCCCGTCTCCGCCATCGCCCCGTCGCAGACCACCTAGAGCTTCGCCACCAGCGCCGCCTAAGGCACTCCCCCGCCAGGAGCGGCCAACCTCCACCGATCTCGCCCCCGGTCCCCAGGGCCGAGACCCTCCTCGCATGTTTCGCACGTGAGTGAGGGGACCATTTGGTAATTTTATAGAAGGACCCCCGAAGGTATCCATATTCACGCTTCCACCCCCGCCAGCCAGAGGCACGTGCGTAGCACGTGCCCTCTGGGAGTTTGCAAGAATACCCCCACAAGTATAGGTAATCTCACTTACATCCCTATGTTGCATTATTTAGTATTTATTTTGCATAAATACCCCTGCAATCCCCCACAGTTTTGGACATCTTCTCTACATTATTTATTAATCCAAAAATAGCATTTTGTTCTTCCATTAATTCTCTACACTTTGGCATATTGTGGATATTTTTGTGATTGATGGTTAATTAATAATTAATTATTCTGTCGAAATTTGCATATTTTGCCCTGTCTGTGCTCTTAATTTTATAGTTGATTAACCATTGCTCTAAAAATTCCCGAAAAATCATATAGTGTAGAATTAATTATGCTTGACATTGTGCCTAAAATGAATTGCATTTGCATGCATAGTTTGCCCTGTAAAAATCATTTTGCATATTTCAGTGTTTAATTTTTAATAGGCTTTAGATCTCACATTTTCGAGGTTTAGGATTTTTCTGAGATCAACACTTAGTGATATATCTTAGATAATTTTGTTCTTTGAAAATAAGTAGGTTTAATATTTATTATAATTAAATATTGAAATTCATTTTGTTTGCATTTAAAAATTCATAAAAAAATCCATATTGCATCGAAAAATTCCAAAAACAATATAGTGAATTCATTTCATCATATTTTGTATCTTGGCCAAGTTTCATATTTTTTGGACATCATTTGAACATAAATTGCATTTTAGTCCCTAAAATAGGCTAAATTTACATTTTTCATCCTTTATTGCATTAAAAATTACAAAAAAAGACCGCTTCGAAAACCGCGCATGAATTTTGATAGACATAACTCTAGGTTGTTCCTTTGCCTCCTTGTGTTCGACCTTGGGACTTGCCAAGTAAAATAAACATAAAACCGCATTGATTAAAATTGACGAATATTTTGTGTGGTTATTTTCTTGACCTATTCCGATTGCCGCCTACAACGCACGACTAATCATTTTAACACGAATGATAAATACAAATTTCTAACGCTGCATTTTCGGATTCGTCAGATGGCGTTGTTGCCGGGTAGGCAAACGGCTTAGATTCTTTGTCTTAGAAAATTTTTGTTCAGTTTTCCGTATTCGGGTAGTCTGACCCCCGAATTTCTCATTGTAAAGTCCATTTTTTTCCTGCAATATATTTTATTTTATTTTTAGCATTTATTTTTCTCATTTTATTTTGATTTATTTTTGAGTCACTCTCTTACATTTTCTCTCTTATTTTTCTTGCGAGGTACCCGACGTACGTGGAGCGGTTTTTCAACAAACCGAAGCATCTTCACCGACATCTGAAAAAGCCCCAATTAATTTAAGATCGATTCGAGTCGTGAGAGAGCGTAGAGTCTAGGTTTTTAATTTCTGCAATTTTATTTTTGTAGTTAATTGCTCATTTGAGCGGTGTCCGTTTGGACTCTCGTGCATGTAAAAGACCTGGCCTGTTTCACTCTCCGGTGAAGGTGGGGTCCGACTTAAGTGGCGATTAGAATAGACTTCCACATATAGCTCTCGGAGCATTTTAATTTTTTGATTGTGCTCGTAGGATTAAGCCACACTACACTATTAATCGAGACGTACATAGATCGTTCAATTTAGCCAAAAAACTCATTTCTTCCCCGCTAATAGAACTGTCTGCTTGGGTGTGGTTTTTCATTGGCTTGCATTTCATGTAGAATAATTTTCAATTTTTGTCTAGCATCTCACATGGAGATTGCGAGGATTCACTGTAAGTCTTTTAACTGAGCATACATCGTTGTTTTCGCGTGCATCGGCTTTTCCCTAACTCCTCCCTCTTGTTTTATCACATAATTCTAAAGGAAATTGGGACTGGACGGTAGACGTATATTTCTGCTCACTTAATTTCTTCAGTGATCACCAAATTAAAACTAGGACTGCTAAATATAGCCGATTTTAAGAACTCATAAAATCAAGAATTCTTGCGGGAGAGCAACCCCGACATTGTTTGATTTTATCTTGCAGCGAGGAGAGAGACGCACACTAGGATAGAGCCATGCGGGATTTTCATACTGACTACTGATTCTACCAAAAACGATTAGCTACTTCTCAGTGAGGATCTAACGGGTAGCTGGTAAACGGTCTGGATTTCCTTAGCAGAGTGGGTGGTTTAGAGGACACTGTGTAAGGCTCCATCCTCAAGTAAAGGGTAGCCGTTCTACGGTCCTTACTTACTCCCATACTGGCTGAAAGTAGGTGCAACTAGTCGTAAGAATTCAGGACAGTCGGTCGGGAAATACAGGCACCTAACAGCTCGTTTAAACGGTTTGCAAGATTTGACTTCTAACCAATAATAATTCGACAAGATAACTGGCCAAACTCTTACGGCTTTCACTGAGTGAGTTGGTGAAACAAAACTTTGTATTGTGTTTTATTTGTGCGTAAAACTTAGTTGATCATCGAATACCGCACACTTGTGCCTAGATCATAAATCGTACACCTCTTGTTAATCTCTTGGATTCAAGAATGGAAGATTGTGGTAATTTCTGTTCGGACTCCGCGAACCCTTTTCTGACCACCACAAACTTTCCAGTCTCAAACTTTCCGAGGCACTCTTACTTAGAACCACCTTGGGTTCAGGGACACCTTCCCCTTAATCCTCCTCTTATAATCCTTTCCAAACTATTGACTCTGATTTTTCACAATCTGAAGGTGAAAAGAAGCACTCACAAAAGATGCCTCCAAAGAAGAGCAATCATTAAGATGAACTCAATGAAGATCCAATGCAAATGATTCTCGCAAGACTAGTCGTGTCTGAGCAGCAACAAAATTTAATGAGGGAACAGCTAGAACGGTTGAATGCTGAGGAAGAACCACCAATGGAAGCCGCATACAATCCCAGGCAATACAGAGTTAGAAATTACTTGCAGCCACCTCAGCCAGAGGTTCACCATGAACTGAAGCCACACTTCCTGAGTCAATTACCACAATTTCATGGTAATGCAAATGAAGAACCATATGAATTTTTATGTGATTTGGAGCTGGTATATTCTAATCAGAGGCACCCACAAGTCAGCCAGGACTACATTCGTCTCACCGCACTACCTTTCTCCTTGAAAGGTAAAGCAGATTTCTGGGTGAAAAACTTAGGAGTGACGGTGACCACTTATGATAGGTTCAAGAACCTATTCTTAAAGAACTTCTACCCTTTGAGTCGAACCAATCAAATGAGGACTCGCATCACTAGTTTCTCTCAGATGCCGAATGAACCACTTTGTGATGCATGGGATAGATTCAAAGATCTGTTGCAGAAATGTCCCTGCCACGACCTAGATAATAATATCCTGGTTCAGTCACTCTATTCTGGCCTTAACTACGGGACTCAGGGTTTATTCAGCGCTGCCTGTGGAGGCAATTACACATCCCGAGGAGCTGAGACTGTCTGGAAAATACTGGAGTTGATGGCGGAGACAAGCCGTTCACAAGTCGCCAGCAGAGCTTACATTGATTCCCTGAACACCTTTCAAGCCAAAGGAGGGAAGCAACTGTCGCAATAATAGCAGAGGATTTCATACCCAACATGAACATCATCACAGATAAATTAACAGTTGTGTAATAAATTCATAAGAGGGTGAACGACATCGACAACCGGATCTCCCAATTTCTAAAGCAAATGGAGGAGCTAACTGAGAAGGTATCCAAGATAGGGATACCCACATCCCCGATCTATCATGTGCATCATGTCCAGGAGCAACCAGAATCAGAACAACAGCAACCATGGGCTCAGGACCACTCCTATGCTCAACCTTCCCAGCAGCCACCTCCACCGACAGAGACAGTCAAAGAAGCGTCGCCTCTTACATTCGAAGTAAACAGCATTTGGTACACACAAGACACTACCCGACAGTGTAATATGGGGGACCGTCAGCAAAATCAACATCTGCCCACTTTTTATAATACCGCATTTCCTCCAGCTCCACAGCACACTCAGAACACTTCATCTTTCCAGCATCCGAAGCAGCAACATCCCTACAATCGCCAGAACAAAACTCAGCAATACCGTCAGCAATATCAATCTCCTAGACAATCAGCTCAATCATCCAACCCTCCAGAAGAAGCGATCGATATCCAGAGGCAAATGCATGAAGAAATTCGCAGCTTCCGAAATGAGCTACACGATCTACGGGTTGATGTTAATCGCTTGTCCCGTTGGAAGGATGAACAGACAGCCCCGGATAAAACCATTCCCGCCCAAGTTCAAGCTAGCACAAATAGCTTGAACAGGTCTCAATGATATCAACACAATGGCCAGGTATACTATTCAGATTTCTCCACATCTGAGCATGAGATCCTTTCGTTTGACAATATCAATGCCATGTCACTCAGGAGCGGAAGGACCATGGTCGTACCTGACCGGGCAAGGGAATCAGACCATCAAGACTCGGTAGATCAACCGGAGGATGCTTCTGAGGATGAAGAAGAAGGACGCACGAATATTTCAGCACGAGATAAAGGAAAGGCATCTATGGAGACCACAAAGGACCTTGAACCTCTAGTTGCTGCAAAAATACCTTTGTCACCATTTCAGCAACATAATTATTATGATTGTAATAAGAAATCCAAATCTAATAAAGATGCTCTTATTTATGATTCTGGCTCTCTTTCTCCTGTCTCAAATGCTTCCATTCCTTTCCCCCATGCTCTTAAGAAAGGAAAACAAAAGAAAAAACATTCAAAATGACCCAGTGATGGAAAAGTTCTGCCAGCAGAATATCACAGCCAAAGTACCCTTTGATCAATATGTGGCCAGTAATCCAACATTTCAGAAATACTTGAAAATGAAATGTACTCCCACCAGGACTCGTACAAAGAAAACAAATCAGTTTGTGGAGACTCGTGTCCTAATAGTGGCCACTACCAAATGCGTCAGAAATCAGCAATTACCACGGAAGAAAAGGGATCTGGGTGCTCCTTATGTGGAAAGTCGCATTGGCGGCATTGTCTTCGCACGCACACTTCTCGACAATGGTTGTTCCATCAATCTTCTTCCCTTATCCTTATATTACAGATTAGAGTTAGGTCCTCTCCAAAAATCATTATCTTTACTCCAATTCGCTGACAAATCCACTAAAAGACCTAAGGGAGAAGTGAAAAATGTTATCATTATGGTCGAGGGTACGGAATACAAAGTGGACTTCACTGTCCTTTACATGGAGACCCCGAACCATTGGAAGGAATCGCAAATCATTCTTGGAAGACCATTCTTAAGAACTGCCAAGGCTGTATTCGATTACAGCATCGGAATGATGAAATTCCACTCCCTAGATGGAGAAGTGGATATGGAGATGAAACAAACAAAGTGGCAAAGACCAGATTCTGAATCCACCACTGAAGATGCCGAAACATCTGAGTGTAATCTCATCAGCACTACTAGACCGTGGGACCAACTGCCAGACCTTCAGATTGCTAACACCACAGCAGAAGAAGAAATAGTGCACCAGTCAGTATGCGAGATATTGTCAGACAAATCTAAGCACCTGGATGTTTATAATCTTGATGACACGGAAATCCTTTCAGATTTGTCAATTCCATCTTCTTCGGGAAAATCTAGAAAAATCGATGACGATTGGACGCGGCTTTGGCCGAATTACCGCACTACTTTTGTGATCCGACTCACATTCCTTCAAGATTATTGGCTAGCATATTACAGAATGATTCACCGCCAACCAACTCAGAGCCAGATTTTAAAGGCATTCAGCCAGACTTGATTGATGATTTAGATTTGCCAGAGCTGAAACCTCTCCCTCCCACACTGAAATATGCATTTCCTAATGGACCCAAAGATAAATTCCATGTGATCATTAGCTCGTCATTAACAATGGACCAAGAATCTAGACTACTAGAAGTCCTTAAGCAAAATCGAAAAGCCATCGGTTGGACTGTGTCAGATCTCGTAGGAATCAACCCCAGTTTCTGCTCAAACCAAATTTATGTTGAGGATAATGCAAGGCCTTCCCGTGAATTTCAGAGAAGATTAAACCCCAATCTTCGGGAAGTAGTTAAGAAAGAAATAGAGAAATGGTGCAAAGCAGGTTTTATATACCCCATCTCTGACTCCAAGTGGGTGGCCCCCTTCATGTCATCCCGAAAAAGTCGGGAATCCAGATGGTCACCAATGAGGAGGGGGTAGAGATCGCGACCCGAGTACCCACGTCATGGCGCGTCTGTGTCGACTACAGGCACTTGAATGCTGCGACCAATCGATCAAATATTGGAGAGACTTGCAGGGAAAGCATTCTTCTATTTTCTTGATGGGTACTCTGGCTACAATCAAGTAGCCATCGCTCCCGAGGATCAGGAAAAGACCACATTTACATGTCCCTTCGGTACCTATGCATTCAAGCACATGCCATTCGGGATTTGTAATGCCCCATGCGCATTTCAGCGGTGCATGATTGCCGTATTTGCCGAAATGGTGGGTGATTTCCTGGAAGTCTTCATGGATGACTTCTCGGTTCATGGTGATTCATTTGATACATGTTTAGCGCACGTGGACCGAGTCCTCAAGAGATGCAGGGAGGTTAATTTGGTACTCTCTTGGGAGAAAAGTCACTTTATGGTGACTGAGGGTATCGTGTTGGGGCATGTCATCTCCAAAAAGGGAATGGAGGTCGACCCTGCCATGGTGGATGTGATTAAGAAACTTGAGCCACCAACCAACGTCAAGTCTGTGAGGTCTTTTCTAGGGCATGTTGGATTTTATGGAAGGTTTATCCCTGATTTTTCAAAGATCGCCCGCCCACTGATTGAGCTCTTAAGAAAAGACACCGAGTTCAGTGTAGATCACAAGTGTCTAGAGGCCTTCGAGCTCCTAAAAAAGAAAATATGTGAATCGTCGATATTACAAGCTCCTGACTGGTCTCTTCCCTTTGAGATCATGACTGATGCATCGGATTTTGTTGTAGGAGCTGTGCTTGGACAAAGACGAGATGGAACTCCTTATGAAATTTAACAATGCGAGCAAAGTATTGGATCCTGCACAGAGAAATTATACGGCAACTGAAAAGGAAATGCTCGCAGTTGTTTGGGCCCTTGAAAAATTCAGATTATACATATTGGGCTCCAAGGTGACAATTATCACTAATCATACGACAATAAGATATCTTATGTATAAGAAAGATGCCAAAGCACAACATTTGAGATGGTTCTTGTTAATTCATGAATTCAATTTGGAAATCAAAGATAAACTTGGAATAAAGAATGTTGTTGCTAATCACCGTTCCCGAATTGAGCAAAATGATTATCCTGACAATGGACCTATTAAGGAAACTTTTCCAGATGAATCTGTTTGCGTTATTGATTCAACCTCATGGTATTCCAACATTGTGAACTATCTTATCTCCAAGAAAGTTCCCTTTGGTTGGACCAAGAGAATGATTGATCGATTGAAATTGGATTCAAGAAAATACCATTGGGACGATCCTTTCCTTTTCTATGAAGGAGCGGATTGTGTCTAGCGAAGATAAATTCCTCAGGAGGAATACTAGAGTGTCCTCACGCATTGTCATACTCTTGAGGCTGGAGGACACCATTCGGGAAAGAGAACGGTGCGCAAGGTACTCCAATGTGGATTTTACTGGCAGACCCTATTTCGAGATGCTAATGAATTTGTACGGTCTTGCCCGATTTGCCAAAAGATGGGAGGGATTGTTGGTTATAGAGATGAAACGCCCATGCAACCAATAATTTTCTGCGATGTTTTCGATGCATGGGGGATTTATTTTATGGGTCCCTTTCCCAATAACAATGGATTTGAGTACATCTTGTTAGCGGTTGATTATTTATCTAGATGGGTAGAGGCTATTCCAACCCGAACCGCAGATAGCAAAACCATCTGTAAGTTTATCAAGGCTAATATCATTGCAAGGTTTGAGATATCAAAAGTTTTGATTTCTGATGGTGGAAGCCACTTCGTGAATAGGGAAATGAGATCTTTTGCTAAAGAGTATAAATTTGAGCATACAATAGCCAACCCATATCATCCACAATCTAATGGCATGGCAGAGGTTTCTAATAGAGAGGTGAAGGGTATTCTTCAGAAGTAGGTTCATCCATATAGGAAGAACTGGTCGAAACTGTTGGACCAGGTTCTGCGGGCCTAGAGGACAGCCTATAAGACTCCACTCGGTGCTTCAACCTTTAGGATGATCTATGGCAAGCCATGCCATCTACCTGCAGAATTGATTCACAAATCAGAATGGGCAATCAAAAAGTTGAATTGGAGTTGTCACCTTGGGAAATTATTTCGAGACTTAAATCTGAGTGAGCTAATTGAAATCCGAAATCGGGCATACGACAACAGTATGATTTATAAGGACAAGGTCAAGAGATGGCATGATAGACACATTCGAGATAAAACCTTCTTCCCTGAGCAGAAAGTGTGGTTGTTTAATGCTCGGTTGAAGATTTTTCATGGGAAACTGAAATCAAAATGGACGGGTCCCTACATTGTCATCGATGTGCATACCAATGGAAGTGTGGATATTGCCGAACTCAAAGATGATGCACAACCTTTCTCAGTGAATGGACAATTACTAAAGCCATATATAGAATCATCCAAAGAGCATACAGTGCAAGTTGAGGTCATCTACTTCACACAGAGCGAGGACATTGAAGATTTATCAGATCAGTCCCACCCTCCCTCCAAACCACATCGACCCCCTTGTACAGCTTCTTCTTCTACTTAGGCCAAGGCCTAAGTATAGGGGGGACCGATGCCATCTCTACATACCAATTCCCTGCATCACACTCTATCTCCCGATCGTCCCATTTCCACCCTCCTCTTATACTTAGGCTTGCTAGAGCCTAAGTATAGGGGGAACCAACACCCACCTGCATATACTCTCCTCATTTACATATCTCGACCGCCTCTTTTTGCGCTCTTCTTATATACTTAGACTATTCACAGTCTAAGTATAGGGGGCAGACCATTGTATATCAAAATTTTACTCTCTTACACTTAGCTCGAGCTATGTCTTCTTTAGGCTTCTTGTGCTCTAAGGACACAACACTCGCTAAGTATAGGGGGGTTTGTATATATATTGTGTATATACTTTAGCCATACCTCGTACTTTTTCGTAAGTCTATATGTATTTTCAGGGTGGGTAATTAATAAAAAACAAAAGAAAAGAAAAAGAGATTTGCTACTAACACTGACTGTGCCCAAAATTTTTGGCTTCTTATTCATTTTTGCATAAAAATCCCTTGCATAAAAAAATTCAAAAGAAAAAAATGTGTGTCTGCATTCCACACACCTGCACTTCATCCAGCATCGCATTCATTTGCATCTGTGAAAAGTCATCAGGTTCTGAACCGAGTTATGAGCCGAAACCGAGAGTGGTCTGGACTTGATCTTAATCCACATAATTTTCAGAGGAACTTCACCGAGAATTAGGATTTTAGAAACTTCAGGTCGTTGACTTAATTCTTTAAGTTCCACATGACAATGTGCAGAGTTTGACTCTTAGTGTCTAACCTGGTCTCTTCATTCTGGGTACAACTCTGGAATTAGGAATTAATTTGTACTCTTGCACTATGCACTTAGCTCAACTCAGACGGGATGTTGGAAGACTGTGTGAGTTTCTTTTCTGGTAGCGTGGAAATCTAAAGACCGAAGTACTGGTTGAATTCGGAAAAGGGATGGACGGCTGGACCCAATTTTTTCTAAGACCCCAAAAATTGTATAGAACAAAAAGATTTTATATCCGTAGGGGCACAACAAGATCCAAGCAGAACCACCAAAAATTCCAAATACAAAGAAGCATTCTACCAAATAAACATCTGACCAAAAAGGTCCAAGCTTCAAGAAAACCTGCAGATCTTGGTGGAGACTCGGCTACACTGGCCAGCTTCACAAGGAGAGGTGACTACACTGGCCACCCTCCAGTTCTTTTCCCCTTCTTCTATCTTCTTCCCCAATCCGATTGTGAACACAGCGCGACAAACCTTAGAAGGAAATACCCGACTCCCCGAGGACGAGTTACTGGAGAAGAGGTTTGCGCGGTAGTCCGGCATTCTGGGTGGGAAGAGCTAAAACCTTTCACACACATGAGTCGGTTGTTCAATGTTCATAGGGTATACTTTCGGAAGAGGATTGATCTAAGATGACTTCTGAGACGAAACTGTATCAATGATATGTAGAACTTGAGGGCTGTTGATTTTAAAATTCTAAGTCTCACAGAAGTTCCGACACACAAATAATCCAAAGGTTGAGTTTAGGTTCACTTTCACCTTCAGCTCATGGTCTTGGTATGGAACCCAATTTCATTTCACCTCATGGAATTTCTTTTTGATGCTTAGGGACGAGCATGGTTTAAGTATTGGGGGACGATGAATCTCGGATTCATCACTCTAAATCTCATTTATTAAGCTCAAATCCCTCAAAATCAACAGCATATAGGCATCTATTCTGCGTAATTAGCATTCATGCATATTTTCATAAGAATTGCATTTTATCCATCATTTTTGCACAAAATAAGAAGCCAAAAATCCAAGAAAAAATGACATCTAAATAGCCTAACTTCCCGGATTTTTAACTCATTCATGCTAACTCCGAATAACATAAAACAACCTCCACTGTGTACATATCACTAACAAGAAGAAATGAAAATACAAAAAAATCACTAACCCTAATAAATGGACCAAAAACCCAAATCCTAGTTTCAGGATTTTCAGACTAAAAGCCCCATATCTTCCCCATCCAGTGTTCGTTTTGATCCTACTCACTTTTGAACTAATGTACATTCAATTACCTTCGAAACAAGACCAAGTTTAAGTGAATCGGAGCTCATATGTGAAAATTGGGTTTTGGGTCTCTTTTGTACATTTTGTATTTTAGCTGATTTTGACCTATTATTTTATATATATATATATATGTAACCTATTTTACTTTATTTCTTTTTTGATTTGTCTTCTTTGATAAAAGTTTTATTAAAATGCGTAAAAATCCAAATCCAAACTGAGCTTGAAATCAAAGAAACAAATTGGGTCCGAGTCTTCATTAACCACTTGTACAAAATTGGTCTTTTTCTTATTTTATTTTATTTCTTATTTTTCTTAAATAATAAAAATC
Organism: Ottelia alismoides; assembly: GCA_037367405.1. Lineage (NCBI taxonomy): Eukaryota > Viridiplantae > Streptophyta > Magnoliopsida > Alismatales > Hydrocharitaceae > Ottelia > Ottelia alismoides. The sequence continues at coordinate 1,357,807 of JAZKJV010001004.1, read as the reverse complement.
CAAAAAAATAGATTAATGTGTAATTATTTATCTTTGATTTTATCATATTTTCTTCGATTTTTTATCTGGTTTAAAAATGATAAAAAAATGATAAAACCCAAAAATTAAGGTATTCTATGTACATGAGATACCCCAAAAATATCACTTTGTACAATTGATCAATTTTGGTTTTGATGTCTTCATGAAAGTTGTAGATCTCGTCGAGACGAGCAATTTTCGTGAACAAACTTTTTCGATCCGAGGTCGTTTGCAATTTATTTCGTATTTTACAAAGGATTTATTTTCTGATTTTTCTGGTGCTGACACGTGGCAACTCCTGGAGCCGCCACGTGTAAGCCATTTTTGGCTATATTATAAACTCATTTTATTAAAAAAAGAAAATTAAAAATATAAGCCGCTCACGTGCAGCGCACGTGCCGCACTCGCACACGCACTGCACGTGCGCTCGCCTTTGCCCCCCCCCCCTGCCTACAACGTGGCGCGACAGGTGCCATCTGATCGCGCTCGATCGGACATTGCCGGTGCGTCATCTACCTTCGCCACTTTCCCAATACTCCCCCGCGGATTTCACTGCATCGCCCCCGCGTATCTCGCCGGCGCCACCCCTCCTCCATCACCAGATCCCGCGTCGATCTCCTTCCATCTCCGATCCTCGCAATCAATCACCTTCACCTTCAATCAAACCTTGTCCCGCATATCTAAATCAAATCCCCAAACCTTCGTCGATCCCAATCGACCTGCTACATTTCCATCTACGACGACCTATCCCTCGATCTATAAAAGAGTGTTGCCGCTCTCCAGAAACCTTCATCCGCCGTTCAGCCCCTCCTGGTCGTGACCGCCAAGGTCGGCGTGATCCGAGGACCTCACACCCTCGTCGCAGCCACACCCTAGTGCAGCTACTTAGCTCCGACATTTCATCGTCGAGCCCACCTCTCCCAGGTACTCCCTCTCTCTCTCTCTCTGTCTCTCTCTCTCTCGCTCTCTCTCTTTCTCTCTCCGAAATTTCGCCGCCGACCCTCCTCTTCCCCGACATCCGCCGACCGTGTCTCAGCCATTGGATCCAACTCCGACCACTGCCACTGACGCACCGCTTCCATCTTCATCGACAACTCCGCAACTATCGACTTCATCTTCTCCCCCTCACCGAGCTAACGAGCTTCATCGACACCACCGACTTCATCCTCCGGCTCGGCCACCTTGTCTGACAATCTCCCCCGAGCGCCCCCCGTCTCTGCCATCGCCCCATTGCAGAGCACCTGGAGCTTCGCGACCAGCGCCGCCTAAGGCACTCCCCTGCCAGGAGCGGCCAACCTCCGCCGATCTCGCCCCCGGTCCCTAGGGCCGAGACCCTCCTCGCGTGTTTCACACGTGAGTGAGGGGACGTTTTGCATCTACGCCCTTGGAGTCACTCCCAATTGCGTAGAAGCCCAAAGGTCACGTGTACAGCACGTGACCATTTGGTAATTTTACAGAAGGACCCTCGAAGGTCTAGATATTCACGCTTCCACCCCCGCCAGCCAGAGGCACGTGCATAGCACGTGCCCTCTGGGAATTTTGCAAGATTACCCCCATGGGTATAGGTAATCTCACTTACACCCCTATATTGCATTATTTAGTATTTATTTTGCATAAATACCCATATAATCCCCCACAGTTTTGGACATCTTCTCTACATTATTTTATTAATCCAAAAATAGCATGTTGTTCTTCCATTAATTCTCTACATTTTGGCATATTGTGGATATTTTTTTGATTGATGGTTAATTAATAATTAATTATTCTGTGATAATTTGCATATTTTGCCAATCTGTGCTCTTAATATTATAGTTGATTAATCATTGCTCTAAAAATTCCCGAAAAGCCATATAGTATAGAATTAATTGTGCTTGACATTGTGCCCAAAAAGAATTGCATTTGTATGCATAATTTTCCCTGTAAAAATAATTTTGCATATTTTAGTGTTTAATTTTTAATAGGCATTAGATCACACATTTTCGAGGTTTAGGATTTTTCTGAGATCAATCACTTAGTGATGTATCTTAAATAATTTTATTCCTTGAAAATAAGTAGGTTTAATATTTATTATAATTAAATATTGAAATTCATTTTGTTTGCATTTAAAAATTCATAAAAAATTCATATTGCATCCAAAAATTCCAAAAATATATAGTGCATTCATTTCATCATATTTTGTAGCGTGGCCAAGTTTCATATTTTTCGGACATCGTTTGAACATAATTTACATTTTACTCCCTAAAATAGGCTAAAATTGCATTTTCATCCTTTATTGCATTAAAAATTACAAAAAAAAAACCGCTTCGAAAACCGTGCACAAATTTTGATAGACATAACTCTAGGTTGTTCCTTTGCCTCCTTGTGTTCGACCTTGGGACTTGCCCAAGTAAAATAAACATAAAACCGCATTGATTAAAATTGACAAATATTTTGTGTGGTTATTTTCTTGACCGATTCCGATTGCCGCCTACAACGCACGACTAATCATTTTAACATGAACGACAAATACACATTTTTAACACTGTATATTTCGGATTCGTCAGATGAGGGATTTGAGGGATTTAGAGCTTAATAGATGCGAGATATTGTTAGACAAATCTAAACACCCAGATGTTTATAATCTTAATGACACGGAAATCCTTTCGAATTTGTCAATCCCATCTTCTTTGGGAAAATCAACAAAAATTGGTGACGAGTCGGACGCGGCTTTGGCCGAATTACCGCACTACTTTTGTGATCTGACTCACATTCCTTCAGGATTAGTGTCTAGCATATTACAGAATGATTCACCACCAACTAGCACAGAGCCAGATTTAAAAGACATTCAACTAGACTTGATTGATGATTTAGATTTGCCAGAATTAAAACCTCTCCCTCCACACTGACATATGCATTTCTTAATGGACCCAAAAATAAATTCCCTATGATCATTAGCTCGTCATTAACCATGGACCAAGAATCTAGACTACTAGAAGTCCTTGAGCAAAATTGAAAAGCCATCGGTTGGATTGTGTCGGATCTCGTAGGAATCAACCCCGCTCTCTGCTCACACCAAATTTATGCTGAGGATAACACATGGCCTTCCCGTGAATTTTAGAGAAGATTAAACCCCAATCTTCGGGAAGTAATTAAGAAAGAAATAGAGAAATGGTGCAAAGCAGGTTTTATATACCCCATCTCTGACTCCAAGTGAGTGCCCCCCCTTCATGTTGTCCCGAAGAAGTCGGGAATCCAGATGGTCACCAACGAGGAGGGGTAGAGATCGCGACCCGAGTTCCCACGTCGTGGCGCGTCTGTGTCGATTACAGACGCTTGAATGCTGCGACCAAGAAAGATTACTTTCCACTGCCATTTATTGATCAAATCTTGGAGAGACTTGCAGGGAAAGCATTCTTCTATTTTCTTGATGGGTACTCTAGCTACAATCAAGTAGCTATCGCTCCCGAGGATTAGGAAAAGACCACATTTACATGTCCCTTCGGTACCTACACATTCAAGCGCATGCCATTCGGGCTTTGTAATGCCCCAGGCACATTTCAGCGGTGCATGATTGCTGTATTTGCCGAAATGGTGGGTGATTTCCTGGAAGTCTTTATGGATGACTTCTCGGTTCATGGTGATTCATTTGATACATGTTTAGCGCACTTGGATTGAGTCCTCAAGAGATGCAGGGAGGTTAATTTGGTACTCTCCTGGGAGAAAAGTCACTTTATGATGACGGAGGGTATCGTGTTGGGCATGTCATCTCCAAAAAGGGAATGGAGGTCGACCCTGCCATGGTGGATGTGATCAAGAAACTTGAGCCACCAACCAACGTCAAGTCAGTGAGGTCTTTTCTAGGGCATGTTGGATTTTATCGAAGGTTTATCCCTGATTTTTCAAAGATCGCCAACCCACTGACTAAGCTCTTAGGAAAAGACATCGAGTTCAGTGTAAATCACAAGTGTTTAGAGGCCTTCGAGCTCCTGAAAAAGAAATTATGTGAATCACCGATATTACAAGCTCCCGATAGGTCTCTTCCCTTTGAGATCATGACTGATGCATCGGATTTTGTTGTCAGAGCTGTGCTTGGACAAAAATGAGATGGAATTCCTTATGTGATTCACTACACGAGCAAAGTATTGGATATTGCACAGAGAAATTATACGGTAACTGAAAAGGAAATGCTCGCAGTTGTTTGGGCCCTTGAAAAATTCAGATCATACATATTGGGCTCCAAGGTGACAATTTTCACTGATCATACGGCAATAAGATATCTTATGGATAACAAAGATGCCAAAGAACGGCTTTTGAGATGGATCTTGTTAATTCAGGAATTTAATTTGGAAATCAAAGATAAACCTGGAATAAAGAATGTTGTTGCTGATCACCTTTCCCGAATTGAGCAAAATGATTATCCTGACACTGGACCTATTAAGGAAACTTTTCCAGACGAATCTGTTTGCGTTATTGATTCAACCCCATGGTATTCCAACATAGAGAACTATCTTGTCTCCAAGAAAGTTCCCTTGGGTTGGACCAAGAGAATGATTGATCGATTGAAATCGGATTCAAGAAAATACCATTGGGACGATCCTTTCATTTTCTATGAAGGAGCGGATTGTGTCTGGCGAAGATGTATTCCTCAGGAGGAATACCAGAGTGCCCTCACACATTGTCATACTCTCGAGGCGGGAGGACACCATTCGGGAAAGAGAACCGTGCACAAGGTACTTCAATGTGGATTTTACTGGCAGACCCTATTTCGAGGTGCTAATGAATTTGTACGGTCTTGCCCAATTTGCCAAATGATGGGAGGGACTGTTGGTTATAGAGATGAAATGCCTATGCAACCAATGATTTGCTGTGATCTTTTCGATGCATGGGGGATTGATTTTATGGGTCCCTTTCCCAATAGCAAAGGATTTGAGTACATCTTGTTAGCGGTTTATTATTTATCTAAATGGGTAGAGGCTATTCCAACCCTAACCGTAGATATCAAAACCGTTTGTAAGTTTATCAAGTATAATATCATTGCAAGGTTCGGGATACCAAAAGTTTTGATTTTTGATGGAGGAAGCCACTTCGTGAATAGGGAAATGAGATCTTTGGCTAAAGAGTATAAATTTGAGCATAGAATAGCCAACCCATATCATCCACAATCTAATGGCATGGCAGAGGTTTCTAATAGAGAGGTGAAGGGTATTCTTCAGAAGTTGGTTCGTCCAGATAGGAAGAACTGGTCCAAACTGTTGGACCAGGTTTTGTGGGCATATAGGACAACCTATAAGACTCCACTCGGTACTTCACCCTTTAGGATGATCTATGGCAAGCCATGCCATCTACCTGCAGAATTGATTCACAAATCAGAATGGGTGATCAAAAAGTTGAATTGGAGTTGTCACCTTGGGAAATTATGTCGAGACTTAAATCTGAATGAGCTAATTGAAATCCGAAATCGGGCATATGACAACAGTGTGATTTATAAGGACAAGGTCAAGAGATGGCATGATAGACACATTCGAGATAAAACCTTCATCCCTGGGCAGAAAGTGTGGTTGTTTATTGCTCGGTTGAAGATTTTTCATGGGAAACTGAAATCAAAATGGACGGGTCCCTACATTGTCATCGATGTACATACACATGGAAGTATGGATATTGTCGAACTCAAAGATGATGCACAACCTTTTCTCAGTGTATGGACAATTACTAAAGCCCTATATAGAATCATCCAAAGAGCATACAGTGCAAGTTGAGGTCATCTACTTCACGCAGAGCGAGGACTTTGAAGATTTATCAGATCAGTCCCACCCTCCCTCCCTATCACATCGATCCCCTTGTACAACTTCTTCCTCTACTTAGGCCAAGGCATAAGTATAGGGGGGACTGATGCCAATTGTACATACCATTTCCCTGCATCAAACTCTATCTCCCGATCGTCCCATTTCCACCCTCCTCTTATACTTAGGCTGACCAGAGCCTAAGTATAGGGGGAACCGACACCCACCTGTATATACTCTCCTCATTTACATATCCCGACCGCCTCTTTTTGCGCTCTTTTTCTAAACTTAGACTATTCACAGTATACGTATAGGGGGCGGATCATTGTATATCAAAGTTTTACTCTCTTACGCTTAGCCCGAGCTATGTCTTCTTTACGCTTCTTGTGCTCTGAGGACACATCACTCGCTAAGTATAGGGGGTCTGTATATATACTGTGTATATACTTTAGCCATACCTTGTACTTTTGCGTAAGTCTATATGTATTTACGAGGTGGGTAATTAAAAAAAACAAAAAAAAGAAAAGAAAAAGAGATTTGCTACTAACACTGACTGTGCCCAAAATGTTTGGCTTCTTATTCATTTTTGCATAAAAAATCCCTTGCATAAAAAAATTTAAAAGAAAAAATGTGTGTCTGCATTCCACACACCTGCACTTCATCCAGTATCGCATTCATTTGCATATGTGAAAAGTCATTGGGTTCTGAACCGAGTTATGAGTCGAAACCGAGAGTGATCTCGACTTAACCTTAATCCACTTAATTTTCAGAGGAACTTCACCGAGAATTAGGATTTTAGAAACTTCAGGTCGTTGACCTAATTCTTTAAGTTCCACATGACAATGTACAAAGTTTGACTCTTAGTGTCTAACCTGGTCTCTTCATTCTGGGTACAACTCAGGAATAAGGAATTAATTTGTACTCTCGCACTATGCACTTAGCTCAACTCAGACGGGATGTTGGAAGACTGTGTGAGTTTCTTTTCTAGTAGCGTGGAAATCTAAAGACCGAAGTACGGGTTGAAATAAAGCTTCGGATAAGGGATGGACAGCTGGGCACAATTTTTTCTACGACCCCAAAAAATGTATGGAACAAAAAGATTCTATATCCATAGGGGCGCAACAAGATCCAAGCAGAACCACCAAAAATTCCAAATACAAAGAAGCATTCTACGAAATAAACATCTGACCAAAAAGGTCCAAGCTTCAAGAAAACCTGCAGATCTTAATGGAGACTCGGCTACACTAGCCAGCTTCACAAGGAGAGGTGACTACACTGGCCATCCTCCAGTTCTTTTCCCCTTCTTCTATCTTCTTCCCCAATTAGATTGTGAACACAGTGCGGCAGACTTTAGAAGGAAATACCTGACTCCGCGAGGACGAGTTACTGGAGAAGAGGTTTGTGCGATAGTCCGACATTCTGGGTGGGAAGAGCTAAAACCTTTCACACACATGAGTCGGTTGTTCAATGTTCATAGGGTATACTTTGGGAAGAGGATTGATCTAAGATGACTTCTGAGACGAAACTGTATCAGTGATATGTAGAACTTGAGGGCTGTTGATTTTAAAATTCTAAGTCTCATAGAAGTTCCGACACACAAATAATCCAAAAGTTGAGTTTAGGTTCACTTTCACCTTCAGCTCATGGTCTTGGTATGGAACCCAATCTCATTTCACCTCATGGCATTTCTTTTTGATGCTCAGGGGCGAGCATGTTTTAAGTATAGGGGGATGATGAATCTCGGATTCATCACTCTAAATCTCATTTATTAAGCTCAAATCCCTCAAAATCAACAGCAAATAGGCATATATTCTGCATATTAACATTCATGCATGTTTTCATAAAAATTGCATTTTATCCATCATTTTTTGCACAAAATAAGAAGCCAAAAATCAAGCCAAAATGACATGTAAATAGCCTAACTTCCCGGATTTTTAACTCATACATGCTGACTCCGAATGACACAAAACCACCTCCACTGTGTACATATCACTAACAAGAATAAATGAAAAATACAAAAAAATCACTAACCCAAATAAATGGACCAAAAACCCAAACCCTAGTTTCAGGATTTCCGGACTAAAAGCCTCATATCTTCCCCATACAGTGTTCGTTTTGATCATACTCACTTTTGAACTAATGTACATTCAATTACCTTCAAAACAATACCAAGTTCAAGTGAATCAGAGCTCATATGTGGAAATTGGGTTTTGGGTCTCTTTTGTACATTTTGTATTTTAGCTGATTTTGACCTATTATTTTTTGTACATATGTAACCTATTTTAGTTTGTTTCTTTTTTTATTTGTCTTCTTTGATAAAAGTTTTATTAAAATGCGTAAAAATCCAAATCCAAACTGAGATTGAAATCAAAGAAACAAATTGGGCCCGAGTCTTCATTAACCACTTGTACAAAATTGGTCTTTTTCTTATTTTATTTTATTTCTTATTTTTCTTTATTAATAAAAATCTAAAAAAATTAGATTAATGTGTAATTATTTATCTTTGATTTTATCATATTTTCTTCGGATTTTTTTCTGGTTTAAAAATGAAAAAAAAATGATAAAACCCAAAAATCAAGGTATTCTATGTACATGGGATACCCCAAAAATATCACTTTGTACAATTGATCGATTTTGGTTTTGATATCTTCATAAATGTTGTAGATCTCATCGAGACGAGCAATTTTGATGAAGAAACTTTTTTGATCCGGGGTCGTTTGCTATTTATTTCGTATTATACAAAAGATTTATTTTCTGATTTTTCTGGTGCTGACACGTGGCAGCTCCTAGAGCCGCTACGTGTCAGCCATTTTTGGCTATATTATAAACTCATTTAATTAAAATAAATAAATAATTATCCCGCACGTGCGAAGCACGTGCCTCCCAGGCACGTGCATTGCCGTCCCCCCTTGTTCTGCCACGTGGCACTACCAGGGTCGTCCGATCTCGGCCGATCGGACGGCACCTGTAGGTCGTCTTCTTCCTCCTTTCCTCTTCGAGCTCCGCCACCTCCTTTGTGATTTCTGTTGCCGCCTTCCATCTTCGCGTCGATCTCCTTCCATCTCCGATCCTCGCAATCAATTACCTTCACCTTCAATCAAACTTCGTCCCGCGTATCTCAATCAAATCCCCAACCCTTCGTCGATCCCAATCAACCTGCTACATTTCCATCTCCGGCGACCTATCCCTCGATCTATAAAAGAGCACCGCCGCCCCTCAACTTCGACCATCCATCATTCTGCCCCTCCTGGTCGTACAACCAAGGTCAGCGTGATCCGAGGACCTCACGCCCTCATCGCTGCCATGCCCTAGTGCAGTTGCTTAGCTCCGACATTTCACCGTTGAGCCCACCTCTCCTAGGTACTCTCTCTCTCTCTTTCTCTCTCCGACATTTCACCGCCGACATTTCGCCGCCGACCCTCCTCTTCCCCGACATCCAACGGTCGTGTGTCAGTCAATGGATCCAACTCCGACCACAGCCACCGACGCACCGCTTCCATCTTCATCGACAACTCCGCCACTATCGACTTCGTCTTCTCCGCCTCACCGAGCTAACGAGCTTCATCAACACAACTGACTTCATCCTCCGACTCGGCCAAGTTCTTCGATAATCTCCCCCGAGCGCCCCCCGTCTCCGCCCATCGCCCCGTCGCAGACCACCTGGAGCTTCGCCACCAGCGTCGCCTAATGCCCTCCCCCTCCAGGAGCGGCCAACTTCCGCCGATCTCGCCCCCGGTCCCCAGGGCCGAGACCCTCCTCACATGTTTCGCATGTGAGTGAGGCGATGTTTTGCATCAACGCCCCTGGAGTCCCTCCCAATTGCGCAGAAGATCAAAGGGCTTGTGCACAGCATGTGGCCATTTGGTAATTTTAAAGAAGGACCCCGAAGTTCTCCATATTCATGCTTCCACCCCCGCCAGCCAGAGGCACGTGCATAGCACGTGCCCTCTGGGAATTTTGCAAGAATACCCCCACGGGTATAGGTAATCTCACTTACATCCCTGTATTGCATTATTTAGTATTTATTTTGCATAAATACCCTTGTAATCCCCCACAGTTTTGAACATCTTCTCTACATTATTTTATTAATCCAAAAATAGAATTTTGTTCTTCCATTAATTCTCTACATTTTGGCATATTGTGGATATTTTTGTGATTGATGGTTAATTATTAATTAATTTATCTGTGGAAATTTGCATATTTTGCCCAGTCTGTGTTATTAATTTTATAGTTGATTAACCATTGCTCTAAAAATCCATGAAAAATCATATATTGTAGAATTAATTGTTCTTGACATTGTGCCCAAAAAGAATTGCATTATAGTATGCTCTGTAAAAATCATTTTGCATATTTCAGTATTTATTTTTTAATAGGTATTAGATCTCATATTTTCGAGGTTTAGGATTTTTCTGAGATCAATCACCTAGTGATAGATCTTAGATAATTTTAATCCTTAAAAATAAGTAGGTTTATTATTAATTATAATTAAATATTGAAATTCATTTTATTTTCATTTAAAAATTCATAAAAAATTCATATTGCATCCAAACATTCCAAAAAAATATAGTGCACTCATTTCATCATAATTTACATTGTGGCCAAGTTTCATATTTTTCGGACATCATTTGAACATATTTGACATTTTAGTCTCTAAAATAGGCCAAACTTGCATTTTGCATCCTTTATCGCATTAAAATTTCCAAAAAAACTGCCTCGAAAACCATGAACGAACTTTGATAGACATAATTCTAGGTTGTTCCTTTGCCTCCTTGTGTTCGACCTTGGGACTTGCCCAAGTAAAATAAACATAAAACTGCATTGATTAAAATCGACGAATATTTTGTGTGGTTATTTTCTTGATCGATTCCGATTGCCGCCTACAACGCAAGACTTATCATATTTTTTCGGCACGACGATAAATACAGATTTTTTTAACGTTGGATATTTTAGATTCGTCAGGAGCATAGCCCCAAGTCTTGGCTTTGCATTGCAGGTACCATTGAGCCGGGAGGAGCCTCATCTGTCTTCCAGCTGCACGGCGGAGCTGCTCCAGTCCTCGCTCCACCATCCAGTCCATCCGACCGTTTGCAAGACAATCAGAGCCCGTTGTTCAATACGGAGTGCTTCCCCGGAGGTGCTCATCTTGTGAGGTCTGATCAGCTTTGCAGATTCGCCTCGGTTCCCCTTCAAAGTTCGCCAGCTCCCATGTTCGTCCACCATCCTCCGTCACCGTTGGATAAAGTACGGAGCACCAGTTTCCATCTGAGCTGTCCGTCGTTGTAGCTTTCCAGCCGTAGATCTGACGCTATCTGACACATCTGCGCCGCACGCAGGGGACATTCCCTGAGCATCAGATCTTCCTGTACAGAGGATCAGAGCTGCACGATCTCGCACACCAGTTATCGATACATGGCCTCCCACGTGCGACTCACGTGCATCTAGGGTATATAGCTCTTTTTACCCTGCATTTATTTCACTTTATGTTTGGTCTGTAAAATAAAAGTTATAGTTGAACCTTTTTGCAATATAGTCCATGTAGTTTTCGTGATTTGCACTTTAGTCCTAGTCTGGAGGCACGTGCTTGGTCACGTCATATTGGTGTTTTTGAAGTATCGGCTCGGAACTTATTTGATGTTATCTTTTAAATGATTGTTTTCTAAAATTGCAAATATGCCTTGTGAGTGTGCATTTGATGCATGTGCGGATTTTATTTGTGAATTTGCACTCGTTACCTTAGACTTTCTGTGCATGTTAGAGTTTAGTCACGAAACTCAAATAAATTACACTTAGGTCCCCATAACCTGTGTGTTGTTTTTAATCAAATAAATATAAAAAATGACTCCAAAAAATCCTAAAAATTAAATGGCCCCTGCTACTGTGTAGTATTTTTGGTAATTTTTGAGACGCATTTTGATTTTATTTGCTATTTTCTAAAAATCAAAAACCCTAACAAGTGTCCATGTCTATTTTGGAAAATCAATTAAAAATATAAAAATATCTTTGAAAATTCTGAAAAAATTTGTATGTACTTTGTTTCGTCATGTTTTAATTTCTATGTGATTTTTGTTTCATTTTCTTTTGTAAAACACCTAAAAATTAAAAAAGACTCAAAACCTTATAAAAATTATTAAAAATTCATTTAAAATCAAAAAAATGTGTTTTCAGTTTCTGTAGTTAGAGTTTATTTTATGTTTTCATAAAAAAATTTTGCCAAGATTTTAGAGGCACCTTGGATATTTTTAATGTACATTTTCATCTAGGTTGCACACTGCTTGTTGTTTTCCTTATTCTTTTATTTTAAAAAAAAATATAAAAAAATTAGAAAATCCTCATAAAATACCCAAACACATATGAATATTTTAAAAACATAAAAATATTTTTGTTTTGATTTTTTGAGTAATTTTAGGCCTTTAAATAATTGTTGAGTGTGATTTTTGCCTTTTCTTTACTTCTTTTTTCAATAGAAAATTATAAATAATTTAAAAATTAAAAACCACCAAAAATACCTTTATTTCTTGGATTACCTGACTACTTCGTAGGATTCATTTCGTGCTCCTTGTGTTCGACCCTGGTGGCTATACCAGGTTAAATAATTAGCGAGAGCGCTTGCCTTGGTTTTCGTGTTTGATTTCTTTCTATTGTGGTCTGATTTTTCTTGTTAATCGTGCCTTACGATTCGGGTCACAACGACCTTCGATATTACTTAACCCGAGTTTCCTTAACAGGTGATCAGTCCTCTAGGTCGGCTAACACGGGCACACTCTCGTGGGATGTGGGTCTCTGGTCAATAGTGGATGCAGTGATCAACACATCGCTCCCGGCATCAAAATGGAAGCGAATCTCTCCAGATCCATAATCAATAACGGCTCTCACAAAGGTGATGAAAGTCATCCTAGGATGATCAGAGAATGCTCCACAACGGTGGAGGTCTCCATGGGTAATATGATAAAGTCTACAGTGAAGCTCATGCCCTGAATCTGAATGATGACGTTCTCAAGAATACCCCTCGTCCTCTTTATTGATCCATCAAAAAATTTACAAATAATCCTGGTTTTCTTGGGAGGCCCTAAGTGAATAGACTGTACGAGCAAGAAGGGTTTTATATTAATAGAAGCATCGTCGTCAAGGAGAGTGTTATCACATGAATGGTTATAGATCGTGCAACTCACAAGAGGTGTTATAATGTTCCCTTTCCCAATGGGTGGATGATGAGAGATGGCATAGTCAGTGGCCATGATCACAACATGTTTCTCAGATCTTATCCTTCACTTTCTCTTCTTAGGTTTAAGAGCAGATAATTGAGTCATGTCCTAACAAAGTGGGGCTTCAATGATCTCATGAATAGCTGCCACCACTTCTGGTTCAGGAAATATTTTTTTGAAATTTTGGATCTCATCCATACAAGGGAGGAGATCAGAATCATCATCTACACAAGGATGACTAAGATCGTCTATACAATGTCAACCTTGGGGGTCAAACATGGGAACTGGTGTTTGTGTCTGTGTGAGTATAGGATATGGCAAGGGTGCCCTCTCCTCACAAACTGACTCAATTGTGTGTCTCTCTCGATTTTTTTTCGTTTTTTTTTAATTTTCATTTTTTTGTGTTTTGGGTGATTTCAAGCTCTCATACCATATCATCAAATGGTGAAGCGATATTGTGGCTCTTATTTATGCTCATGAGGTCATCAATCTTCTGCTTCATATGCTCCATCATCCGGGTCAATTGCTCAAAGGCATATTCCATGAGAGGTGACTCCAACAGATCAGTCTCAGGTGGGTGAGATGGTAGGCAATGTGATGGTGGTGATGAGTAAAAGTCCGAGGCTTGAAATTGTGGATGAGGTGAATATGTACAAAAAGAATAGTCTGAAGCAAAGTGCTCGTAATAACGTGGAGGTGGACCGGCTAAAGGGTACAAGGGATCTGCAAAGTCCGAACAAAATTCACTCCAATCGGCCATCTCCGAAACAAAAGGAAGGGATCGGGAGAGCACAAGGGTCAAGTCAAGATAAGAGAGAAAAGGTACAAATGCTTAGAGAAGATCGAGTATGCACAAATAAAAAAATTATACATAAAACAAACCCCTCAATTCACCAACTCAACTCTGTGATTATCCTTAAAATTCGATCTTTTTATCTTTTCTATTTTAGAGTCAAGTGATAATCACAAAATTGTACAAGCACATAGGAAGGCCTGAGATTGGGGCACTATTCCTTAGTATGTACGTATGAATAAAAATGTTCAAACAGTGAGGGGTTACTCTTCCCAAGACAAGGATATTTCTTTTTGAATTTTAGGATCGAGTAAACTTTGTGGTCCCAATTTTATTTGTCATCACTTTTTTGTATTTTTAATAGAAATGCATGAGCCAAATAAGGAGTCAGTTACTTTTAGATCCAAAGTGACAAATATAGAGGGATAGAGTTAGAAAATCAATGTAAGCAAAATCGATGATGAATGCTAAGTAGAAATGCTCACCTTGTCTCTAGCTCTCTTCATGCAAGGGTGTTAATCACAATTGAAATGTACCTATATGCAAATGTAATCCTACAAAATCACCCTAAAATAGTACTTTCTATTAGTGTGAAGTATTAGACGCTAACTACTCAGAAATGAGGCAGAAGTCCAGTCTTCGATGCCACTCGGTGCCCTTGGGCAATAGACCTTGTGAAGTGTGAAAGTATGTAGAGTCCAAGTTATTAAAATAATAAGTGTCTCACTCTCACTTCAATTAAAAATAAAAACAAAATAGAATAAAATACAAAACAAGGTGCACTGTCTTCAAAAATCCTCTAGTCCTCCTCTGCTGCTAGATCAGAAGGGTAAGACTACTTCATGTTAGTGTGTAGGTGCTCTAAGGAGTATCTCCCTTGATTCGTGTTCCTCTCAACAAAGTAAAATAAAGAGGGTAGTTAGACAATTCACAAAATAATATCAAATAAATGGAAAAATAAATAAATTAAAAATAAGAACAAGAGACAAGAAGACACGGTCAAAAAATTCCAATCTATGCAGCGTTTCTTCCTGGCAACGGCGTTATTTGCTGAAGCGGGTTATCCACGAGAGCCATCTAATCCAACTCAATTAGTGTCGTTGTAGTGACCGCTCACGAAACCAAACTTCAAACAATAATTAACCCACGAAAGATTAAGGAGTAAAAAGCATAAATAAATGTGGAGTTAAAATTATTATAACTCTACAAATGATGTGTATGTGTGCAAGTTTGTGTAGAGTGTCGAACACAGAGAGCAAACAAGATAGATCAGGCAATAAATGCACAAACTTGTGTTCCTCTTGGATTTGTATTTTTGTGCATTTTTAATATTATATATATTTTAATTTTATAATTTTTAATTGTTTTATTTTTATAATTTTTTATTTTCTTTTTATGTTTTCTAATTTTTTGTTTCCTTTTCTTTTTATAAAAGATATAATATAAGAATATTTAAAGCTATATATACTACTTAGAATAATATAATTATAAATACTAATAAAAAATAAAATACAAGAAATAAAATGTTTTTGGGTTTTAAAACATTTTTACAATTTTTGTGATTTTTTCAATAATTTTCCTAATTTTTATGTATTTTTAAAGTTAAAAATATCCAAAATCAGGGATTAAATTAATAGGATGAATTTTTTTGGAAATTAAAAATATGAAATAAAATCAAAATTTTCCAAACTATTATTATAATAGTATATATTAAAAAGAAAATTACAAAATAGAAATGGGTATTTTTGTTTTTTGTGGGTAATTTTTTAGATTTTTATATAGTATTTTAGATGTTTTAATTTTTATGAATTTTCTTTTTCTATTTTTAGTTGTTTTTGGTCAAAATCCAAGTAATACAAAAATACATAAAAATTATCCTCAGTGAAAAGTGAAGACAAAAATATCGCTGAGGCGACCACTCACGAATATCTAAGTAATTCAACAATTAACCCAAAATAGATATAGCAATGAAAAGCAAAAACAAATGTGGAGTTAATTTATTATAAGTCTATAAATGTGTGTATAGGTATAAGTAAGTGTAGAGTGTGGAATACAGGGAGCAAACATGATTGATTGGGAAAATGTATTCCAAAATTTGTGTTCTTATTCTTGACTAAGTGTTTTTGTATGGGTTTTTAATTTTGTATTTTTTCATAATTTTAATTTTTATATATTTTTTTATTTTTTTATTTTCATAAATTTTCTTTTCTTTTTATATTTTCTATTTTTTTATTTTTTACTTTCAATATATAATTTATGATGTATATAACTATACATACAATGTAAGGTAATACAATTAGAAATACAACTGAAAATGAACAGAATAAAATGTTTCTATTTTAAATAATTTTCTTCTATTTTTTATTTTTGGGGATTTTTTGCTAGTTTGTAATTATTTTTAAAGTCTTAATATCCCAAAATAGGGATTAAATAAATTGACCGAATTGTTTTCAAAATTGGAAATAGCAAAAAATGTACAAAATTTTCCAAATCAATTTTAATATATAGATAATAATATAAAGAAAGTACAGAAAAATATTTTAGAGTTTTTGATATTTTTTTATATTTTTATTGGATTTTGGAGCTTTTTAACTTTTAGTATTATTTTTTCCCTTTTTAGAGATTTTTGCTTTGGAGGTACAACTGAAATTAAGAAAATATATTTTTAGGGGAATTTTTAAAAATGTTTTTTTGATATTTTTTGGTATTTTATAATACAAACATAGACAAAATGTGCTCTTTTGATTTTTAATAAATAGTTAAAATGACTAAAATGCAAAAATAAAAATATGGAGTGAATTTGTATACTAGAAGGCACTTAATCCTATTTTTTCATAATTTTTGGAGCATGGATGATATTTTTAATAATAGACAATAAACACAAAAATTGTTGAGTTGGTAAGGGTAATTTTGCAATTAAAAATAAAGGCAGGAAATACAATGTAATTTACCCAAAAAGTTCAACTAATATGTAATATTTTTGGATGAAAGCGTAATTCAAAAAGGCACAAGGGTCTACATGCAAAATCGCCACCTTACGTGGGACCACACATGAGGTGACATGGACTGGACCAATATACAAATCAAGGAAAGCTTGGTGTCCAACTTGCATTTTAAAAAAAAAATAAAGTAAGAATAAAATATTACAGGACTAGAATGAAATAAAACAAAAATGGGGGAAAGTTGCAAAATAACCCCTAAGGCACCAGATCCAACGGTTGTGGGTGCATCACTTAACACGTAGTGGATCTAAGTGGTGCGATGGTGCTTTGCTTGGATGGCCAAGATTAGATCTCTGGACTGAGATCGATGGTGGAGGTGTAGCGCATCCAACAACTCATGTTGACCTAGGCGTCTGTTGATGATCGGACGACTCTCGAGGGTGTTAGAAGAACAAGGGAAGAACTCACCTTGGTGAGTTTCAATCAGGCACTGCTCCCACCTCTGGCCTTCTCGCGTGCCTCCGACATGCTCTACGCTTTCTTGCAGCTGCTATGCTCCTCCCTGAACCTCAAGGTAGGTCCAGAGCTCACAGAATGAGCTCAGGAGGTCGATGTTTGCAGCGAGGTTCCTGGGAGGTGTTCCTGACAAAATCGACCCTCTTATGGGGTCCTATAGCTCCTGTGACCAGCACAAAAAGAGACCATGGACAAGGGCAAACTGCCTCATCCCGTCAGGTGGTGAAATGGATGCGAGATGGGGTGTGGTGATGGATCTCCAGTGAGTGAAGGAGGTGGAGATCCAAGAGCTCACTCTGGAAGGGAGCAAGGCAGCTGTAATGGTATGGGGCGTAGTTGAAGCAAAGGGGAAGAAGGTGAGGGTGTTTTGCGGGTCAGAGCAAGGTGGAAGCACAATGGAGAGTTCGACGGAGTTAAGCTCCCACGAACTACGATTTTGGTGAATTAAGCTAATGAAACTGATCAAAATTTAAACTAATAACCGGAAATAAAATCTACACCTAAAATATATCTAAAATGCAAATGAAAAAGACCTCGAGCAGTTGTATGCCATGAGATGGCGACCTCAAGACAGGGCATCGCTGGATATGGTGGAAACGACCTCGACACTCAACTTCTCCTATCCAAACTGTTGGTCAAGCTTGTTGTCACCTAGCTCAAGCCTAAGAACATAGAATAAGGGGGAAGAAATCAGGAAAAGGGATTAAAATTTATAAAATAAAAAATGTTTATTATTTTTTGTAGTATTTTAATATGATTTTTATCTATTTTTATGGGCTTAATTATTAAAAGTTACTTTTTAGGGTTTTATTTTTTTCATATGTTTGTATATTTAATTTTTATTTTTTTTGTTTTCTATTTTATTATTTTATTTTCATATTTTATATATTTATAACTTATTTTTATATACATAAGGATATTTTTGTTATATTTTTTGATATATTTTGTACACTTAAATAAATAAGGGTATTAATTATATGGTATTAGTATAGGTATTTCATCTATGTCCTATTTTATTTTTGTATTTTCTTTAAGGTTTTATTCTATTCTAAAATTGTACATATATTATAAATAATATATACAAAATTATAAAATTATAAAAATATAAAATTATAGAAATTGTAAAGAATAAATAAAATGAATATTTTATTCATGTAAATTGTACAATAGGCGTCCAAAACCTAACTTTTTCATATTAACTCCAAATTAAATAAAACCACCTTCATTAAATAGATTATTAAATGTTATATAGTTAATGCGATTTCAATACATTTTGAATTCATATGGAGAAGATATGGGTCTAGGAATTTTGGGTTGTGGCTTTTTATTCAAAGTAGTTTTGGCTTTTTTCAGAGTATAATAGGTCCAGTGTATATTATTTTTGTGTGAAATGCATTTTAATTTTACTTTATATTTTTATCTAGAACTTTTATGTATAAAGTTTCTTTATTTGATGTATAAATAATAAAGAATAAAATAGGTCCCAAAAATGCAATATTTGAGAATATAAATTAGGGTTTTATTTGTTATTTTTAACCCTTATGTCCACCTACTTTATTCCTTGTCGACCAAATCATCAAGATGGCTAAGTCTCGGGGTTTAGGGTCATAAAATACCTTAGCATTTTATTTATTTTCTTTTCTTTTATTTTATATAAAAATTTAGCATAAAAAACTATATTGTATATACAATAAATGGAATAAATAATCAATGTTAATGTGTACAATTTAATGCTATTTACATGCATTTAGCTAGGGTTTTAAGGCCAAAATGATAGAATAAAAGTGATGAAATGGAGATTCACCATCCCCCCCCCTATACCAGCCTTTGCTAGTACCAAGCAAAAACTTATGCAATAAGTGTAGAAAATAAAAGTAAAGAAAAGAAAAAGAGAGAAAGAGGATTGATTTTAATTCTCAAACTTGTCTTCATAAAATCGAAGTTTGAATCTTAAGTCAAACTTTTGGATTTTAGATACGGTCGGAACCTTATTGGGAATTGGATTTGAAACACAACAACCTTAGAGAATCACAAAACTCTACTCAAGTCTTCTCAATATCTAGGTTATAATAAGTCAACTCGCAAACCCCTATTCCTATGAATCTATCTTGGACACTGTGTGATATGTAGCTCTCCTCGGCTGAAGTGGTAAAAGTTAGTCTTCTCCAACATGGTGACCCTAATTTTCCAATCCAACTCTTTCCTCGAGATGCAGAGTATTCCCTTCTAAGTTCAAGTACAACCAACTCAAGAAGAGGAGGTGGAGAGAAGAATGGACGGTAGCTAGTGTAGCTACATATCCTAGGATGTTTGGCCAGCGTAGCCAAGTCATCCGGCTGCAGGCTCACAAATCTGACTTTGAAGCTCAAGCCTGCATATTGACTATACAAATATATACACTCTGGCATGCATTTTATTTTCAATCAGGCTTGTCTACTTCTTTGGAGTTTTTAATTTTACTTTTTTTAATACGACATACAACAACATTTACATAAGGATTTTTTCTTCTTGAGCCAGTAGACTATCCCTCTTCTGAAGCTTTATTGCAACCCACGACTTCTTTCTTTAGACCTCACCACCACTTGATTGGGTTGGGGTATAATGGACACAAAAGTATGACTTATGATGTTTCCATTGGTTTGTGTCTCATACCGGCAAATCCAACCCTCTACCACTTAAATTGAGGTGAGCAAAATGAACGGTTCAGGCTAGGTCATTATCAGCAAGATTCATGCATGTGCTTCGAAATACTCTACTTAGGTAGTTAAGATGACATTGAACCCAATCTCGTGATCTCAAAAAATTGTCTAGCAGACTTGAAGTACCTTAATTCTAGTTCCTATAAGGTTCATGTGATTAAGTAAATTTAAGGTCCAATGAAACTCTAATCTTAGGATTTTACTTAGACTTGATCAATTTTCAAACTCAATCCAAAAAATGCAAATGTTATGCATAATGCAGAAACTATTTTTGTAATGCAATTTTCTAATTTTGAACTTTTTATGGATTTTTGAAAAAGGTTTTGCAAATTTTTATGAAATTTTGAAAGGTTTTTGCAAATGTTTTTTGGCTTTTTAATTTTGCAATTTTTTAGTGTATTTTCAAAACATTTTTTTATGGAAAAAGACATAGCTACAAATATTTTCACGGGAACACATCTTATATTTACAAGAATTAAATTTTTAAGAATTTACAGGTTTATACAAGGTTTATAAAGGATTTTTATTATGTACCCCATTCTCAAAATAATTTGAAAAGATTCTTGCAAAAATTTGAGAACTTTATTTTGCAAACTCATTTGACAAATAATTTTTTAAACATTTACAAATTTTGAAAATCATTTTGCAAAGATTTTTCAAACAATATAGGTAGAATTTTCAAAAATATTTTTCAATCAAAATCATATGCAAATAGATTTTTAAAAATTTTATTTCAAACAAAGAAATAATTTTTTACAAAATAAAAAATACTTTTACAAAAGTTAAAAATATTTAACACAATATTTTTCAAATAGTTTCCGAAATTCTTTTCAAAAGGTTTTTTTAAAACCATTTTCAAACATTTTGAAAAAAAACATTTTAACCTGATTTATTAATTAGTATGTACAAAGAACTGGGTTTGTGTGTATTAGTCTTATTAATTAGCCATATTATTAATAATACGAAAGTACAAGTTATGGCTGAAGTATATATCAAGTATACATGACCCCCTATACTTAGCTTCAGTTATGTCCTCATAGATCAAAGAGAAAAAGAGAAGACATAACTCGTACTGAGTATTGGAGATTCTATACTACAACGAATAAATAAAGAATGAAGGAATGAATAAATGAATGGAAAGTTGACCATCCCTCCTATACTTAGGATGAAATAATCTGAAGTATAACAGGTTGTATCTACATGCAGGGAGGGTCGAGGGTGGGAATAGAAAGATCACAACTCAGACTGTCGCCCCCTATACTTAGGGTAAGATATCCCTAAGTATAGACAATGAGAGGAGACAGTAGAGGAGATCAATAAAAGAATGAAAAGAAAGTAAGATCTGTGAGAATGTACGCATCACTCCCCCTATACTTAGGGTAAAAGAGCCCTAAGTATGAGCAACAACAAGAGTGATGAAATCGAATGAAGAATGAACAACTCGGGGTATACACCCCCCTATACTTAGGACAGAGTACGTCCTAAGTATAGCAGTGAAGAAGAGGTGACACCTTCTGGGAGAAAAAGAAAAATGAAAACAAAAAGAAGAAAATAATAAAAAGAAGAAAGATCACTCAACTCATCTGCATCCCTATACTTAGGCCAAAGTACGTCCTAAGCAAGGAAAAACGCATGGAATGAGTTGGATGAGAAAAAACATTAGATGGAAAGAAATAAAATAAAACCTCATATACAAAGTGGATGTATAGAGATCGAGAAGATAGAAAGTGGACCTTCTTGTGTGACCACTGAGGAATGGATCTAACAAGGTGCAGGCGATATCAGGGTCATCAACAGGCAAAATTGATCAAGATCAACCAGATGAAGATCCACAGTGATCTCAAAGTAGAAAGGCACAAACTAATCAACGGAAGTAGTGTAGTCGTGCTCGGCTTGGGATTTCTCCGCTAGGTTACAATCAAAAGGTCTGAATTCCTAGGTGAAAGAAGTAAGGTCAAATTCAACCTCTGGACTCTCTACTTTGTTTGCCCTTTGCTCTAAGGTGTCTATATTATAAATATCGTTGTTTTCATCAATGTATCACCACTCATTAGAAGGGGGAACTCCAAGGTCTATGATTTTTGAGTCTTCCTCACCAAAGAGGAGTCCTCGGGTCTCAATCTCATCCATCAAAAAGTAAACCTCTCTGATATCAGTATCAATGGCATAGTCCTCAAGGTTGGATAACACAGGTACACTCTCATGGGATGTAGGTCTCTGATCAACAATGGATGCAATGAACAGCATGTCGCTCCCGACGTCAGAACAGAAGCGAATCTCTCCATATCCATAATCAATAATGACTCTCACAGAGGAGAGGAAAGGTCATCCTAGGATGACTGGAGGATGCTCCACAGGGGTGGAGGTCTCCATGGGCAATACGATAAAGTCAACAGTGAAGCTCATGCCCTTAACCTGAATGACATAAATGTTAAGAACACCCTTTTGCCTCTTTATTGATCAATCAACAAATTGACAAATCATCATGGTTTTCTTGAGTCCCTAAGTGAAGAGATCGTACCAGCGAGAAGAGTATGATATTAATTGAAGCACCACCGTCAAGGAGAGTGTGATTACAAGAATGGTCAGAGATGCTTCAACTCATAAGAGGTGTGTCAGTGTTCCCTTTCCTAATATGTGGATGGTGAGTGATGGCGTAAGTAGTGGCCATGGTCAAAATGTGCCGCTCAGATCTGCTCCTTCGCTTTCTCTTCTTGTGTTTAGGAGCATGTAATTGGGTCATGGCATGGCAAAGTGTTGCCTCAGTGATCTCATGAATAGCTGCCACAACTTCAGGTTCAGTAAACATTTTTTTAAGATTTTGGATGTCCAAGTTAGCAATGTGAGCCTGAGGTGAACCATTTCAAAAATAAATGCTTTTGTAATGTTTGATATATCAATAAAAGTTATTGGTTTATTTCACTCCCTATCTGAGATTAAATGGATGAATGCATTATATGGTCCCTTTGTGCAATTACGATTACGTACCATGGCCATCTTGATGATCATACAACTGTTGATTCAATAGTTGAATCATAGAGGCTAGTTCTTGGATGAATATCTAAAGAGTTAGAACGAGGACTCATCAAGTACCGTCAAATGATTGTTAAGATATGATCTCTTGCCTAAGTAGGAGATGGCAATCCTTTCTCATTTGGATGATATCTGACCGACCTCTTGATGCAGGTCCTCTGCATAGGAATAGAGATTCGGAGGTGTCAGATAAGTTAGAACAAAGAGTTGACTTAGCAAGATCGAGATAACCAAGTCCTATCTCATATACTGTCATGACATAGGCATGCATCCTCTAACCGGAGACATATGTATTACTGTATGTCTATGTATGTATATTTGACAGACCAATAGGTTGATGGCCTAATCAAGGTCTATATACCAACGAGCTGGTATGCATATAAGTGTAAATGAGGAATATGATCTCTCAAAGGGATCATATAGGTTCACTTGTTAACCAGAAGACATGAGATCACTCATGAGGTATTGGGACCGATCAGATTCCATGCATGATTGTCTTTCTTTGGTAGCATGACAAGATATTATAGGTATGATATATGTTCTTGGAAAGCTTATGATCGATACCAACTCCCAATGACCGAATGAGAAACTTAATGATAAAACCCTAAAGATGACAGTGTAAATTGATCTATATCTGTGGGTTTATTCTGGGTCTTCCAGTATGCAGGATGTACATGTATTAAGAATACCTGAGGGTGATGTGATCATTAACGATTGTATAACCATGATGCTTCCGTTACGAGGGAGTGATGAAATAAGTCTGGATTTTAGTGGCTCACGTTATTAGAGAAGTGATTTGATCTTAGTCTAAGTGTTGGACATTGATCTAAATGTGATTTATATGCAATGAGAAGATTAGATCTACGATCTTGATTTAATCAAGCATCTATGAGAGGTCCCCGATATCTTATTTGAGATGTGGTCTTAATATACAAGTCACTATATGTGGAACATAGAATCGTCATGTCCTTATCTCCAAGTATTGGCAGAGAAAGTGCATTGTTCATGAAAGAGTTCAAGAATAATTCCATTGTTGAAATATGTATCTGAGCGTTGAGATGTTGATAATTAAATGTGATTTAATCATCATGAATAATGTGATTATGATTCATATTATTTACATGAGAATGATGATCAATGATAATTAAATCTGATTTATTTATCATTGATGTGAATAATGTGGATAGTGCTAGCACCATTATTTATATATATTATAAATGTGATATATAATATATTAGAGAGAGCTTATTGTAAATGGTATCTTCAAATTAATTGTTTATGTCAATTGGATTCATATTAGAAATTAATTGGAAATACAATTTACATTTTATTTTGAGTTGTGAATATGATTAACAATTATTTAATGGCATGATTGCAATATTCACAAAATTAGTTTAGAATTATTTTTGTGGATTAATTTATAACAAAACTTATTGCAAAAAAATATTAAGGAATGGAGGAGCCACCATTGTTCATTTAATGGATTGTGAACGGCCACCCTTTTGACTTGGTCTCAAGGGTGGTCGTCCCCCCCTTTTTAGGGAGGTGTTTGGATCCCTCCTAATCCTTCTATGCAAGTTAATTTAATTCAAATTAAATATTTTTTTTATTATTCAATATATATTTAGATTAATAAAAAGTAGATATTGTTGTGTTTTTAAAATAAAATCATGGCCATTAAATGGAAACACAAATCACTCTCAACCATTGATTTTGTGTTTCACATGGATTGGAATCAATGGGCTCCCAAAATATTATAAATGATGGGACAACCCTAGCTCTTATACGATACAATAATTGAGTTATCTCTCTCTCTCATTCTCATTCTACAAGCCCTCTCTCTCTCTTAGCGGTCGTCTACCTTGTGCCCTGGAGAGAGTCACCGTCATCGCCATGTTGCCGTGCCATCGCTTCGATTGCTCGTGGATCTCCGTCTACTTCGATGCACCTTGCTCGTGAAGAAACATCAGATCTCGTGTGATGAGATCATGAGATTCGACACTTGTATCTTCAACTCAGATTGCAAGGAGTACACGTCTCATCAACGCGCTCGCAAGCATCTCCTCCATCGGATCGGACATGAAACTGGAGATTTCTTTGTTTAGAGACTTGATCGCAACCATGCTTCAAGAGTAATCATACATATTACTTTTGGTTAGATGAAACGATCTAAGAAGTAATCTTGGATCATGTGGTTTCAACTTTTTAAAATTTTTAAATTCCGTTGCACCGAGCAACTAATACGACTAATCGCTCCAATCGCATATGATGCAATCATCATGCTTTCGTGATGCTCTTAAGGATTTCCATATCCTTCAAGTGGTATCAGAGCCAGGTTGAGGTATTTGATATGATCTGAAATGCTTGACGATCAAGGTTCAAGTTTTAGATGCGTGGGAATCATTATTTTTGCATAGGATGCATGATTCGAATCGGTTATTAGCTTAATTAAAAATCTATTGTTTATGATGTGTTTTTTGGTTAATAAAATGTATTTAAAATATCTAAATATGTCCCAGAAACAATAACCTATAGTTGGTACTAAAAGTGCATGAAAATGATTTGAAGAGTTCCTCCTATGAAAGATGTTTTGCATAAAATCATGGATCTGTAACAAAATTATTTTTGATTACTGTTTTCTCATAATGAAACATGAAATAACCATTTGTATTAAGTAGAGAATCAAACTAGCAAATCGCTCGAATTTATTTCGCGTGATTCTGACTCTATTTACCCTAGATATTCCATATTTAGTGGAGATGGATCGAAATATGATTAAATCATCAAACCTCTTTACTTGACATGT
This sequence comes from Ottelia alismoides, assembly GCA_037367405.1. Taxonomy (NCBI): domain Eukaryota; kingdom Viridiplantae; phylum Streptophyta; class Magnoliopsida; order Alismatales; family Hydrocharitaceae; genus Ottelia; species Ottelia alismoides. The sequence continues at coordinate 1,332,039 of JAZKJV010001004.1, read as the reverse complement.
TTATAATTCAATGTAAATCATGGAAATTATGAATTTGCCTTGATTAAATATAATGCCTAATAATTATGAAAATAATTTTTTAATCATCATAGGCCATTGAATGGATGTTTCATGAAAATCCTAATTTATCCTACAAAATGTTGTTACTTGAATAGGATTGGGGATTTGTTTAGCAAATCTCCTTCTAATATTAATCAAAATAGTTTTGATAAATATTATATGGTATAACTTCATTTGAAAGACCGATTATCATCTCAAATACAAAATGATCAAATTGCATTATCCTGATCTGAGGTGGATATGGTGTCTAGTCGGGGATTGATGGGGTAGTAGGTTGCTTCGTGAGTGGTTTGTTCCAATCCTGTGCGTATTGGCCAAGATAGAGGATAAGGAAAGTATAATGTTTGAAGAGACCATGATTTATTTTTCTAATTATTAAAATTTGAATAATACATCTTTTGAGATGATATCATCCTTTCAAGTAACAATCAAAATTATTTGTTGGTTGATTAAATTGGATTAATAATTGATTTTATATGATTAAATTAATTATATCCAATTAATAACACTCCGTTATGACTAGAGAAGTATTTTACTTGGAAGAACTAATTATGTGACTATGATTCAAAATAATTAATTAAAATTTGAACATGTTATGGAGGATCACATAAGTGACATCCATGATCTCCCATCAAGGAGAATTGTTTAGTCGCCAGGGAATGTATGTACGAGATGCATGTTCAAAGTGACAACTCCTGCATACAAGCGTATCTAGATCGAGCTCTTTGCTTCTTGGAAGAGTAAGGTCGTATGCATAGTAACCCCAATATTGTTTACTCATATTATTGGGGCGATATTAGATTACACGTGATGAGTTCTAATCCTATTAACGGTTGGTTCAATTAACAACGAGTCAACATTGCCTTAGGGGCGGTGGGCTATGGTGTTAAAGATCGAATAGGGAAATGCAAGTTGGGCTTGCAAGGCAGAATGTGTTCCCTCTTCTTTTTACTCGAATTACAGTTTCTCATATTATTGGGTTATAATTAAGGTCGAAAAGGAGATCTCGTTCTTGTTATAGATATAGAGGTAAGTATATCTCTTATTTTGAAAGTGACTAAAGGAATGAGCTTTCAAAATTGAAAAGGAAAGAGTAATTTGATTAAAAATCCTTTATCAAAGAATCTAATATTGAATATATATTTATATTTATATGTTCTAATATTGTGCATTCTTAATTTCATACAATGAAGTCCATGAACCCACTCAATAGGATTCTAGAGGTCAACCAATTGATCGGACCAAATTACTCAGATTGGATCTGTATTGTCCTATCTGCAGAGCGCATATCCTATGTGTTGTCCAAGGACAAGTATGAAAATCCTAAGACACCGAAAGAAATGCAATACAATGAAAAATATGATTAAGATCATGCATTGACCAGGTGTTATATTCTGGGATCACTCTCCAATGTGCTTCAGAAGCAACATGTGGAGATGGATAGTTGCTAGGATATAATGTTGAATTTCAAGGAGATGTTCAGTTATGTCAACCTCACTCGGCGTTATAACGTTATGAAAGAGCTTATTCACTGCAAAATGCAGGAAGGGACTTCAGTTAGGGAATACATACTCAATACGTTTTGGGTACCTCTCGGAACTGGAAACTCTCAAGGCTAACATGGATGCAGACATGCAGTACGACTTCATTCTACTATCCCTCCCTAAGTCTTTCAATAACTTTGTGGTGTCATTTCACATGAACAAGGTGAATTTGTCTAATGCTGAGTTGTTGGCTTCATTAAAGTCTGCAGAAGACATGATGGAGAAAGATAATCCCTCTAGCAGTGCAATGGTTGCATAAGTAAAAGGGAAGCATGGTTGGAAGTAGGGATCTCATAAGGATCTATCCCAGAAGAGAAAGAAGAAGAGTTAAGGTGTTGGCCCATCTTCTTCTACTTCTACACTGGTGACATCAAAGAAGATCGATGTGTGTCATCACTGCAAGAAGCTGGGGAACTGGAAGCATAACTACCAAGATTACCTGAAGTCTGCTGACAAAGGTAAATCCCCAGCTGGTATGAATCTTACTTTCATCATAGAAACCAATTTTCTCGTAGGACGAGAAGGTAGTTGGGTCATCAATTCTGGTACTTCTTTTCATGTATGCAATCCATTTATTTTAGGAAACTAATCTTGATGAGGGGGAGATAGTCATCCAAATGGGATCTGATGCAGCTGTTGCAACAGTCGCCGTCAGGACCTGTAGACTATGTTTATCTAGTGGAAGAGTCCTAGTACTTAAAGAATGTCTTTACATTCTAGATGTCAGAAGGAACTTAATATATGTATCTAAATTAGTTAGACGTGGATATTCATTTCTATTCTGTAATAAACGTGTCATAAGTCGTTGTGATAAATATATTACAGATGGTGTTCTGACTTCTGGTGGACTCTATGAATTTTGCATTGATGAAAATGTCATGAATGTTACTACCACTAATAAAAACTCTAAATGAACCAGGGAGGATGGAAATTATTCTAACATAATTTGGCATCAAAGGCTTGGTCATTTATCTATTGTTAGGATCAATAGATTGATAAAATATGGACCCTTAGATTTTCTACAGGTCCAATCTTTGCCTACCTGAGAACATTGTATTTGAGGTAAGATGACTAGGATGCCTTTCTGTAACAAGGTTACAAGATGAGAAGGTATTCTTGACCTAATACATACTGATCTATGTGGTCCCTTCAGTACCGCGACCCGAAATGGATATCAAAATTATTTAACATTTATTGGTGACTATTCGCGACACGAGTTTATCTTCCTATTACGTCAAAAATATGAAACCTTTGAAAAGTTCAAAGAGTTCATGGCTTTGGTTGAGAACCATGTTGATAGGAAGATTAAACATAGTTGATCTGACTGAGGTGGCTAGTACCACTCAAATTAATTCAAGGAATACATTAGTGAGAAAGGAATTGCCTCCAATCTCACTCCTCCTAGAACTCCCAAACTTAATGGTTTTGGTGAAAGATGTAACATGACCATCATGGACATGGTCCATTCAATGATGAGTAAAGCACGTTTACTGCTTAGTTTTGAGGATATGCAGTAAAGACTGCAATATATATCCTGAACAAGATTCCTAGCAAATCCATACCTAAGACTCAACATGAGATTTGTTATGGAACCAAACCTAGTGTTAGACACTTAAGAATTTGGGGTTGCTTGGTCCATGCGAAGAACGTGGATGCAAGTAAGCTAGAATCTGGCACTCGTGAGTGCTACTTTGTTGGGTATGTTAAGGATGGTATTGGATACCGGCTTTATGACCCTGAGACTCATAAGATCTTCATCTCTAGAGATGAAAAAATTCTGGAGGATGATTTCCTTAAGAGTTAAGACAAAAATGAAGTGAATGTACTAATCGAATCCACTGAGAATATTGAGTTTCCTGAACTAGAAACTGAGGAAGTAAAAGAAGATGTAATACATGTACCACTTCGAATGAGTTCGAGGGGGTTGCACCACTTGAAAGGTACGGATTCCATCTGTTAGGTAAAACTGACAATGATCCAGCTTCATTTGATGAAGCACTCGTGGATCATGACATATATAGATGGATGCTAGCAATGAAGTCTGAAATAGACTCCATGCATAAAATTGTGTACGGATCCTAGAGGATCCACCTCGAGGGGTAAAACTCATTGGGTGTAAATGGATCTTCAAGAGAAAGAGGGGACCTGATCGGAAAGTAGAGACTTTCAAAGCACGGCTCGTAACCAAGGGCTACACATAGAGAGAAGGCATCGACTACGATGAGACATTCTCTCATGTGACTATGCTTAAGTCCATCAGGGCACTTCTAACTATTGATGCATATCTTGACTATGACATCTGGCAGATGGACATCAAGATGTCTTTCCTCAATGAACGCCTCGAGGAGGATATCTATATGGAGCAGCCTCAGGGATTCATAACCGAGGAAGGCAAAGTATGCAAGCTGAAGAAATCCATCTATGGGCTCAAAAAAGATTCTCGTAGCTGGAACATCAGGTTTGACGAAACCATAAAGAGTTATAATTTCATGCAGAATCCTGATGAACCATGTATGTACAAGAAGCTTAATGGGAGCATCGTTGTGTTCATCGTGCTTTATGTAGATGGCATCCTCATCATTGGGAATGATACAGGGATGATGATCAGTGTTGAGATTTGGTTATCACATACCTTCAAGATGAAAGATCTTGGAGAAGACTCTTACATCTTGGGTCTGAAGTTGGTCAGAAACTGAGAAAAGCGAATATTGGGATTGCCACAACATGGTTACAATAAAAAATCCTGGAGCGATTCCATATGGAGAACTCTAAGAAAGGTTTCCTTCCCTTAAGACATGGTATCCACCTATCTAAAGGGATGTCTCCTCAAAGTGTTGAGGAAAAGAAAGCCATGGCTGGATGCCCCTACGCATCTGATGTAGGAAGCTTATTGTATGTCATTACATATACAAGGCCAGATATATGCCATGTAGTGGGAGTTGTAAGCCGTTACCATTCCTACTATGGAGAACAACACTGGAATGCACGGAAGAACATCTTCAAGTATCTAATACGGACGCAGTATTATCTTGGTCTACGGAGAGCGAGATCTCCAATTCCAGGGATACACAGATTATGACTTCAAGTCTGATATTGATGATTGAAAGTCGACATCAGGGTTTGTGTTCTTGTTAAACGGTGGTGTTGTGAGCTGGATAAGCAAGACACTACGGCTAATTCAACAATAGAAGCTGGCCGCATCAGATGCTACAAAGGAGGCGATGTGGTTTTGCAAGTTCATCTGGGAGCTTTGTGTAGTTTCCTTTAATGCTCCCATCCCGCTACTCTGTGATAACATGGGAGCCATAGCTCAGGAGAAGGAAACCATATGGCATCAAAAGAGCAAGCGTGTGGAAAGGAAATGTCACATCATTTAAGAGATTGTAAAATGTGACGACATCGTCATCACGAAGGTAGCCTCTGCCGACAACGTTAGTGATCCGCTTACCAAACAGTTGACACAAAAGGTTTTCAACCAGCATGTAATGAGTATGGTTTTAAGGATTGTACCTTAATGGTTTTGAGGGAAAATGGGAGATTGTTAGAAATGTGAGCCCGAAGAGACAATTTCCACAATAAATATTATTATAATGTTTGATATATCAATAGACTTTATTGATTTATTTCACTCCCTATCTGAGATTAAATGAATGAATGCATTATCAGGTCCCTTTGTAAAATTAGGGTTATGTACCATGTCCATCTTGATAATCATACAGCTGTTGATTCAATAATAGAATCATATAGGCCAGTGCTTGGATGAATATCTAAAGAGTTAGATTGAGGACTCATCAAGCACTGTCAAATGATTGTTAAGAGATGATCTCCAGCCTAAGTGGGAGATGGTAATCCTTTCTCATTTGGATGACATCTAACTGACCTCTTGATGCATGTCCTCAACATAGGAATAGAGATTTAAAGATGTCACGTAAGTTAGGTCAATGAGTTGACTTAGCGAGATCAAGATAATCAATTCCTATGTAATATACTGTCATGACATAGGCAAGCATCCTCTCACCAGAGACAACCCTATTGCTATATGTCTAAGTATGTATATTTGGCGGACCGATAGGTTGATGGCCTAATCAAGGTCTATGCATTGGCGAGCCGGTATTCATACAAGGGCATATCAGTAGTATGATCTCTCGAAAGGATCATACAGGTTCACTTGTGAACTGGAAGACATGAGCTCACTCATGAGGTATTAGGACCAATCAAATTCCATGCATGGTCGTCTTGCTTTGGAAGCATGACAAGAATTTGTAGGTATGATATATGTTTTTGGAAAGCATATGATCGATATCAACTCCCAATGACCGAATGAGAAACTTAATGATAAAACCCTAAAGATGATGGTGTAAATTGATCTATATCTTTGGGTTTATTCTAGGTCTTCTAGTATACAAGATGTACATGTATTAGGAATACCTGAGGGTGATGTGATCATTAACGATTGTATAACCATGATGCTTCCATTCTGAGGGAGTAATGATCATGTATGGATTTTAGTGACCCCTATTATTAGAGAAGTGATCTGATCTTAATCCATGTGTTGGACATTGATCTGAATGTGATTCAGATGCAATGAGAAGATTATATCTATGTTCTTGATTTAATTAAGCATCTATGAGAGGTCCCCATAATCTAGATTTGAGATGTGATCTTAATATCCAAGTCACTATATGTGGAACGTACAATCACCATGTCATTATCTCAAAATAATCCCATAGAAAGCGCATTGTCCTTGAAAGAGTTCAACAATAATTCCATTGTTGAAATATGTATTTGAGCGTTGAGATGTTGATAATTAAATGTGATTTAATTATCATGAATAATGTGATTGCGATTCATATTATGATCCTATATAATAAATGTGATTTATTTATCAATGAAGTGAATAATGTGGATAGTTCTATCCATATCATTTAAATATATATATAAATGTGATTTATAATGTATTAGAGAGAGCTTATTGTAAATAGTATATTCGAATTAACTGTTGATGTGAATTGAATTCACATTGGAAATTAATTGAAAATACAATTTACATTTTCTTTTAGGTTGTGAATATGATTCACAATTATTTAATGGCATACTTGCAATATTCACAAAATTAATTTGGAATTATTATTGTGGATTAAATTACAACAGAAGTTGTTGTAAATAAATATAAAGGATTGGAGGAGCAACCACCATCCACTTAATGGATGGTAGACATCCACCCTTTTGACTTGGCCTCAAGGGTGATCGCCCCCCCCCCCCCCCCCTTTTAGGGAGGTGGGGGGCCTCCCTCCTCATCCTTCTATACAAGTTAATTTAATTCAAATTAAATATTGTCTATTATTCATTGTATATTTAATTTAATCTAAATTAATTATTGTTGTGTTTTTACAGCAAAATCATGACTATTGAATGGAAGCACAAATCAATCTCAACCATTGATTTTGTGTTTCATAAGGATTGGAATCCATGGACTCCCAAAATACTATAAAAGAAGAGGCAACCCTAGCTCTTCTAGGATACAACAATTAAGTTATCTCTTTCTCTCTTTCATTCGCATTCTACACGCCCTCTCTCTTTGTCTCTAGGGGTCGTCTACCTTGTGCCCTAGAGAGAGTCGACGTCGTTGCCACGTTGTCTTGTCGTCTCTTCGACTGCTCATGGATCTCCGCCTACTTCAGTGTGCATTGCTGGTGAAGAAGACATCGGATATCATGTGACGAAATCAAGAGATTCACCGCTTAGATCTTCAACTCAGACTGTGAGGAGTACGTGTCTCATCAAAGTTCTCACAAGCATCTTCTCTGTTGGATCAGGCTTGAGACATGAGTTCTCTTGGCTTAGAGACTTGATCGCAACCACACATCAAGCGGTAATCCTACATATTACTTACCATTAGATGAAACGGTCCAAGAAGTATTCTTGGATCACGTGGTTTCATTATTCAAAATTTTTAAATTCCGCTGCATCGAGCAACTAATCTGACTAGTCGCTCCAATCGCACACGATGCGATCATGATGCTTCCGTGATGCGCTTAAGGATTTTCCATATCCTTAACTCCTCCATAGAAGTGAGTAGATCGGAATCATGATCTATACAAGGATGACTAAGAGCAATCTGTACAGTGTCATCCTTGGGGTCATAGGTGGGAACTGTTGTGGGTGTGTGTGTGTGAGTAAAGGATCTGGCATCAGTGTCATCTCCTCACAAAATGACTCGGCTATGTGTCTCCCGAAATATTTTTGCATTTTTAGATTTTTCTCATTTTTTTTATTTTGGGTGATTGCAAGCTCTCATGGGTGTCCTCAAATGAATCCATAAATCTAGAAGGTGAAGCATAAGTAGGGCTCTTATTTAGGCTAGTGAGGTCGTCAATCCTCGAATTTATTTGATCCACTAACTGGGTCATGTACTAAAGAGCGGTATTCATGAGAGGTGACTCCAAAATCTCATTATCGGGTAAGTGGAATAGTGGAAATGGTGAAGGTGGTGGTGGTGGATAAAACTCAAAATATGATGCCTGAAATATTGGGTTAAGAGGATATGTACCAAAAGAGGAATCAGGAGCAAAGTCCTCCAAAAAAAGTGGAGGTGAACCGTTGGAGGGTACGAGGGATCAACAAAGTTTTAATAAAAATCATTCCAGTCGGCCATCTCCAAAACAAAAAGAATGGATCGGGAGAGCATGACGGTCAAATCAAGATATGCAAAGAAAAAGGCACAAATGCATAGAGAAGATCGAGTATGCACAAACACAAACAAATATACAAAACAAACCCCTCAATTCACCTACTCAGCATATGAGGACCGTGAAAGTTCGATCTTTTTATCTTTTCAAATTTTAGAGTTAGGTGTTAAGCAAAAAGTTGTACAAACATGTAGGTAGGCCTGGGATTGGGGCACTAATCCTTAGTGTGTCCATGGCAAATAAAATGTGAATACAATGAGGGGTTACTCTCCCCAAGATAACTAGAAGTTCAGGGTCAAGTAACCACAACAATTCCAATTTTATTGGTTATCACTTTTTATATTTTTAATAAAAATGCACGAACCTAACGAGGAGTCAATTCCTTTAGATTCTATGTGACAAAATCAGAGGGAGAGAGTCGGAAAAATAATGCAAATGAAATCGATGATGAATACTATGTAGAAATGCACACCTTTCCCCCAGCTCTCTTCATGCAAGGATGCTAAGAACAATTGAAACGTACACTATATGCAATGCAACCAATGAAATCACCCTAGATAGAATATGCTATTGTCGTGAAGCACCAGATGCTACCTATCTAAATATGAGACCTAAGTCTGGTCTCGGAAGCTCATCAGTGTCCACCACGGCAGATCCTGCAAGCGGTATAAAGCCTCTCTGGGCGCGTGATCTCATGTCTATATAGTCAACAATTAGATTTGAAAAAGTTCAAGCACGAACCTATAGGTGCATGCAAATATAATTAGGGCTTTGGACCTTAATCTATTGAAAAGCATATCCTAGAACTAGTCTCAGTCACACCAAAATAAAAAAAAGATAAAATAGTGAACCAAATAAAAAGAAAAGCGATGGAAACGTGGCAAAAAATCGACAAGGCCCCCAAGTAAACAATTACTCGGGCAGTGGACCTCGTGAATTGTGTGTCCTGGAGAGTCCAAGTTATTACAATTACGTGTCTCTCTCTAACTTTAAATTACAAAATAAATCAATAAAATATACAAAAATTCTAAGTGGCACTGTCTTCCGAAATTTCTCAAAGCTTTACTTTATCGCTCTCTCCTATCGGCTAATATTTAATAGCTAACTTTGCTTCATGTGGGTGCGCATGAGCTCCTAGGAGATCCTCCCTCGATCCACATTCCCTCGCAACAAAGTTAGACAAAGAGGGTGATTAGAGAGCTCACAAATAATATCAAATAAAATGACGAAGAAATAAAGGGGAAAATTGACAAGAAGGAAGAGACAAGACGCTACTCCCCAGCAACAACGCTTTTTGAAAACTAAGATTTTGCGAGGGTTTAAAAATTATCTTCGTTAAAAAGCGAGGACAAAAGTGTCGTTGAGGCGACCACTCACGAAACCCTAGTAATTCAACAATTAACCTACAGCTGATATAACAATGAAAAGCAAAAATAAATGAGGAGTTAAAATTTATTATAACTCTACAAATGTGTGAATGTGTAAGTATGTGTAGAGTGTTGAACATAAGGAGCAAATGTGATAGAACGGGAAAATGAATTCCAAATTTGTGTTGTTCTTCTTGTCTAAGTGTTTTTTATGTGGGTTTTTAATTTTGTATTTTTCCCTGAATTTAATTTTTATATATTTTTTAACTATTTTTAATTTTCTAATTTTTATTTTCTTTTTTCATTTATTATTTTTAATTTCTTTTTCTTTTTAATATATAATTTAAGAATATATTTAACTATACATAAAATGTAAGGTAATACAATTAGAAATATTACTAAAAATAAATAAAAATTATAGAAAAAATATTTTTGGATTTCATATAATTTTCTATTACTTTTGTGATATTTGGAAATTTTTTATTAACTTTTAAGTATTTTTAAAGTCAAAAATATCCCAAAAGAGGGATTAAATAAATAGGCTGAATTGTTTTAGAAATTAAAATTAGCAAAAAGTGTACAAAATTTTTCAAATTAATTTTAATGAGTAGATAATAATATAAAGAAAATTTAGAAATAAAAGTAAATATTTTTGGAATTTTTGGGAATTTCTTACTAGATTTTGGAGCTTTTTAATTTTTTATCCTTTTCTATTTTTAAGGATTTTTTATTTGGATATAAAATACACTAAAATAAATAAAACACATTTTTGGGGGAATTTTTCAATAAAATTATATACTTTTAGTATTTTATAATTTATTCAGGGACAAAAAATATCTCTTTTGATATTTAATAAATAGTTAAAATGCCTAAAATATAAAAAAATAAAAAATAAAAATGTAACGTGAGTGTGTATGCCAGTAGGCACTTAACCCTAATTTTTCATATTTTTAGTGCATGGATGATATTTTTAATAAATAGAAAATGAACACAAAAATTTTTGGACTAACAAGGGTATTTTTTGCAATTAAAATAAAGACCAGGAATACAATGCAATTTACCAAAAAATGTTCAACTAATATTTAATATTTTTTGACTAAAGCGTAATTTAAAAAGGCATAAGGGCCTACATGCAAAATTGCTACATCACGTGAGACCGCACATGAGATGATGTGGACTGGACCAATATGCAAATCAAGCAAAGTTTGGGGTCCAACTTGCAATTTTTACAAAATATAAAGTGGTATTAAAATATTACATGACTAGAATGAAATAAAATAAAAACGAACGGAAAAATACCCCCTAAGGCATAAGATCCAATGGTTGGGTGCATGACACTTGCCATGCGGCGGCTTTTGGTGGCGCGATGGCTCTTCGCTTGGATGGCCAAGATTAGATCTGAGGATTGAGATCGACGGTGGAGTTGTGGCGCATCCAACGGCTCCTATAGACATGGGTGGTTGTTGATGATCGGATGACTCTCGAGGGTGTTGGAAGAACAAGGGAAGAGCCCTTGGCGAGTTTCGATCAGGTACTGCTCGCTCTTCTGACCTTCTCGAGCGCCTCCAACATGCTCTACATGTTCCTACAGCTGCTCCGATCCTCCCCAACCCTCTAGGTAGGTCCAAAGCTCATCGAATAAGCTTAGGAGGTCGATGTTTCTGGCGAGGTTTCTCGGAGGTGTTCCTGACAAAATCGACCCCCTTATGGAGTCCTATAGCTCCAACAACTTGCACAAAAAAGACTTGGGACAAGGGCAAACTGCCTCATCCCGTCAAGTGATGGAATGGACGTGAGATGGGGTGTGGTAACGGATCTTCAACGAGTGAAGGAGGCGGAGATCCAAGATCTCACTTCGGAACAGTGCAAGGCAACTAGAATGGTTTGGGGTAGGTAAAGTGAAGGGAAGAAGGTGAGGGCCTTTGGAGGGTCAGAGCAAGGTGCAAGCAAGGTGGAGAAGTATTTTAATATGATTTTTATTTATTTTAATATTTTTTTATATTTTATTTTTATTTTTTATTTTTGATTTTGTTATTTTATTTTCATATTTTATATATTTATAACTTATTTTTATACACATAAATATACTTTTGTTGTATTTTTTTATATATTTTATATACAAAAATAAATAAGGGTATTAATTATATAGGTATAAGTATAGGTATTTCATCTATGTATTTATATCGAGTATTTTATTTTTGTATTTTCTTTATGATTTTATTATATTCTAAATATGTACATATATAATAAATAATATTTACAAAATTATAAAATTATAAAAAAAAAATAAAGAATAAATAAATATAATATTTTATTCAGGTAAACTAAATAATCGAGGTCCAAAACCCATCTTTTTCTTTCAACTCTAAATTAAATGAAAAAAACTTATTTAAATAACTTATTAAAAGGTATATACAATTAAAGGTGATTTTGATATATTTTGAGTTCATATGGAGAAGATATGGGCCTGGGAAGTTTAGGTTTTGCCTTTTTATTCAGAGTATAAAAGGTGCACTATATATTATTTTTGTGTGAAATAAATTTTATATTTTTCTTTATATTTTTATCTACAACTTTCATGTTCAAAGTTTCTTTATTTTATGTATAAATAATAAAGAATAAAATAGGCCCCAAAAATACAATATTGGAGAATATAAATGAGGGTTTTATTGTTGTTTTCGACCCTTATCTCCCCCTACTTTATTTCTTATCGACCCAACCATCAAGATACCTAGGTATCGGGATTTAGGGTCAAAAATACCTTTGACATTTTATTATTTTTCTTTTCTTTTCTTTATTCTATAATTATGGTATTCAAAATTATATTTAATATATAATAAATGGAATAAATAATGAATGTTAATTTGTACAATTTAATGCTATTTACATGCACTTAGCTAGGGTTTTTAAGGTCATAATTATAGAATAAAGATGATGAAAAAGAGATTCATCACCAACGTGAAAGGAACTAAATATTAGCAGGAAAATTACGCAGCGGCCCTCGACTTTATATTTTTGTTCCCAATTGCAATTTTATTTATTTTTATTTGCATATCAGTCCCTATCAGTATTATATTTTTATTTTATTTATTTCTTGCATTAAAATACAATATTGCATTCACAAATTATAGGAATTAATATAAGTGCCATATATCATATTTCATCGTATATTTATAGTATGGCATTTAAAATTATTTTCCTATGTTTAAAAATCCAAAAACATTGCATTTTTTCCTATTTGCATTAAAAATCCATAAAAAAATAGGAAACTATTTTGAAAATTTCTAAAAAAATTAGGGGTTATCTATTGTAGTAGTTTGCACCTACAGATCAAAAATCACTAAAAAATTAAAAAGAAAAACCAAAAAATCACAAAACCTCTCTAACACTAGATAAATTATAAAAATTCATTAAAAATCTAAAAATTTCCTTTTCTATTTTTTATATTTTCTCTATTATATTTTCTATATATGAAAATTGGTTTTGAAAATTTTTGACTACTGAATTATATTTGACACCCAAAACAAGTCGACTAAATATTATCTCATTGTTATCCTATTTTTATTTAATTAAAAACACAAAAAATATCAAAAATGTATAGAAAATATCAAATACAAAAAAAAATAAAAATCTTAAAATATTTTATTTCCTCATTTTTGAAGTATTTATATGTATTTTTGAAAATAATAGCATGCATCTATATATATAGTTATATTTACTCAAATTATTATTATTTTGAATACCAAATTATTTTCAATACCCTTAAAAAATAAAAAGGACAGTAACCTAGAGTATTTTCTTGATTTTATATCTATTTTGTATTTTTATTATCTATATTATCGATATTATATCTATATATTATACATACTTATCTTATATCTAATTAAAAAAGTAAAAGCAAATTAAAAATCAGAAAACATAAAAAAATATGAAAAAAATTATAGAATCGGAAAAAAATGAAAAATATAAATTAAAAATTCCAAAAAACAGTTGAAATATTAAAAACCCAATAAAAATCAAATCTCTTCATTAAAACACCAAAAACATTTATTGTCTTTTTGATAATTTTTGTTGCCTATTCCCCTTTCTCTCTATATTTGATCTCTACATTACTTGCCCTATAAACTTCTTTTGTAGAGTTATAATAAATTTTAACTCTACATATTGCTTTTCTATGCTTGATCTATTTGTGGGTTAAATGATGTTGGATATGGATTTCATGGGCGGTAGCCTCAACGACACTTTATTATCGCCTTGTGAGGATATTTTAGACCCTTGCAAAATATGTTTCAACAACTCCACAGATTTCCCTGGGCATGTAGGAGGGGAAGAAAAAGAAAAAGGAAACTCTTAGATTCTTTGGAAACACATCTCTTCTTCACGTCTATGCATGCAATATTTGATGGATTTAATCGACAATATGAGTTTTCTTATTTTAGAGGTTTTCATATCTCTAAAGGTATATTACTTAACTCTTGAGACATGTAGAAGAGGATAACATAGTTCTATCGTTATATAGTTCCATCACTGATTAGTATTTGTTGTTAATTTGTCCATACAATCGGTTTTTTATTCGGATTTGACCTACATTTTCCCATCATCTTTTTTTTATATGTGGCGTATGACCTCCTTCGAAATGGAAAACTAAATAAGGATTTCATGCACTGACCGGAATTTATTGAATATGACTGGGAAAAAAATTCTCCTTCCCTAATGGACATTCCGGGCTCGTTTGGCTACTAGGTTACCCCAGGGTAACCTGGTTTACCCCCTGCATTCCTAGGTTGGAATTCCATCACAAACGAATGTGACATCACATCACATTCCTCATTCCAACCCTCTCCAACCCTCCTAACCATCCAAACAGCTACTATTCACAAGAGGTTACTCCAACCCAATTACCAAACATGCCTCTATGTATAATAAGGTCATCACCTAAGATGACCAATAGAGAACAACCTTCAGATGTTTATTCAAGACATTTATTTTTAAGGAATTTCATTTGGCCCTTGCAAATGACCCCACTTCATTCTATAGTTACATACTAGAAATTATTTTGGACATAGTTGAGGACTTCATGGAAATTTTAGTGACAAGATGTTACTCACTCCCAAATGGTGATAAAAATCTATACAGGACATTTCATTACATACTAAGGGTATGAATTTAATCTATAAATAAAGGGACACATTCCAAATGGATTGAATCAATACCCACTTACAATTATGACATTGTAACCATCGTCACGTGCTTGAATGATTTTTTCTCATACATTGGCTTACCCAATGTACTTATCAATGATGGGGAGAATACCTTGTAATCTAGTGTTAAGACGACTAAGGATTGATAAAGTCGAATATAAAAATTCCACCCTCTTTCACCCCAATTAAATGGCACGCATGATTTTTCAAATAGAGAAACCAAGACCACCCTTGATAAGATCATTAAATCTAATAGGAGTGATTGATTTCAGCATCACCAATATGCCTTATGGGCTTACTGTTACACCCCCACAACTCTCGAGGTGCAGTAATATCATGTGATATTGGTTATCGCATGCATGTGTGATTCGATGGCCACATAACAGAGTTCTGGAGGATTTCACCTTAGCGTACGGACAGCTAAGGAAGTGGTTTACCGCATGAAGGTTCGAAACCATGGGTTCTCCTTGGCACAACATAAGTATTCAGTGGCACTTGATAGAGCAGACCTGCAACACCCTACGTAGGAGCGTGTGGTCCACTGATGACATGGCATGATAACATGGCATTCTGATGTGGTAGCCGATATGGCATGTAATAAATCTGTGATTTGTCACCTTTATCATTTCATTTTGGCTAAATCTATGGTAAAATACATGTAAATATTCACTAATTCTCACTAATTAACATTATAACCATATTTCTTAATATTATATATTTAACACTTATTTTATATAAAATAAAATAATAAAGAGAAAAAGAGAAAAAATAAAAGAAAAGAAGGATGTATATAAAATGTATACAGACTAATCCTAACCTCGAGACCGGGTCAATATTGACCTGGTCAACAAAATAAATAAGTAGGGTGAGTTAAGTATCTTAATGTATAGAAATGTCAGAAAACCTAGATCATAAAAATACATAAACACATTTTCCACAGTGTAAATATTTTACCTATTTTATTTATTATCAAGATCACTTCAAACTAAAATATTTTCTTCATAAAATTTGCTTATAAAAATATATATTGATTTATAAAAATATCAAAAAAGCTATTTTATGAATAATTAATTAATGATGATGAACCAGAAAAGTAGTAAAAGCCGACTTCCAAGTTTCATAATTATTTATAAAAAAACTCCAAATTGACCAAACTCACTTTTAAACTTCGTTTTATAACTAATACTTTTATAAAAAAATATCAAAAAATATTAGAATAAAACAGGTGAGTTTTGGTGTTTGGGCTCATTTGTCTATATGTATTTTATGTAGCAACTTCTCAATTTTCTAATTAATTATTCTTAACATTGTTTAACTTAATTTCTTTTCTAATGTGTTTCTAAAAAGTAATAGAAAACTACAAAAATATAACTTAAGTTAAAATGATAATAAATCCTGAAGCCATGAAGCCGTGACCTAAATTTTTCAAGCCTCGTAACTCGGCCATATGGACTCCTAATTGTGCAAACTAACTTTTAAAGTTCGTTTCATAGAATCGTCTATTAAATGACACTGATTTCGCTAAAATCGAAGTTAATATGCAAAAAGTGGGTTTTCTGACCCTATTAGTATAAAATGTAAAATCAATATGTCATTTCTTGTATCTATATATTTTATTAAAATTCTATTATTAAATTAAAATAAATAAAATTTAATTTATTTATTTAATGATTTATTTATTTATTATTTATCTAAATAATGTATTATTATTATTAATTTAATAATTTATTTAATTCTCTATTCACATAATTACTTATTTAATTATTTAATTATCTATTTAATTATTTCTTAATTATTTTATTTAAACTAATAATTAATTAGTTGTTAATTATTTACTTTAATTAACCATTTAATTAAATATTTTTAACTTTTCTTCTCTCTCCTCCCATCTCTTTCTCTTTCCCCATTTTCCCCTTTTCTTCTTCCTATGCTCGTGTCATCATCTTCTCCTTGCGCCTCATGTCCGCCACCGGTTCCAACCTCTTCAACTACCGGTCGTTAGGCCATTACTCTAACTGACCTTTGGTATCCGTACCCACTGGCGTGATGTCCAAGTTTCCTCCACTATTTATAGCCCTAGACCTCCATCGCTAGCTCAAATCTGCCATTAGATACCTCCTTCCACTGTTGAGCTCCTAGCGCGAGAGAAAGCAGGTGACAGCTGTGTTATCTTATATTTGTCGAGTGAGGTTCAGGAGGGAGATTCTGACAAGATCACTGATGTGGAAGCCTCTGCTCTGCCGCTGTATGAAGCCTCTGCATCCTCACCGTCACGTTAGAGGACTTGACTTCTGGAGTTGTTACTCTAGGTTCCAGGTGAAACCTTCATCCTTCGTCCACTCCAGGTTAATTTCCTATAGACTCCTTTTCTCTTTGTTTTCCCACTCTTCTATCCATGATTCCTCCCTTTTCCATCATTCTTCTCTGATCCTTCTAATTCTTCTATCAATCCATCTGACTCCTCTCGAACTCCTACCATCGATCACCTCATTTCGATTTCTCCATTCCTCCGCAGTTGATCAGTCTAGCGCGAATCACGTGCTCTGCTGGACATTTTGCTCTGAAACCCTTGTTACTTATGATATTCTCTTACATATCAAAGGGTTGAAGGATTCACGTGCACGCACACGTGAATATCGAACATTTTACAGGGACACCCCTACACTTTCTAACATTTTTACTCATGTCCTTTAATTTCCATATTCATACGCATATACCCCTATATATTACATCAATCATATACGTATTATACTACATATTAAATGAAATAAAAAATATAAAAATATTACAATAATATGTATTAATACCATATATTTTACTATATATTATGTTGAGCCATATTTTCAAAAGAAAATATTTTCTAGCATTAAATAATTCCTAAAAACACTTAAAAAATATAACAAACTTTAAAAATCATAAAAAAATAAAAACACCATTGAAAATTCTAAAAAAATTACCTATCGTATATTTTACATAATAAACCAAAAATACAAAATAAAAATCGAATATTAAAATCACTAAAAGAACACAAAATACATAAAAATGTGAATAGTCTTAACTAATTCTACATAACTCGTATAAATACGCACAATATATCATTTTGAAGGTATTTTTACCTACTTTCTAATAAAAATAAAATAAAAATATTTTCTTTCTTTTTACTTTTTTTGAAAATCAATAATAAAAATACGTTTTGAAATAAAATAAGTTTTTAACTTTAAAAAACCAAATAAAAGTTACAAAACATTTTCTGAAAATTACATAAAAATCATAAAATACTTAAATCTCATAATAACTTCAAAATAAAAACCAAATATAAAATATAAAATCTATACCTATATTTCTATAGAGGTATATCAAAATCACAAAAACAACATAAAATTTATAAAAAATAAATAAAATAAAGAAAATTTATAAAATCAAATAAAAATTAGGAAACCCATATACCTTAGTTTTCTACTATTTTACCTTAGTTTTTAATAGTTAGCCTCCCTGAGTACGACACTCCCGTACTTAACGTTATACACGTCAAGTTTCAGAGTATAAATAAAAACAAATAAAATTTTCTGTGAATAGTGATTGGTCATTACAACGATAGTTGTCTATTTTTAGATAACTCGATCGGACGTGTTTTTTCAGATGGCATCATTGCTAGAAGGCAGCGCTTGGGTAGATTGTAGAATCTTTGGATTATGGTTTCTTCGTCTCCTTTTTACCATTTTATTTTCTCACATTTTTTTATTTCATGGCTTCTTGTTCCTGATTTGTGTTGCAGGTTTGGAGCAACTCGAGACAGAATCAGAGAGTCGAATTTTTTTTATTTTTTTTTGTATTCACTTTGTAAAAAATGAAAAGGGGCATTTGTCCATTTTTTTATTTTATAGAAGGGACCACTTAATGGCATCCCGACTTGTACCTCCCACTCTTCTTCTCAGGGTTTGTTGCACCAGGTGTCGTACACTTGGTGGAACAGAGCATTGATACAGCTAAAATCCGATCGCGGCTTTTTAGAAAAGACATTGTCGGTGTAGAAAAGCCGTGAAAAGATCTCAGTCCATCAAACAAATTCGGTTTTCTAAAAGAAACCTACACTATTTTTTTATCCAGGTAAGTATGCCTGTGTCGAACTCAAGGAGGCAGAATAGATTATTTTGATTTTTTATGAAAATATTTTTGCGATTTTATTTTACCTCTTCTTAAAGCGATTTAAAGAAAAGCTACGGTTTTAGTTGAGTTTTTATTTTTAATTTTTTTATTTGATTTTAATCTTTTCCAATTTTATTTAATTTTCAAAAGGGATATTTTTCACAAGATTTATTTATTAAGTAATAGGTGGAATATAGGTAAATTATAGGTGATATGGTATAGTAGGTAAAAAGTCGAGGAACGGGCTCGAACTACACATGAAAACAAAACAAAACGGAGTCGGTTTATGAAGAATTAAAACACGATGAAAACACGAGAAAAATACACGAAAACTTAATAGCAACTTGTTGGGGTAGTTGTGTAACTACCCTAAAGAAATCGACGAAAAATGAGGTAAAAAATATGTCCAACAATGCCCTACAGCCCAGGGGTATAAGCGCAAGAAAAGTAACAAAATTGTTCACAATTAGGTCCTTACAGGGACTGAAATGAAAGAAATCTAAGATATTTTACATTTAGGACCCTGCGGAGAGACCTAAACGCAAATACTTGAAACCTTGGGAGCGGGATTAAATTTCTGGAAGCCTTCGGGGTTGAAGATGCAAATTTCACATCGGTTCGATTTGAACGGCTGTGATTAAGATGTTTCGGCACTGATCGACGCTTCTGGGTGCGCCACGTGTCACGATTCTGTACACATGAAGTGTTCATGTGGTTCTTGATTCTGTTATGCAACTGACAATGTGGGTGTCTTCTCCGATTTATCCCGATCAGCTGACGAAAGCTTTGGCTCTCCGGCGGGGCCAGAGGGGTGGATCCTCCACCCCTCGAGCTCGCCCGCGGAAGGTGGCTGGTTGAGGTGGCTCTGAGCGATGGTGGAAAGGCGATGAAGTTAGCGGACTCGCAGCTTTATTCCGATGAATGGTTGTTGCAGCTCCTTTTGGATTGCGATTTCAATATAAACCAAAGACTCCAGATCCGTAGCTTTCGCTCCTTATTGAAGACAGATCTGCAAATAACAAATTTGTCTGCTCGATTCTCAAGGAATCGGCTAATTGATTAAGGTTTTGCAAGATCGAAAACAGTGGTTCCAGACCAAATGCAAACAGGCGTAAATAAAATCGAGAAACGTAACGTGATTTGGAGCCAATTTGAAACGAAAGAGAGATGAGATATGATTGAGCGTCTAAGCTTAATGAATGAACTAACTAATCACGGTATTAGCCATGCTAATCGTGGCACGGAATTCGAGATAAAATGTGAGGAAAATGAAGGAATAGGTCTGTGATTCAAAGGTATATTTACCTCTAACTGGTGCTCGATGGTCGACCTTGGCCGGAGCGTGACGCGTGCGGTGGCAGCAATGCAAGGCAACAAGTGGCCTTGGAACCTCCTCCGAAGATCTCTCCTCCACGCGAGCTTGCTGGGGCGGAGCTGTCACCTCCAATTCTGGCGAAGCGAGGCTAGAAAGTATGGGGGTCGGCCACTGAAGCTGGAGCTGCAGGTAGTTGGAGAGTTAGTTTGAAAATGGCGAACTTGGAGGATTTTTATGGATGATTTGCTTGCTCCCCAAGCTTGATCGAGTGGTAGGCGATGGAGAAGGTAGTTAGGAGAAGAGATCTGACGGTTTAAATCGCCTGGAGGAGTGAAGATGCGTGCGGAAGAAATTGTTGAAGACGGTCGTCTAGAACAGAATGGCTGAACAACTTCTTGAGGAAGATGAGCCAGGTGCTAACAAGTGTCAGCACCTGGTTGGCCAGTTATTGAAAAATTCTTCTAAAATCAGTATTAAATAGTAATTAATGTTATTTTAAACAAGTACAAATACAAGAAATGTAAATAAATTAATTATCTAATTTATGGAATAATTACTTTTTATAAATAATAAATATTAATAAAATATAAATATTATATTAATAAATATGTATATATAAATAGGTTTTGTATTTTTAATTTAGTAAATAAATACTTTAAAAATTGATTTTTATATTTTCTTAATTATTAGAATAATAAATAAGGTTGGTGTGAATTTTTATGTATTTTAATAAAATAGTTTACATATATTAATAAATACATGTATAAGTTATACAATTCATTTTTGCCTATAATTAAGGGTTTTTAATTTTATTAAAAGAATAAATAAACTCCAAAAATTCTGAAATAAATTAGGGTTAAAATACAAGATCATGAAAATAATTAGAAATTATAAAATTAAGAAAACTTTAAATAAGGTGTTATATAAAATAAATAGTCTAGAAACCCTGTTGTCTTTTGGTCGTGAAACCGATTTTTTTGCAAACGGACTCCGAATTCGATGAAACCAACTTTATTAATTAGATAATATTATTTATGAACTTTAAAGGTGAGTAGAGTGAAATTTGAGTTCGTATGGAAAAATTATGATGTTCTGAAGTTGCGATTTTGACAATTTACAAGTAGGATTTCTTGGCATATATACAGGGCAATATTTTTAACTTATTTTTATATTTTTATATACATTTTTAGAAATAATTAGGAAAAGAGTTTGGTGAAAAATATGTATATGTGAATTAATTAAAAATCTTTGAAGTTTTATATTTCTTTTATAAATAGTGAGAAGTGTATGAGGTGTGACTTAATTTATTTTTAGGGTTTTCTTTCCTTATCTCCCCCTACTTTTTGGTTTGTCGACCAATCCTTGCTGACTTGGTCTCGGGGGTTAGGCTATAAATATACCTTGCAGTTATATTTATATTTTTAAGTCATATTGTACATATATACATATATCCAATCTGTCTTTTGTTCTTTTTATTTTGTTCTTTATTTAATTTCATGATTTTAATGGTTAAATATGCATGAATGAAGATTTGTTAAAAGATGGAAATTAATGAACATTTACATGCATTTGTTAAGGGTTTTAAGACAAAATGCGACAGAAAAGTTAATGAATCATGAATTCATCAACCCCCTATACCTAAACTTTGCTAGTCGCATAGCAAACACTTATTTGAAAAGTAAGTGAAAAAGAAAGAAAGTTAGAATGAATTTGTTTTCCTAAACCAATTCATGAGAACAGATAAAAGACAGAGCTCGATCGGGCCTGAAACAAGCATTTTATCAGAGCCTTAACTAGGATTAGGATTTTATCCTCAATAGTCCTCAAGTTCCACAAATCCTTACTAAAGGTCACTTCATCAGCTAATTCAAACTCACTTATTCATATCGCAAACTCTATCATCCTTGAAGTCAACTTGTACAGTGTGTGAATTGATTTAGCTCTTCCTACTTAAAGAAACGAAGAAACCGTCCATCCCGGCTATACACTTCTATTGCTTCCTCATCCCGCTACTCTTTCCTCGGGGAGGGAGGTATTCCCTTCTGAGTTCAGTTCTGCTATGTCCACGATCGAGTATAGAGAGAAAGTAGAAGAATGAGAAAAGAAGTAGAGTGCAACCACTGTAGACGCATCTCCTTGTGAAGCTCAACCGGTGTAGCTAAGTCTTCACTAAGGTGTGCAGGCATTTTTGGTGGAAGCTTGGACCATTGTGGTCTTATTTGGTGGCTTCTTCTTTGCTTTGACTTTGTAATTTGCTTGCACTACATTCATCTTTTTGTGCTTCGATGGATATAACATTTTTTTATTCCGTCCCTTTTTTGAGGTCTTAGAAAAATTGTGTCAGCAGATCCTTCCCTCATCTGAAGCAACTATCGCAACCCCAATCTCTCCCGCTTTAGACGTCAATGCCGCAAAGATAAGGATAGAAACGTACTACCAAGATGTACTGCCCTTCGTAACTCCATGCGAGTCGAGCTAAGTGTAGAGTGCAGGTGTTCAAGATTGGTTCACTGGTGTAGAGTTGTACGGATAACTCCAAATGGTCTACTTAAGCACATATGACTTGATTTCCCGAATATGGTCTTATGGAATCCAAAGATTTTAAGTCAAAAGACCTGAAGAGTCTAAATCCAAATCCTATCCAGGCTCCTTACAACGAGAGTTAAAGGTTGTAATCAAGCTCCATCCTTTAGACTAGACTCAGTCCTTAGTTCCAGAAATCAAACTTATTTAGAAAAATACGAATGCAAATGCAACCATGTTTTTGTGAAGTATATTTTCTGGATTTTACTCATTTTTATGGATTTTAAAGATTTTGTGAATTTTATGACTTTTAGGACTTTGTATTTTTTTATGGTTTTTCAAGTTTTTATAAACAAGTTTTTATACATGAATTTTATAAGATATATTTTATTTGAGTTAAATATCTAATGTGTTTTACGGATTTTATCTACAAAGGATTTTACAAGAATTAAATGGTTTTTACACATATTTTAATAAATAGGATTTTAAATAAGTATTATATCAATTTTAAATACATATTTTAAGTACATATTTTAATTACAAGTTATAAATACATGTTTTAAACATATTTTACTTATTTACAAGGATTTTATAAATATTAATTAAATATATAAATGAAATTTAAATGAACCCTTACCCACTTTTTATGGATTTTATAGATATAGAAAATACATAAAAGTACGAGTTATGGACAAAGGTATATATACAATATATACGCACCCCCTATACATAGCTTGTGCTATGTCCTCATAGCGTAAAAAGAGAAAAAGGAGGACATAACTCATGCTAAGTAAAAGTTGGGTGAAAAGAATATAGAGTACAAGTCAATCAACCCCCTATACTTACGATCAGGTCATCGTAAGTATAACGAGAGAGCAAAAACGAGGTGATTGAGTAAAAAGAATATACAACAAAAGATCAAAAGGAAAAGAATACGAAATCATCGAAATCACTTGGTCCCCCCTATACTTAGGATAAAGCATCCTAAATATAGAACAGAGTGTAGCCAAAAATCGGAAACCAGTGATTTGTGAAAAAGAAAGGCTATACAAAAGAATCCGAACAAAATATAAAACGTGAATCAACGGACAATCGGTCCCCCCTGAACTTAGGATCGGGTATCCTAAGCATAGAAGACGAGCAAAAATGGGGACGATTGTGGTATACGAAGAATATACAAGTGTAGCGGATCTCCAGAATCGAAAGGCTCAAAAGCATTTGTACAGGATGAGATGCAGTGAAAGATTGATCATGATTCCTGTACAAAATAGATCACTTCAGTATGGGCCAGATGATCAGTAGTTTCGACGAAGTGCTTCAGCATCTGCCCGTTAACCACGAATGGTTCTACACTAGGTGACATATCTGATATTGCTATACTGCCATTGTCGTGCACCGTTCTGACTATGTACGGTCCTTCCCACTTGCTTTTTAATTTGCCAGGAAAAATTCTCAATCTTGCATTGAACAACCAGACTTTCTGCCCTGGGACAAAGATCTTGTGCCGAATATGTCTGTCATGCCATTTCTTCACTTTCTCCTTGTAGATGAGTGTGTTCTCGTATGCTTGATTTCGAATCTCTACCAGTTCATTCAGATCTATCTTTCTCTTGGCTCCTGCTTTCTGTGCATCCATTAATATTTCTCGAATTGCCCATTCGGATTTGTGCATAATTTCTACGGGCAAATGGCACGGTTTTCCATAAACCAATCTGAATGGTGAAGTACCTAAGGGAGTTTTGTATGCAGTACGATATGCCCAAAGAACCTGATCTAGAAGCAGTGACCAGTTCTTCCTATCCGGGCGTACTAATTTCTGGAGAATTGATTTCACCTCCCTATTTGAAACTTCAGCCATGCCATTTGTCTGTGGGTGGTAAGGAGAAGCTACTCTGTGATCAATGTCGTATTGCTTCACTAGCTTTTTCACCTCCTTATTAATGAAATGGCTACCCCCATCAGAAATAAGAATACGTGGGATCCCAAACTGCAAAATAATGTTTTCCCTTAGGAACTTACAAACTATCTTACTGTATGCGGTTCGTGCGGGTATAGCCTCCACCCATCTACTAACATAGTCTACAGCGAGAAGAATGTACTCAAAGCCGCTGCTAGAAGGGAATGGTCCCATGAAATCTATTCCCCATGCATCAAAGATCTCGCAAATAATGACGGGTCGCATCGGCATTGCATCTCTAGTACTGACTGTCCCTACAACTCTCTGACAATCTGGGCAACTCTTTACAAATGTGCAGGCATCTCTAGTAAGAGTCGGCCACCATAATCTGCTCTGAAGTACCTTCTACGTTGTCCTCTTCCCTGAGTGATGTCCTCCTGACTCTAAAGAATGGAATAAGGTGAGGACACTATTATATTTCTCCTGAGGAATACAACTCCTGTAAACACAATCCGGTCCTTCACGAAAAAGAATCGGATCCTCCCAGTGGTAATATCGTGCCTCAAAAACTAGTTTATCAACTCGGTTCCTAGGCCAACCCTGAGGACTTTTCTGTGTGACCAGAAAGTTCACTATATCTGCATACCACGGAAGTTTGGTAACCGCAAAGATGCTCTCGTCAGGAAATCTTTTTGCGATCTCGGGCGTGTATTCATCTGAAGGCTGATCTGACTGTAATCGAGAGAGGTGATCAGCTACCACATTCTTTACCCCAGGTTTATCTTTGATATCCAAATCGAAATCCTGAAGTAATAAAATCCATCTAAGAAGGCGTGCCTTAGCATCCTTCTTTTCCATTAGAAATCGGATAGCTGAATGATCAGTATAGATTGTGATTTTAGAGCCAAGAAGATATGATCGGAACTTATCTAACGCAAACACTACTGCCAACATCTCATTTTCTGTCACTGTGTAATTTCTCTAAGCATCGTCTAAGGTTCTGCTAGCATAGTGTATGGCAATGGGAAGTTCATTCCTCCTCTATCCTAATACAGCCCCGACCGCAAAATCTGAAGCATCCGTCATGATCTCGAAGGGTAGAGACCAATCAGGCAGTTGTAGTACAGGAGCACTGATAATCTTCTCTTTCAAAGTGAGGAAGGCATTAAGACATTTATCATTTAACACGAACTCGATGTCTTTGCCTAATAACTCAGTTAACGGTCGGGCAATCTTGGAGAATTCTTGGATAAACCGTCGGTAAAAGCTGACATTGCGCTAAACAATAGTCAAAAGATTCACCATAGACCGAAAAATCATCCATTAAAACCTCTAGAAAATCACCGACCATGTCCGCAAAAATAGCAAGCATGCACCTCTGGAAAGTAGCAGGAGCGTTGCACAATCCAAAGGGCATCCGTCTAAAGGCATACATGCCGAACGGACATGTGAAGGTGGTTTTCTCCTGGTCTTCAGGAGCAATTGATACCTTGTTGTATCCGGAGTAACCGTCAAGGAAACAGAAGTACTCCTTCCCTGCCAACCGTTCTATGACCTAGTCTATAAAAGGCAAAGGGAAGTGGTCCTTCTTTGTCGTGGTGTTCAATTTTCTGTAATCAACACACACACCCCACGACGTGGTTACTCTCTTTGGAATCTCCTCTCCACTCATTCTTAACCAACTGAATTCTCGACTTCTTCGGGACAAGATGCAATGGGCTAACCCATTCAGAGTTGGAGATGGGATAAATGAACCCTGCATCACACCATTTCGTAATCTCTTTCTTGATAACTTCTCGTAAAATCGGATTCAGCCTACGCTGAAACTCTCTGGAGGGTTGTTGTCATGATCGAGATAGATATGATGCGAACACAAAGCAGGATTAATCCCGCGGAGATCGGATACAGTCCACCCAATAGACTTGTTGTTTCTTTCTAGAATCTCCATCAGACGAGATTCTTGATCGTCGGTCAAAGATGAACTGATAATGACCGGAAACCGTTGATGTGGACCCGCAAGGAAAGTATATTTCATGTTTGGTGGCAAAGTCTTTAACTCTGGTAAGGTAGAATCTGGCTCTGCTGAAACCTCATCCATATTTGAACTGGGATCTGTATCGGTAGTGGTTATGTCGGCATTCTGGTATCCACCATGTCAATATGCTCTAGAGTCGGACTACAGAAAATGTTCAAGACATCATCCGACTCCTCAGAATAATCGGAGGAAAATAGCTCAGCTAAATAAAACTCTGTCTCTGGATCATCTGAGATAGAGGAATCGTGTAAAGTCTCTGAATCTGAAAAGTCTGCAATAAGTTCGTCAGAAGTTTGATCCCTTTGCTTCTCATCATCGAGACTAAAATATACAGTTCCATCTGAAGAATCACCCCATGTAGCCTCAGACCCGTCCTCTGTTAAGCATTCTTGGGTCTCTACCTGATATCTTTTGAGGTCGTCAAGACGGACCTCATCCATGTAATCATAGGAGGCTAAAGAACTCAGTATATCAGAAGATGCATCACTGGCTATGTTCGATTCTCTCGCCATCTCTATATGTACCTTCTCGCCCTCGACGCGAAAAGATACCTTCCATGTATCATAATCGAAGAGAGCCTTTGCGGTCTCTAAGAAAGACCTCCCGAGAATGATCGGGGTAAGTTGTAACTGTGTAGGGAAATCCATGTCCAGGACCGTAAAGTCCACTGGGAATTGCAGACCCTGCACGATTATGATAACGTTCCTTAATATACCCTTAGGTCTCTTTACGGATCTATCAGCAAACTGAAGGATCGCGCGGGATTTATAAAGAGGACCTAACTCGAGCTTATCGAGTAAGGAAGAGGGTATCAGATTGATCGAGGAACCGTTATCTAATAGAGTGCGGTCGAATTAGGCTTTTGCGATCTCGCATCTGACATAATGTGCACCTGAGTCTTTCTCTTTCTTCGGTAACTTATTCTGTATGGCACAAGATGTAGCCTTAGTCAAGACATGTTTCTCTATTCGGGATCTCTTTTTTCTACGCATGGTGCATCGGTTTTTCAATTGATTCTTAAGCGTAGGAAAATAATCTAAGGCATCGTGAAGCGGGATCTTCAAAAAGATGTGATCTTTAAGTAAACGTTCAGTCTCTGGAGAAACAACATTCTTTTTGGTAATTTTCTTTCCTTTTCCAAACAAAGCATCGGGAAAAGGAACAAAATCAGGAGTCAGAAAATCAGAATTTTTATTCATTGTGGAATCAGTTTGTACATCGAGAGTTTCAGAATTATGTACAAAACTCTCTATGACAGGGAAGAAATGTTTTTCTCGGGAGTATCTACATGGTCCGGTGTGATTTCATCGTCTTATTTGCCAGTGTCCATATCAACGGTATCGGCATCTCTCCTGTCTCTTTAGTCTGCAGAACGGTCCTCATCATTGTGTTATTTTTCCTCCTCGGCATCAAATTCTTGCAGCTCATGGATTTGCTCATGCTCCTCGTCAAGTGCCCGCTCTTCTACTCCAGCAGGTGCTCGTGGTGATGTACCGCTCCTGAGACGAATGAAGTTAGATAAAAATTCAGGAAATGAGATCTTACCTGTAGTGTCTACCTGATCTGGATGCCTCCTCTTGTTGTTCGGGCTCATTTGAGGCTAGGCTGGAAGAGTGGTCTTTGGTGCGGTTTACTCATCCAGACGACGGTTAACCTGCTCCATCTCAGTCTTGTGCGCAATTTGGAGCGTACTCAGCATGTCCATGATCTGGTTGAGTGCATGGGCCTGTGAAGACATCTCTGGTTCGGTGTGGTGGCCCTGACTTGCTCCTCTCTCCTGCCTTGACGTGTATTGCTAAGAGGTGGAAGGCTAAGAGTATCTCTGAGGTGTAGAGGAAGACTGCTACGGCTGGTGATAAGGATAATTCTGTGAATAGTGAGCATGATGCTGATATGATTGTGGTCTCTGATGATAAACATCCGGGTGAGACTGCTGCGACGTGAAATTCTGGCAGTGCTGGAAGTGTGGACGTCCCTGCTACCTATGACTGTATGGCTGCTGCTGATGATTCGGTATACTCGGTTGCTGAATCGGAGTATACCAAATCCCGTTATTCTCGAGAGTGGCTTGCGGCTCCACCTCCATCTCTGCAGCACTGGTGATCTGGCCGGAATTGGCATGAGACTGGTCCTCATGCCAATCAATCTGCAGAGTCTCTGGCTCGCTCTGCACATAATGAACCTGACGGGCGGGTGGAGCGGGTAAGATCCTCCGTGCTGGCTGCATGGTCGAAGAAGACTGGCTCTGCTGATACTGAAGTTGGAGTTCAGACATCTTCTTCGAAAGATCACTCAGCTGCTGAGGTAGAGATGAGAGTTTCTCCAACTCTCGCAGCGGCTGTAGGTCTTGGACTTGCTTCTGAATCACGTCCTCCAATGTCAATTTCTCACTAATGTATCCCATGTTGGTGTTTGATTCAGAGTCTGAAATGTTAGCCACCTTCTGATGCTCTCGATGATGTGGTGGCTGAGGGGCTTTCTGAAATGCCCGAGTAGAGTCCACGACTCTCGAGTTCTCGGCCATCCCTTCGAAGATGGCCCAGACTGACTCGGCGTCCTTGTTCAAGTAGTTGCCGCCACATGCGGCACTCACGAGCCCCTGGATATCTGGCTGGAGTCCTTCGAAGTAATTCTATACTAACACCTTCATCTGTATCTCATGATGCAGGCATCTCTCCGTTAGGTCCTTGAATCTATCCCATGCCTCATGGAAAGATTCCTGCGGAAGCTGTGTGAAGTTGGAGATCTGGCTCCTCATCATGTTCGTCCTTGCTAGAGGAAAATATTTACGCATGAAAGGGGACTTCAGGTCATCCCATGTAGAAATTTCCCTCCCCAGATGACTCAGCCAGTAAAGATCCTTATCGGCTAAGGCAAAGGGAAAGGCCTTGAGGCGTACAGCCTCCTGCGTGACTCCTGGATAACAAGTCGTACCGCAAATCATCTCGAATTGCTGTAAAAATGTAAACGGCTCCTCTGCGGAATTCCCATAGAACATGGGAAGCAAAGAAATAAAGGACGGTCTCAGCTCGTATGGCCCTTGATTCGGCGGTAGCCAAATCTAATGATGGAGTGTTCTAGCGCCCGGGTCATACTCATCCCGTAAAGTAGTGGGAACCGCAAGCGGTAACTGGTTCCCGGCCTCTACTCGCAGCGCGGCTATTTCAGCACGTAGTTCATTCTGAACTCTAAATTGTTCTCGAATCTGTAGGTTCATCTGTTGGAGTGTATCGAGAATCCCAGTAGTAACATATGCGGTTGTATCTGGTCTTCCTTTGTGCTGCTCCCCAGCTGGTGGCCTCTCATATGTTGTTGGTCCTTTGCCGCGAGCCATCTGATCGTCTGTGAAAGAGAAGCTCTCGTAAGAACTCAGCGAAAAATCGGCTGGAGATCTAGATGTATTGATGCAAGGGTCTGCCTCAATGTTCTGGCCAGGAAGCGAGGGAGTCTGGGTCTGACCCTCCTCGAGATCAGATGGGACCAGCTCGGGAAGAGAGTCATCCCGAACTTCTGAAGATGTACGATCGACGGTGGACGGTCGAAAGCTCACATAGGCTGAGCAGAAAAGCTGTCGAGACGTCATCTTCGATGTCAAGAGAATTAATCGGGAGAGCACGACTTACGATTTAAAGGAAAAGGATAAATGCGAAAGCCGTGGTAACTCACGCCCCGCAAGAAAACACAAGGCAGACCCTGTTTTCACCAACACAACCCGATGAAAACCGTAAGGGTTCAATCTTTTATCTTGTCGATTTTAGGGTTGTATTTAGCAAACAAGTTTCGGTTGTCACGAGCTGAGTGAGCTGATAGGTGCCCGATAGTTTCTCCGAAACACTGGCCCAAGTCCTTACAGAAGATCACTCGCACTCAGCCAGTATGGGAGTAAGTACGGACCATTTCCGGCTACCCGTGTTACATGAGGACGGAGCCTTGCGCAGTGTCCTCTAAACCTCCCACTCTACTAAGTAAACCCGGACCGTTTCCGGCTACCCGAGCTTACCCACTATGGAACAGTGATCAGGTGTATGAACTAAGTGTATTTCATGGGAAATACGGGGTTTTGGCTCTAACATTTTGGGTCGACTCTCGCTCGCGCACTCTTAGAAGTGGTGCGGGGGTTACTCTCCCAAATCAGATGAATCGTTACGGTTTTTAAGTCAGATATTTTAGCAGTCCCGATTTTATTTTGTGGTTTTGTAATTTCTTTTTTGGATTTTTTTCAAAGAACGTCTACCGATTGTTTTATATAAAGATCCTAAAATCATGCACCTAGGATGCGAGTCCTAGAACTAACTACGTAGGCACAATCAAATAGAATAAAAACACCTAAGCATGCATCTATCGAAAAAGCCATGAAAAAAATGATAAGGTGAGAAAAACCCCGACAACGGCGCCATTTTGTTACTGCTAAAATCCGATCGTGACTTTCTAGAAAAGAGATTGTCGGTGTAGAAAAGCCGCGAAAAGAACAAAGTTGATCAAACAAATACGGTTTTCTAAAAGAAACCTACACTATTTTTTATCCAGGTAAGTGTGCCTGGGTCGAACTCAAGGAGGCAGAATAGATTATTTTGATTTTTTTAAGAAAATATTTTCACGATTTTATTTTACCTCTTCTTAAAGCGATTTAAAGAAAAGCTGCGGTTTTTAGTTGAGTTTTTATTTTTAATTTTTTTATTTGATTTTAATCTTTTCCAATTTTATTTAATTTTCAAAAGGGATATTTTTCACAAGATCTATTTATTAAGTAATAGGTGGAATATAGGTAAAATATAGGTGATATAGTATAGTAGGTAAAAAGCCCAGCAACGGGCTCGAACTACACACGAAAACAAAATATAACGGAGTCAGTTTTCAAAGAATTAAAACACAATGAAAATGCGAGAAAAATATATGAAAACTTAATAGCAACTTGCTGGGGTAGTTGCGTAACTACCCTAAAGAAATCGACGAAAAATGAGGTAAAAAATATGTCCAACAATCCCCTACAGCCCAGGGGTATAAGCGCAAGAAAAGTATCAAAATTGTTCTGCAATTAGGTCCTTACAGGGACTGAAATGAAAGAAAACTAAGATTTTTTACATTTTGGTCCCTGCGGAGGGACCTAAATGCAAATACTTGAAACCTTGGGAGTGGGATTAAATTTCTGGAAGCCTTCTGGGTTGAAGATGCAAATTTTA
Organism: Ottelia alismoides; assembly: GCA_037367405.1. Lineage (NCBI taxonomy): Eukaryota > Viridiplantae > Streptophyta > Magnoliopsida > Alismatales > Hydrocharitaceae > Ottelia > Ottelia alismoides. The sequence continues at coordinate 1,300,082 of JAZKJV010001004.1, read as the reverse complement.
CAGCGGTTCGATTTGAACGACTGCAATTAAGACATTTCAGCATCGATCGACGCTTCTGGGTGCGCTACATGTCGCGATTCTGTACACCTGAAGTGTTCTTGCGGTTCTTGATTCTGTTACGCAATTGACGATGTGGGCGTCTTCTCCGATTTATCCCGATCAGCCGACATAAGCTTTGGCTCTCCGGTGGGGCCAGAGGGGTGGCTCCTCCACCCCTCGAGCTCGCCCGCGGATGGTGGCTAGCTTAGTTGGCTCTGAGCGATGGTGGAAAGGCGATGAAGTCGGCGGACTCGCAGCTCAATTCCGATGAATGGTTGTTGCAGCTCCTTTTGGATTGCGATTTCAATGAAAATCAAAGACTAAAGATGCGTAGCTTTCGCTCCTTATTGAAGACAGATCTGTAAATAACAATTTTATATGCTCGATTCTCAAGGAATCGGCTAATTGATTAAGGTTTTGCAAGATCGAAAACAGTGGTTCCAGACCAAATGCAAACAGGCGTAAATAAAATCGAGAAACGTAACGTGATTTGGTGCCAATTTGAAACGAAAGAGAGATGAGATATGATTGAGCGTCTAAGCTTAATGGATGAACTAACTAATCACGGGATTAGCCACGCTAATCGTGGCACAGAATTCGAGTTATAATGTGAGGAAAATGAAGGAATAGGTCTGTGATTCGAAGGTATATTTATGTCTAACTAGTGCTACGGTCGACCTTGGCCAGAGCGTGACGCGTGCGGTGGCGGCGACGCAAGGCAACAAGTGGCCTTGGAACCTCCTCCGAAGATCCCTCCTCCACGCGAGCTTGCTGGGGCGGAGCTGTCACCTCCAATTCCGGCGAAACGAGGCTGGAAAGTATGGGGGTCGGCCATTGAAGCTGGAGCTGCAGGTGGTTGGAGAGTTAGTTTGAAAATGGCGAACTTGGAGGATTTTTATAGATGATTTGCTTGCTCCCCAAGCTTGATCGACTGGTAGGTGATGGAGATGGTAGTTAGGAGAAGAGATCTGACGGTTTAAATCACCTGGAGGAGTGAAGATGCGTGTGGAAGAAATTGTTGAAGATGGCCGTCAAGAACAGAATGGTTGAACAGCTTCTTGAGGAAGATGAGCCAGGTGCTGACAAGTGTGAGCACCTGGTTGGCCAGTTATTGTAAAATACTTCTAAAATCAGTATTAAATATTAATTAATGTTATTTTAAATAGGTATAAATACAAGAAATGTAAATAAATTAATTACCTAATTTATGGAATAATTACTTTTTATAAATAATAAGTATTAAAAAAATTATAAATATTATATTAATAAATATGTATACATAAATACGTTTTGGATTTTTAATTTAGTAAATAAATACTTTAAAAATTAATTTTTATATTTTCTTAGTTATTAGAATAATAAATAAGGTTGATGTGAATTTTTATGGATTTTAATAAAATAGTTTACATTATCAATAAATACATGTATAAGTTATACAATTCATTTTGGCTTATAATTTAGGGTTTTTGATTTTATTAAAATAATAAATAAACTCCAAAAATTCTGAAATAAATTAGGGTTAAACTACAAGATCATGAAAATAATTAGAAATTATAAAATTAAGAAAACTATAAATAAGTGTGTTATATAAAATAAATGGTCCAGAAACCCCTTTTTCTTTTGGTCCCGAAACCATTTTTTTTTTGCAAAGAGTTTGGTGAGTAGAGTGAAATTGGAGTTCGTATGAAGAAATTATGATGTTCGGAAGTTGAGATTTTGATAATTTACAAGTAGGATTTCTTGGCATATATACAGGGCAATATTTTTAACTTATTTATATATTTTTATATACATTTTTAGAAATAATAAGGAAAAGAGTTTGGTGAAAAATATGTACATATGAATTAATTAAAAATCTTTGAAGTTTTATATTTATTTAATAAATAGTGAGAAGTGTATGAGGTGTGACTTAATTTATTTTTGAGGGTTTTCTTTCCTTATCTCCCCCTACTTTTTGGTTTGTCGACCAATCCATGCTGGCTTGGTTTCGTGGGTTAGGCTATAAATATACCTTGCAGTTATATTTATATTTTTAAGTCATATTGTACATATATACATATATCCAATCTGTCTTTTGTTTCTTTTATTTTGTTCTTTATTTAATTTCATGATTTTAATAATTAAAAGTGAATATTTATGCATGAATGAAGTTTTGTTAAAAGATGGAAATTAATGAATATTTACATGCATTTGTTAAGGGTTTTAAGATAAAATGCGACAGAAAAGTTAATGAATCATGGATTCATCAGGCACCCATCGTGGTTTTGTCGCATCGTTTTTCTCATCGTTTTCTACAGATTTTCGAGGCTAGGTACATGTGTAGGGTTTTTATTTTTATTCTTGTCTATGTATCCATAGTTAGATTTTAGGATGCGCAACCTAGTTGTCTCTTCACTTAGGTCAAAAAGAAAAAGACAAATTACTTTAGACGTGTTTTGAAAAGGTCCAAAAAAAGAGATATCTGAAAATAATACAGAGACCGCTAATTCTATCTGACTTTAAAACTAAACGTAATGGACTCCACTTTATTTGGGAGAGCAATCCCCAATGAATGAATTGCAAGTACTCTCCAGGTTTGTGAGTGAGGGATGACCCATAAGGCTAGAGTCAAATCTTGAATTTTCTGAAAACTACTGATCTAAAAACGGTTAGCTACTCTTCAATGAGGACTCTCGGGTAGCCGGAAATGGTCCAGGTTTCCTTAGCAGAGTGAGAGGTTTAGAAGACATTACAAAAGGCTCTGTCCTCAAGCAACGGGTAGCCAGAAACGGTCCGTACTTACTCCCATACTAGTTGAAAGTAGGTACAACTAGCCGTACGGACTCGGGATAGTATTCTAGGAAGTTCATGCACCTATCAACTCGCGTAATCTGTGAAAAGACTTGCATTTCCAACTAACTCTAAAACTGAAAAGATTAACGACCAAATTTTCACAGTTTTTATCGCGTGAGTTGGTGAAATTGGGGTATTGTTTTGTGTTTGATTTTGTGGTGTAAGTTCCATATCATTGAGATCTCTAGCGGTAAATATTTTTATGTGTCTTGTCTACAGAGTCAATTTCCTTTTTCTTGATTCACGATGATGGGTAGACGATTCCTTAGGCTAACTTTTACGACACCGCTTCCATGCGTACCTACCCATTTATCTATGTTGGTTCGAGACGTCTCATGTCTCGAACATGAGTTGAGTTCTCCATTCTTCTCCGAGTGTGACTCTAACCTTGGAGAGGCTTCCTCTTGTGTTTCTTTGTCTTCTCTTTCTCCTTGTATCTCCCACTCTTCGATTCCATCGAGTCAGCCTTTAGTTATACCAGTAACTGCTGAGCAAATCTATGAGACCCGTGAGCCGATTCCAGATTAGATGATAAATTTAGGTCCACGAGTTGCTGAGACAGGAATGCGTATTGAGCAGCCTACATCTTATTCGGGAGTTGAGTCAGTATCTACTTCAAGATTACCATCTTTTATAATTGATTTAGACCTTGTATCATTGCTGCCAAAGTTTCATGGAAAGCATCACGAGGAGTCGAATGAGCATCTATTTGAGTTTGAGGAGATTTACGATACGAGATTCTATTCAGATATTACACCTGAGGATGCTATGATGAAGACCTTTCCCTTGTCACTCAAGGACAGAGCCATGAGATGGCTCTGACATTCGGAAGAGGAGAGAGCTAGTTGGTGTATGCTTCAAGCTACTTTTCTAGGAAACTTTACCCCATTAGTCGAGCCAACTTCATGTGGCCAATTATCAGATAGTTTTCACATGATCTCCATGAGCCAATTCAGGATATGTGGTTCAGATTCAGATACCTTTGAGATTCTCGGACCACAAGGTCTCCAAAGCTGATTTAGTTCAGATCGTTTACTTAGGGATGCCCGTGGAGTAATAGGCATTGGTCGATGCCTCATGCGGAGGTTCATACCACAATCTTTACGAGGATTCACTTTGGAATCTCTTCGGAGAGATTTCTGATGTCAAGATGACACATGAGGGAGATGCTAGACCGCCTAGATGTGATTCACCGCCTGATGATTCAAGAATCGCACATCAGGTTGTTGATGTGGATATTGAGGCAACACAGAGAATGGATGTTGAGATGGTAGCAGAGAGTTCTTTCCTTAAGAAACCTATACATATTCCATTGATTTTCAACCGCAGTATGAGTCAGTTCTGTGCTTCTCAGTTCAGGAGCCTTGGATACATATTCCTTAGGTATTCCAAGATACCGAGCGAGAACCCATGCTATTTCAGCCAACATACCAGCCAATTCAATCTCCATATCAGGACTAGTGCTATGAGCAGCCACCTCGAGAGTAATTCACTTCAGATTCAGTGTTTCATTTTGAGCGTCTTCAGCAGCCTAAGATGGATGTGGGACACCAATTTGAAATTCCTGATATAGATGGTCCAACATTCGATCATTTTGTCCATTTGATTCTTGAACAGACTGCATATTGCAAGGAGCAGATGGATACATTCAGAGATTTTATAGACAGCATTGTCACAAAGCATAGATCAGTTTCAGATCTTCCTGTTTCACTGAGTTGTTGAGTTCTATTCCCTCTAATTCTCATGATGATCAGAGGCAGTCTACAGTTGCAGAGACATTTAGGAGCGAGGAGCATGCAATAGGCAACGATGTAGGTGTGCATTTAGATTCTGAGTCTCTTAATAGTGAAGGTGAAAAATCACAAAAAATGGAAAAGGGAGAAAATCCAGAAATAGGAATAAAGACAAGACTCCAGACTCTCCGGCTAGATCTCGATCTTCCGTTCTTCATGGAGCAAGTCCCCATTTTGCAAAAGAGGTTTTCTTCTCCTTCTTCTATTGATCCTTCGTGTGTGTACATATGACTAGGGAGGATGTACATATATCCTTCCTAGAGCTCTAAATCTAGGGAAGGGAGAAAAATAAGAAATCTCGAAAAAAATCCAAGAATCAAAGTTCACGAAAGAGATGATGGACAGAATTCAGATCAAGATCTCTCTCTCGGAGGCATTGGTCCTCTTTTCTCTTCCTTGGAAATATTTGAAGCAACATACCACTTCGAGAAGAAAGAAGAGGCATAATCATTGCTATGAGAAACAAGTGTTGACCATTGCCACTTGTTATGCCATCCAGCACATATTTCTCAAAAAGAAAAAGAAAGATATGGGAGCATCATTTTTCAGTTGTCAGATTACAAACCATGAGTTTGAGCACACCTTGTTGGATAGTGGATCTTCGGTGAACATCTTACCCTTCCATCTTATTGAGACACTTCATTTAGGGCCTCTCAAATGACCAGAATGATTCTTCAGTTTCCAGACAGATCGGTCAAGAGGCCGAAGGGTATACTTCAGAACGTTCTCATGGTGGTACAAGGCACAAAATTCACTGTGGATTTTGTTATCTTAGATTTTGACTCATCAGTACCATTACAGGATGCTACCATCATTCTTAGTCGGCTTTTTCTGCATGCAGCCACAGCCGTTATTGATTATGGGATAGATAGTGTTACATTTCCTCCCAGTAGCACAGTGTCGATTTCTGAGCTAATAGAGACTCTATCATCAGACGAGTGTGCTTCCAGGTCATTAGATAGAGAGGCATGTGGGACTACGATTGATATTAGACATGATCATATCCCTTCTGACTCTACCGAAACTCGAGATTTCCTCTCCATAGAGGAAAACTTGGAGAGTATAGCCTTTGGTTATTATGAACATATGTTTGGAGATATGTTGATGAGATTCTCATTATCTATGACATTAAGTCAAAACCGCTGGTGGCACGTACTCCGAAGGCCGAACCTATTTCAGTTGCAGATCCTTTAGTCGTTCCTTCTAGTATCAAGAATGTTGGGCCCCCTTTTCACACAAATTCATATAAGGGCTATATTGATGAGGAGATAGAATAGATTGCAGCAGAATTTGATCTCTTTCTTTCATCTACCTCAGATACAACACCGATGTCTTTGCAGTCACACAGAGTTGAGGATACAATGTCAAAGGATGATTCTTCATCGTCTTATCTCAATGCCGATTACGATAGTGATCCAGAGACTGTGACACAGCTTACAAAGGTCTGTTTTGTCCATTTATTCGACCGCCTAGGCCGCTCCTCACCAATCAACACAGATCAGGGATCCTCCAAATCAGATATGGATATCTTTGAGGACGACCCTGATGTCGACCTTTCGCTTCTACATTCCATCGTTCCTAGGTCTCGCAGGAAGGCCACTCTTCGGCTTTCTTGAGCATGTGCAGGTCGTTGATTTGTTCATTTTTAACTTGTACATACGTGTTTTCAATTTTATTACATTCATTCTTTCATTTTTTTACACCCCTAGCTCTCTCTTACGATTTTTTCTATACTTAGTATGTACTTTATCCCAAGTATAGGGGGTATAGACATTATGTTGTTTATATCATTTTGTTTTATTACCCCTGTTATTTGTTATACTTAGGGTATGCTTTACCCTAATTATATGGGGGCAATATCGCTCATTTTCATCTTTTGATTGTTTTTTATTTTTGTATCGTCTAATCTCTCGCTTGTCCCTAAACTGTTGATATTCTTCTCTATACTTAGGGATATTTTTCCCTAAGTATAGGGTGGACTGGTCGAGTCGTTGATTGTGTACATTCTTTTGACCTTGATCATCTTCGTTTTTGACTCTGTTATACTTAGAATTATTTGATCCTAAGTATAGAGGGGATGATTGACTTTTATTCTTTATTCATTATTCTTTTGATTCGTTGTAGTATAGAATTCTTTTCACCAATATATACTTAACCTGAGTTATTTCTTCCTTTGTCGCTTATTTGGTCACTACGAGGATATAGTTCACGCTAAGTATAAGGGGTGTCATATATATATATATATATATATATATACATACTTTAGAAGCCTTAACTCATACTTTATTTCTTTTTTAATAATATGGCTCTAAAAGTATGGGTGTATATGTTGGGTTTTTAACAGCTGATAGAAAACTGTAAACATGACTTACTAATAAAAAAAGTTGTCTTAAAAATTCTATATAAAATATGTTGTAAAATACTTGGATAAAATTCTTAATTATATAAATTAATAAATAAAATTCTTTTGTAAAATCTTATATAAAGTCCATATAATCTTGTATATATAATTTGTATAAAGTTCTTTGTAGAAATGTACATAATTCATGTAAAATTAGTGTAAATTGATTTAATTCACTAATTCCTTCAAAAATTACTAAAAAATAATTAAAAGTTTTAAAATTCAATAAAAATTTGCAAAATTTAAAAATCACATAAAAAGCTTAATCCAAAAAAGTTCACATCAAAAATTATTACATTCATTCACATTTTTCAGAAAAAGTTTGATTCTTGAATCTAATGAATCTAAGTCTGAGAGATGGAGCTTGGTTTAGGCCTTAATCCACTTAATTCTAAAGGGACTTTATTAGGAACTAGAATTAAGACTCTTCAGGTGTTTTCGACTTAATTCTTTGGGTTCCATGGGACCGTGTTCGGAATTCAACTTAAACTTCCCTAAGTAGGACACATGGTGTCATCCGCTTAACTTTTCTCTATTTAAATAAAATTTTAACTCATGCACTCTACACTTACCTCAACTTGCATGGAGTTGCAAAGGGCGATCCATTTTGGTGGACCCCAAAAAATGGACGGAAATAAAAGATTATATAACCGTCAGGGCACCATAGATAAATGCAGCGCAACAATAATTCTCCACCAAAAAGTAGCCAAATACACCAAATATAAATATGACCACAATGGTCAAAGCTTTAGAAAGTATGCATTATCTTAGTGGAGACTTAGCTAAACTGCCTAAGCTTCACAAGGAGTTGTGACTACATTGGTCACACTCCAGTTCTCTTCACATTCTACTTTCTTCTCTCTCTACTCGATTGTGGACAAACACGACCTGACCTAAGAAGGAAATACCCCCTACTCAAGGATAAAGTAAATGGATGAGGGCCTAATGGGAGTGTATTACTGAGATAGGCAGTTTCTTCGCTTCTTTAAGCAGGAAGAGCTAACACCCTTCACACAAAGTACAAATTGACTTCAAAGCTGAAAAGTTTACGTGATGGATGGGTGGTTCTGAGCTGGCTGTTGAGGTGAACCTGGATAATAATGTGTGAAACTTGAGGGACATCGAGGCTTAAATCCTAATTCTAATAAGGACCCGACCCAATATTATTCCAAAGGTCTACTTTAAGTTATAAATTTTAGGAGATGTGAGATTCAGTTTAAAGAAACAAGCATGTTCTAAGTTCTTTTATTTTTCCTTTTTATTTTTCTTTTTCTTGCACTTATTTATATAATAAGTGTTTGCTAAGGGACTAGGAAAAGTAAAGTATAGGAGAATGATGAATCTATGACTCACCGCTGTCATCCTTTCATTTTGGCTAAAATCCTTGGTAAAATACATGTAAATATTCACTAATTCTCACTAATTGATATTATAACCACATTTATTAATATTACATATTTAACAATTATTTTATCTAAAATAAAATAATAAAGAGAAAAGGAGAAAAGTAAAAGAAAAGAAGGATGTATATAAAATAAATACAGACTGATCCAAACCCTGAGACCGGGTCAATATTGACTTGGTCGACAAAATAAATATGCAGGGGGAGATAAGGATCTTAATGTATAAAAATGTCAGAAAAGTTAGATCAAAAAAATACATAAACACATTTTCCACGGTGTAAATATTCACCTATTTTATTTATCATCAAGATCACTTCAAACTAAAATATTTTCTTCGCAAAAGTTGTTTATAAAAATATATACTAATTTATAAAAATATCATAAAAAATAATTCATGAATAAATAATTAATTATGATGAACCGAAAAAGCCATAAAAGCCGACTTCCAAGGTGCATAACTGTTTATAGAAAACTCCAAATTGACGAAACACACTTTTAAACTTTGTTTTATAACTAATACACTTTGTTAAAAATATCAAAAAAATATTAGAATAAACAGGTGAGTTTTGTGTTTGGGCCCCTTTGTCTATATGTATTATATGTAGAAACTTCCTGATTTTCTAATTAATTATTCTTAACCTCATTTAACTTAATTTCTTTTCTAAATGTATTTCTAAAAATTAATAGAAAATTATAAGAATGTAACTTAAGTTAAAATATCAATAAATCCAGAAGCCACGAAGCTGTGACCTAAATTTTCCAGACCACATGACTCGGCCATATGGACTTTGAATTGGGAAAGCTCACTTTTAATGTTTGTTTTATAGAATTATCAATCGAATGACACTTATTTCACTAAAATCGGAGTTAATATGCAAAAAGTGGGTTTTCGGACCCTATTGGAATAAAATGTACAATGAATATGTCATTTATTATATCTATATACTTTATTAATATTCTATTATTATATTAAATTAAATTTTATTTTATTTATTTATGTATTTAATAATATATTTACTTAGTATCTAATTAATTTATTATTATTTAATTATTTATTAATTTATTCAATTATATATTTTATTATTTATTCACTTAATTACTTATTTAATATTTAATTATCTATTTAATTATTTCATAATTAATTAATTTAATCTAATTATTAATTAGTTATTAATTGTTTACTTTAATTAATCATTTAACTGATTATTTTCAACTTCTCTTCTCTATCCTCCATTCTCTTTCTTTTTCCATGTTTTTCCCTTTTCTTCTTCCTCTGCCTGTATCGTCGTATTCTCCCATGCACCTCACATCCGCCACCACGTCCAACCTCTTCAACTACCGGCAATTAGGCCAGTACTCTAACTGACCTTCGATGACCAGAATCCCCTCCGGTGTCCATACCCACTTGCGTGACATCCAAGTTTCCTCCCCTATTTATAGCTCTAGACCTCCATCGCCTGCTCGAATCCGCCATTAGCATACATCCTTCTACCATTGAGATCCAAGCATGAGAGAAAGCATGTGACAATCGTGTTATCTTATGTTCGTCGAGTGAGGTTCGGGAACGAGATTCCGGCGAGATCACTGGTGTAGAAGCCTCTGCTCCGTCGCTACACGAAGCCTTCGCATCCTCCTTGTCGCGTTAGAGGCCACAACTTCTGGAGCTGTTGCTCTAGGTTCCCAAGCGAAACTTCGTCCTCCAGGTTAGTTTCCTGTAGACTCATTTTCTCTTTGTTTCCCCCTCTCTTCTATCCGCGATTCCTCCCTTTTCCATCATTCTTCTCCGATCCTTCCATTTCTTCTATCAATCCATTTGACTCTTACTCGAACTCTTGCCATCGATCACCTCATTTCAATTTCTCTATTTCTCCGTATTTCCATTCATTTCTGATCATCTCAGACCTAAGCTATCTAAACTCCGATCCTAGTCCCTCGTCCTGCTAAGGATCGTCCATCCAGTTCACCCTTACTTCCTCAATTTCTGGTCGAGGATTCATCCTCGAGCCGAGTTTCCAATCTGTAGGTTATACTCCTGTAGGATTCCCATCCGTAAGCGAGCATCTTCACCACCACCTACACCGCCTCGGATCACTTGGGGCATGCAACCGCCTTTGCTCGAGAACTCTCCTCCACTGCAAGTTGCAGGCAACGATCCATCGAATCTCCTAGAGTTGTGTACGAAGCCTTCAATGAGGACCTGCACATGGAGATCTGAAGTAAACAATATAGAGTATCTCACAGTCGATCGAGCTTCATCGATATCAATCGAAGTTCTGGTCGAGATTTGACTCCAGGGATCGGATCCTCCGCCTCGACGAGAGCCGCCTCTTGAAGTTATCTAACCTTAAATTGTACGTCAACCATCAGATAGGATCTGTCAGTCCATGTTCAAACTCGACCTAACCGTTAGATCCAACTACATCGGATGGTTCAGAACATCCCACCGCACAACCGCTTAACAACCACATCATGCGTCAACAGCATCAGTCGTTGATCATATGTAGATCAATGGTCCCGAAGAGCCGCCATTTATCCATCGTTTTTTTTGCATTGCTCGCGCCACTCACGTGCGACTCCAGATATTTTGGATAATTTGCAGATTATACTCCAAACTCTTATGAATTTGCTTTTAGGTCTAGGTGTTGAATCCATCACATGAATATCACGTGAGGTCAAGGAGATTTGCGCTGAATACTCCCGGACTCTTCCAAACATACAAGAAAAGCTCTGTAGCTACTAAGCACACGTATTGCACATGTAGTGCTGAACCTTTGCGGTTTACCCCTCCGTGTTTCATCTAACTACGATAAACTCCCTATTTTTTGTATTTTACATCAGTACCCCTATATTGTGCATATAATTCATACCATTAAATACATATTAACAACAATACTAAAATATAAAAATATTATAACAATACGTGTTCATACCTTATTTCATACTATATACAGTATTAAATCATATTTAAAAAAAACAAAAATATTTTCTATTTTTAACAAATCATTTAAAAATGCAAAATTATATAACAAACTTCATAAATCATAAAAAATATAAAACACTTTTAAAAATATACAATAAATTACCTAAGTATAATTTACTATATTTTACATAATAAACCAAAAATAAAATAAAAATTGAATATTAAAATCAATAAAAATACAGATACATAAAACTTGTAAAATTCATAACTAAGACAATAAAAAACGCATAAATACATACGATATATCATTTTGAAGGTATTTTCATCTACTCTATAATACAACAACAACAACAACAACAAAGCCTTTTCCCACAATTAAGTAGGGTCGGCTACATGGATTATTCGCCTCCATTCAGATCTATCTTGGGTCAATCTCGAACTTATATCCAAAAAGCTAAGATCCCTTCGTATAGTCTCTTTCCAACACTTCTTGGGCCGTCCTCGCCCTCTCTTAGCCGGCTCAACATCCCAACACTCGCATCTCCTAACCGGTGCATCAGTTGACCATCTTTGCAAATGACGAAACCATCTTAAGCGGTTTTCTTGCATCTTATCCTCGATCGGAGCTACACCAACTTTCTTTCTAATTGCATCATTCCGAATCCGATCTTTACGTGTATGTCCACACATCCATCTTAGCATTTTCATTTCTGCTACAGCCATTCTCTGCACATGTCTATGGTTCACAGGCCAACATTCAGAACCATAAAGCATAGCAAATCTCACGGCTGCTTTGTAAAACTTTCCTTTAATTTTTAAAGGAATTTTCTTATCACAAAGAACAGCGGAGGCTCCTCTCCACTTTAGCCAGCCTGCATTTATTCTATTAGTAACATCTCCATCAATTTCCCCATCATGTTGCAAAATAGATCCCAGATATCTAAAAGAATCTCTCTTCTGAATGTTATCGTCACCAATCTTCACCTTGATTCCTTCACCATTGCTTCCATCAAAGGTGCATTCCATATATTCCGTCTTAGCCCTACTTATACGAAAGCCTTTAGTCTCCAATGCATGTCTCCAAACCTCAAGCCTCTCATTTACTCCATCTCTAGTCTCGTCAATCAACACAATATCATCAGCAAATAACATACACCAAGGTAACTCATCCTGAATGTGACTTGTCAACTCGTCCATAATCAAAGTAAAAAGAAATGGACTCAAAGCTGAACCTTGATGTAAACCAATGTTGATATCAAAATAGTCAGTCTTCCCCGTCGGGATCCTTACACAAGATAAAGCCTTATCATACATATCCTTTATGAGATTAATGTATAGGACAGGTATTTGTCTCTTCTCCAAAACTCTCCATAGTATCTCTCGTGGGACGGAATCATAAGCCTTCTCCAAATCAATAAAGATCATATGGATATTCTTCCTTTTAGCTCTATAAATCTCCATTGTTCTCCTCAGCAAATGGATGGCTTCAATAGTTGAGCGACCTGGCATGAATCCGAATTGGTTTTCTTTTACTTGGGAAACTTGCCTCAACCTTCTTTCGATCACACATTCCCAAATTTTCATAGTGTGACTCATCAGCTTGATACCTCTGTAATTTGAACAATTTTGAATGTCTCCTTTGTTCTTATAAAGAGGCACCACGATACTCCTCCTCCAATCTTCAGGCATTTTCTTGCTTCGCCAAATAACATTGAATAGATTCGTAAGCCAAGTCAAACCACTCTCACCTAAAACTTTCCATACTTCTACAGGGATGTCATCCGGTCCAACACCTTTCCCAGGTTTCATAACCTTCAAAGCCTCCTCTACTTCTTTTCTTTGTATTCGTCTATAGCATGCACGATTCAAGTAACTTTCACTACTAGCTAGAACACCCAAAGTGATCTCTCTACTTCCTTCTCCAATGAAAAGTTTATGGAAGTACTGCTCCCATCTAGTCTCTATATCCTTCTGAGTAACAAGCACATGACCTTCCTCGTCCTTAATGCTACTCTATAATACAAATTAAACAAAAATATTTTCTCACTTTTTACTATTTTAAAATCAAAAAGTAAATTCTCTTTTCAATAAAAATAAGCTTTTAACTTTAAAAATCAAATAAAAATTACAATCATTTTCTAAAAAAGTAACATAAAAACTACAAAATATAAATAAAACACATAAAAACTTCAATATTAAAACCAACTATAAAAATATAAAATCTATACCTATATTTTTCCATAGGTATATTAAAATCACAAAAACAATACAAAATTAATAAAAATCAAATAAAAATACAAAAAAAATTACCTAAAAATAATAAAAAAATTGGGAAACCCATAGACCACAATTTTTTATTATTTTACCTTAGTTTTTAATAGTTTTTCTCCCTGAGTTCGACACTCCTGTACATAACGCTATACATATCAAGTTTAGGAGTATAAATAAAAACAATAAATTTTCTGGTAAAATTACCCGACCGACACAATGGTGATAGTTTCTTCTTGTAGAACTATCAGGTTGGTTGTTTTTTCAGATAGCTGATGGAGTGCATTCATTGTACATGTAATAATTGGTGTCCCTTTGTATACCCCCGGCTTGTGTGTATAAGGAGGGGTAGAGCTCATTTGTAAACAACACACTTAGAGTAAGTCTCTTTCTAATAAGAAAGAGGAGTTTAGTGCCATTACTATTATGTCCTTCTGCATGACTGCTTGTGTTTGAGTGTTCGAGCGATGTGGTTATTAGGCATGCTGGTGTACGTATACATACATAGGGGGAAGGTTGGTTAGCTTGCGAGAAGCTAACGCTGTAAAGGTTAGTCTCAAAAATCGGTGTTGAGATTTTATCCCTGTGACAACTGGTATCAGAGTTGAGCGATGGAACCCAACACCAGTGATTGCATTGCTTCCTTTGAGGGAGTCGTGATGGAGATCAATTCACGCTAGGTACTCATGCCCAATGTTTAGCTCATCTGGAGGACGACGCATGCATGGGATCGTTAGACAACGACATCAGGAGTACATGTTTGGCTGATGCGGTGAGAGCACTTGGGGAGAAGCTAGAGGAGCTTGAGTCCTTGATGCAAGAGCTACAGGAGGAACTCTCCATCATCAAGAAGGCAGTCGTGAATAGGTGCAGATCCAGCAATGCGCGAAGGCCAAAGGTCCTAGAGCCCAAGTCCTTCTCAGGTACGCAGTGCGCCAAAGAATTGTAGAATTACTTATGGGATATGGAGGTGTATTTCAAAGCTGTCAAGACTCTTGAGGAGAAGAAGGTATCCTTGGCAGTGATGTGCCTATCTGACCATGTGAATCTATGGTGGAGGAGTCATACATACGAAGGAATACCATACATCCCATCTTAAGATGAGTTAGTGAAGGAGCTGAACGAGCAATTTCTACCCACCAACACTACTTGGGTAGCAAGGAGGAACTTTGAAGGCTGAAGCAGATGGGAACCATACAGGAGTACATGAGGCACTTCTCATCGCTGCCGCTGGATATCAAAGGTATGTCTGAAGAATACAAACTCTTTAATTTCATGGTGGGTCTTCAAAACTAAGCTCAGGAAGAGCATAGGAGGCAAGGGGTGAAGGATCTCCAGACAACCATCACTGTAGCAGATGCGTTGGGTGACCATAAAATCCAACCAACCATCGAGAAGACGGAGACCGAGAAGTAAAAGAGCAAGCCTAAAGAAAAGAGCAAGGGAAAGTTCAAGAAGTTCGTAAAACTGATACTTCAGGGGAGGGAGCATAATCCTCCAAGAAGACCGAGCAACTAAGTGGAAGGGTTGCTTAATCTGCGACGGACCACATCAGTCACGAGAGTTCTTGAAGCAAGAAAAGATGAACTCCATGACTATGGAGAAGAACTCAGACCAAGAGGCACGCATGGCGAACCTCAAGTTGTTACCAACGTTCGCTTGTGTCCATTGAAGTCGGGCAAAGAGGAGAAAACAAAGGTGGAGCGTAAAGATCCAGAGTTGGTGTACCTCGATGTTGTTGTACACAAGAAGACCCTTTCAGCCATGATAGACACTAAAGCGATGCACAACTTTCTCTCTAGCAAAAAAATTAGGAGCTTGGGAGTTTCCTTGGATAAGAGGGAGTGTCGTGTGAAGCTTTCCAACTCCGATTCACTAAAGATCGAAGGTGCGACAAACTGCACTGTCCAGTTGGGTGATTGGCAGGGAAAGGTACGCTTCCTCATAGCGCCTCTCAACGAATTCCAAGTCATTTTGGGAGTCGAGTTCTTGAAGAAGGCAAAGGCGTATGTGACTCCTTATCTGGTAGGAGTCTTATTTGTGTTGTAGATAGCCCCGGCTTCATCATGGCTATCAAGAAGAAAAGACAGGTCAGAGCCATGTCCGTGATGCAAGTCTGCAACGGGCTGAAGAAAGGGGAGACGACGTACTTGGCTACGGTATATGTCTAAGAAAAAGGCAATGAGATACAACCATGCCCAAGGCAGTACAGAAGATGTTGGGCGAGTTTAAGATGTGATTTCGATGGAGCTACCCAAGGAGCTTCCACCGAGCAAGACGTGGATCACGCCATTGAGCTACTGCCAGGTACGGTGCCCCCTGCACTTGCATCATACAAGATGCCCCCTGCATATTTGAAGGATTTGCGGAGATAACTCAAGGAGCTGGTGGATGCTGGCCTAATGCGTCCAAGCAAGGCCCCCTATGGAGCACCGATGATGTTCCAGAAGAATAAAGATGGGAGCTTGCAGATGTGCGTAGACTACTACACGCTGAATATTGTGACAATGAAGAACAAGTACCACATCCCCAATGTTGAAGACATGTTTGATTGCTTGGTCCATGCCAAGTATTTTTCAAAGATGAATCTCAGCTTTAGATACTACCATGTCCACATCAAGGAGGGAGACGAGCTGAATACGACATGTGTGACACACTACGGTTCTTTTGAGTTCCTTGTAATGCTGTTTGGGTTGACTAATGGCCTAAATACATTATGTACCTTGATGAATGATGCCCTCCACAAGTATATTGACTATTTTGTTGTGGTTTACTTGGATGACATAGTGGTATCCAGTAGGACCCTATAGGAGCATGTCAAGCATCTACGGATGGTGATTGAGAAATGGAGGCAGAACCAGCAATACTTGAAGCTAAAGAAGTGCACCTTTGGTCAGGAGACCATATTCTTCCCCGGGCATATCATTGGTGGAGGCATGATACACATGGATCATAGGAAGAATCAGGTAATTGAATAGTGGGCAATCCCCACAAAGGCAATGGATATGTGATCCTTCCTCGGATTGGAGAACTACTATAGGAAATTCATCAAAAGATATTACAAGAAGGTGGCACCCCTGACGGACCTGCTTCGGAAGGATCAAACTTAGAGATGGACGTATGAATGTCAGGAGGCATTTCAGAAGCTGAAGAGGGCGATGGCGGAAGAACCGATTCAATGACTTCTAGATTTTGAGAAGTCATTCTAAGTCCATAGGGGCCCGTCCGATTATGCACTTGGAGGTGTACTGGTACAAGATGGGCACCTTGTGGCATATATGAGCTGTAAGCTGAATCCAGCAAGGAGGAGATATTCTTTGCATGAGAAGGAAATGACAACAGTGGTCCATTATCTGAGGACATGGCACCACTACCCCTTGGATCAAAGTTCGTGGTGCAAACGGATAACGTGGCAACAAGCTGCTTTGTCACACAAAAGAAGTTGAGTCCCAAGCAAGCAATATGGCAAGACTTTCTTGTCGAATTTGACTTCGAGCTTCTCTACATGCTTGGGCATACCAACCAGGTAGCAGAAGCTCTCTCGAGGAAGAGCGAACCAGAAGAGACGAAGGGTGCAGTGATCACATCGATCACTAACATGTCTGGAGACATGCTCGAACGCATCCGGGAGCAAACACATGAGGATCCAGTTACTTCACGCTTGGTGCAGTGCGTGAATAATGGAGAAGTCTGGAGATTCTGGATAGAGGAAGGCATCCTCAACACGAAGGGCAGAAGGCCCTATGTCCACTCGAGCAGTGACTTGAGGAAGATGTTGCTAAAGGAAGCACACGATATACAGGGGGCTGGTCATCCAGGGGTGGAGCACAAGCTGGCACTCCTCTCCTCGAGCTACTTCTAGATAAAGATGGAGGAAGACATGGAAGTCTATGTGTGTATTTGTCTTGTATGTAACAAGACAATACTAAGAGAAAGAAGATAACAGGACTACTGGAGCCCCTACCTATTCCTTAACATCCGTGGGAGAGCATCTCTATGGACTTCATTATTGGGTTCTCAAAGGTGGACGGGAATAATGCGGTGATGGTGGTAGTTGATCGCTTCTCCAAATACAAGATCTTCGTACCAGCACCCTAGGAGTGCACAACAGAGACTACATCGAAGCTCTTCTTGCAGGACGTGGTGAAGAAATGTGGCATACCATTGGACATCATGAGTGATCGCGATGCTCGGTTCGCAGATCAATTCTGGACGATCTTATTTGAGATATTGGGATTCGATCTTAAGTTCTCCACCAGCAATCACCCATAGACGAATGGTCAGACGGAGCGGATTAATGCCTTGCTGTAAGAGTACTTCAGGCATTATGTGACAGCCAATCAACACAATTAGGTGAGTTTACTGGATACTAGCCAATTCTACTATAATCTGCAGCAGACCTCCAATACAGGATGGAGTCCATTGGAGATTGTGATGGGAAGGCAACATGTGACACCGCACGAAGTGGCTAAGCAGAGTAGCCAAGGACGGTGTCCAGCCGCACACCTCTTTGCAATGGAGAGGTAGGATCGGTGGGAGGAAGGGGAAGGACGCGTTGGCTCATGCTCAACACACGATTAAGAAGATAGATGACAAGAGCCATAGGCTGGTCGAGTTCCAGGTTGGGAAGAAGTTGCTGCTAAAGCTAACACCCCAGATTTGGAAAAAATATTGAGGAAGACAGTGCACAGGGTCTCATTCCTCATTATGATGGACCCTTTGAGATAGTTCGACGTATGGAACCACTCGCCTATCAACTACGTTTCTGGAGAGACTGAGGATGCATCTCGTATTCCATGTCAACTTCTAGAAGGAGTACCATGAGGATAGAGAATATAGCACAAGGAGGGCATCAAAACATGCCCCTCCTAACGTCTGGGTTCAGCATACGAAGGTAGATGAGAAGATTCTTGACAGGCGTGTAGAGAGTCAGAGCAAGAAGAACCAAGGGATCTTTTTCCTTGTCAAATGGAAGGGACTCCCAGAGGATGAGGCAAGGTGGGAATGTGATACAACCTTGTGGTAGTTCGAGGACCTCATCGAGGATTTCTTGGATACGCAGGATCAGACGCGAACGTCTGATAGATCGGGTTGGGGAGGCATGTAACACCCCCAACTCCCGAGGTGCAGGAATAGTGTGTGATATCGGTTATCGCACGCCTGTGTGGTTTGGTGGCCACACAATGGAGTTTTGGATTACTTCACCTTAGCGTACGAACAACTAAGAAAGGGGTTTAACGCATTAAGGTTCAGAGACCGCAGGTTCCCCTTGGCACAATAGAAGTGTTCGGTGGCACTTGATAGAGCAGAGCTGCAACACCCTACTTAGGAGCATGGGGCTCACTAATGATGTGGTGTGATGACATGGAGCTTGGACGTGACAGAAGACATGGCATGCTGATGCAGTGGGCGATGTGGCGTTGATCACAGAAGATGAAGAGTTCTTGCATTCATTGTAGATGTAATAATTGGTGTCCCTTTGTATACCCTCAACTTGTGTATACAAGGAGGGGTAGAGCTCATTTTTAAACAACGCACTTAGAGTGAGTCTCTTGCTAATAAGAAAGAGGATTTTAGTGTCATTGCTCTTGTGGCCTTGTTCTTAAGTGCTTGTGTTTGAGTGTTCGAGTGGCGTGGTTATTTGACGTGACGGTGTACGTCTACACGCATAGGGAGAAGGCTGATTAACTTGCAAGAAGCTAACACCACACAGATTAGTCTCAAACATCGGTGTTGGGATTTTATCCATGTGACACTTACTATGTTGCATATTGAATACCTCTAGGCATGAGTCCATTTACGTTGGTTTATGGAATAGAGTACCGTCTCTAAGTTAAGATACATGACAAGTACAAGTGAGTAATAAAAACACATAATATGGATTTTGTGAGATACGTGAGAAAATGACTTTTAAGACTAAGTGAGCTTGCGGAGCTGAGAGCCCAAGCTTATGAGAATCACTTGACCTACAAGTCCAAGAATAAGTAATGGCATGGCATATATTTATGGGGAGTTCTTTAATATTGTTAGATTATGTAATAATATATGGGTAATTTGATATCAGCAAGATCCAATTGCCATTAACGCTTGTGTTCTTCGAAGCAAAGGCAGACAAAGTTGGGATTTCTAAGAGGTCTCCAATTTATCCCCAATTTTGCCTCACCTCTTATAAGTTGTGAAGGGTGTAAGCCCTAGATATATAGTAACGAGAGAGTTGAGGAAGCGACTTGTGTCTAGGAGTGAAAGTCCAACCAATATCGGAATAGCTGATTTTTCACGAAATTTGTTTCAATAGAAAGTACTATGTCTATGGCCCAATGTAGAGAAGTCAATAGTGTAGCTTTCGCTTGAATAACCCCAGGGAAACTTCGAATACAAGCAATCATCCCTTATACATACAGATGTTTTATTTGGTACGATAAAATCCAGAGGGAAACAACCTAGATCTTCAGCTAAGGTCCCTAAGAAATCAGTAAGTGGAAAAGAAAGTATTCGAGTGATATCAATAGCACCGGAAATGTATCAAGGCTCAAGTAATTAACTGAAGAGATGAGACCAAACTTTTTGTGTCAGTAACATGGCGTTATGTTAATCAGAGAAAGATTTTAGTGACAAGACCTGGAGGTATCAGAAGTGAGAATGTTGACATGAGTAATGATAAATCAAATGAAAAACATGATCGTGTGCCAGTGGTAGGCTTTCTTTGTTCAGTCCAGAATCCAGTTGAAAACTGCATCTTCCAACTGCTTCCACGTGTCAATGTAATCTATTGCATGAGTGGACAAAGTATTCACTCTCAACTTGGAGTCATGTAGCCTATGAAGCCCTGCAAGGTGCACGTGACAAGTGGCACCTAAGTTAATCCAATCAATATATCTAGGAAGAGTACAATTCAACTTATCAAAACAGAGACAAAGTTTTGACCTTTCTTTGTTTTCTCATACTCAGGACCATGTTTCTGACTTGGCTAGTGCATCTTGACTGATAGTTGGGTTTTTCTTTCTACCTACAGACTGGAGTCGCACTTATAGATGATGTGGAACTAAACAACAGAGTTGGGTAATTGGATCAGAGAGAGATCCAATATTATAAAATATTATAACATGTATCAATCAAAATGTTTAGTTATTCATTGTACGACTCAAACGTCTAAAACTCTTTTCTATGTGGAAGGAATATATATGTCATTCCCCAAATATTTGATTGAAATCCTTGACCCTTTCACATATTCTTAATTTCGAGTCATTCTAAAAAGATCAAATCCCATGGTAAACCAGTGGACATTTGTGTATGATGTAGACCCTTAATTTTCAAGAACCATGAACCAGAATGAGAGACTGGGGAATCACTAAAAAAACACTCTTCTGGTAACTAAGCCATAGTAACAGCATTCTCCAGCACTCAAACATCTCTTTACTGAAGAAGATTTCATTGCCTAAATGTTCACAATGAAAATTCCATCACACATCACAGGAAACTTTTCTGTAGACACAAGTTTGTGTCCACAGATTGTTTGTTGCAATAAAATTATAGGTACTAAGCTTTTTGGTAATGGGTATTGGTGATGTTAATGTTCAACCCCGTTGCCACAAGCTAAAATTGCACATCTATAGCTTCTTGTAATAGTGTGTTTGGTTTTAGTGCATAAAACTAAGCACTAGATGAGAGAACCCTTTATTAATTTTCTGTGCTACGTAATTCCTTTTTTCCATTTATCTTCTACATAAAACAACTTGTAAATATCTGTAGATTGAACTTGTTCCACGATGCATGCTGTATGTATTTCCGCTCGTCCTTCATCATGATAAACGCACACTGACGAGTGACGAGAGGAGAATAAACAGAAAACGTAGCAGCAATTGAAAAACTATACAAATAAATCAGACCATCCCCTGTTCAGAGATCGTATGGCACACTTCAAACAAAATATCCAAATGCTTATGTATCAATTGAGATGTGGGAACTGTTGCATCTTTAAGCAGCAAAATTATAAGCTGGAAGGAAAAAAAGAATATTGAGAAAAGAAGAGCTTACTATATTGTCATGGACATCAGGTTCATAAGAATGATTCTCTTGGATAGAAGCAGGGATGACGACTGTGTTCCCTTCTCTGTCATAATTAATTTTCTCGGAATTCGAAAAACTCAAGATGCCTTTATTTCTCTCATCCCTCAATGCAGAAGTCTGGCTTGTGCAGCAAACTGGATGGTCTCCATTAATCCTTTCTTTCCTTGCAGTCTCAAAACTTTGAGTGATGGGATAATCCCCGCTCTTCCAAACGTTCCATGGAGGAATTGCACCCTGAAAGAAACATCATCCAAATTATGCACGAGCTTTCCACGTTTAACATCACACTTCATAGTTGATAGTCGTCATTTTCTCGGATGCAGCTCTTGCCAATGATAGTTCACGCAAGATTCAATGAAGCATCCTCATGATATGCTCCTACTAATCTCATTGGAATAGAGAGGAAGGATGACTTAACTTCACATGGAATAAACATGCCCTCAATTGACCAAAATAAAGTGATCGTTTCTTACTAATCAGTAGGTATGTTATATCGCTTAAGTATCACAAAATTCGAATGTTGCCATCCCCAGCTCAACGAGTAATTAATCATTGGTAGTTATATGTAGTATAATATAACAAGTTTTTGCCCATATTATCTTTGTTAGATCCCATTGTTAAATACGTGATAATGAATATTATTCATAGCGAAGTTATATTTTGTTATTATAATTCATAATAAATATGAAATTCACTGCTAAAAATTAATATAACGACAACTATATATACTCTGGGACGTTTTTATCAAAAAAAGTATACTAAACATTTTGTAATATATGAATAACCATTGTTATATAATTTGTCAATAATAATAATATAACAATGAATATATATTTATTGCTAATCAAAAGAATCAAGTGATAAATAATATCCATTGATATGCATTTAACTATGTAAGATATGACAACTAATATTAAATGATTATACCTTAGGACAATTTTGTCATAGTGTTTTCTAATTATTATTTAATACCACTATTAAAAATCTAAAATTTTATGACATAGATTTTACAACTGGTTGGTGGTGGTTGAGATTTTTTTAATCTTCGTACCCTATAACGATAGTTTTAGGATTTGAGTCAGAGATCCTTTTCAGATCCATTTATATATGTTGTATTGAATAAATCCCTTTATGGTTATGACTGCTTCTCATCCTTTTTCTTACCGCTTTTCCACCATATTGAGAGAGCCACCGTCATCACCTTGGACATAACCTAATTACTAGTTAACCATATAAATCTTGTGTTATGATCATGTTGTGATTGCTTATCTACATGTATGATTTTCATTCTACTTTCTCTATGTGTGACAACTTGTATGAGATATTCAATTTTGTTTGAAGTAAGGTGGACATAGTATCACGCGAGATAAAGATGAAGTTCACTAGTCAGAATGACTTTTCCCCTCCAACAAGTTAGGATGTGTTCCCTTCTCAAGATGCAGGGAATATAGGCATTGCTGGACAAGAACAGAGCGAAGGCATCGAGTGCTTGCTATTGCTATAACAAGAACAAAAGGCATATTCAATGATTATTGTGCTTTTTTATTGAGATCAATGCAGAGATCGTCCATGAGAAGACTAATGTGAGTCTTTTGATTGATACTAGAAAGTCTATATGCGACGAAGACTTTGACCAACATATTGTTGTTAAGGAATATATTTTATCACTTGTATGCAAGAAAATAGAGCAATAAGATCATCTAAATATATTAGTTCTACATTTGAGATAGATAAATGGAAAATAGAGGACAAACATGTCGCTTTGATTCTATTTAATTTTTTGCTACTATCATTTAAGAACGTTATTTAGTTGTTCATAATCAATAGAATGACTGCATATCTCGTAGCAGTTAATGATAGAAGACTTAGTATCTCAATCACGCCAGGTTATTTACTCAACCGCGCCAAGTTGTTCATAAAGGATGAGTGCATATCTCGTAGAAATTAATGATACAAGACTTAGTATCTCAATCACGTCAAGTTAACTACTTAACTTGACTCATTTGACACCTCTGAATCTATATTCTTATGTAAAGGACCATAATCAAGAGTGTTACTTGGATATATATCTTTAGATAAGATTGTCGTATCTACTAAGACTATGAATACACTATGAATATCGCTTTTGGATGTTAGTTGTGTCCTCCATCTAACTCCTTAGATCAATAACTAGGCATCAACCACTATAATAAAACTATTTAGATCAATAGTTGTATGAAATCTAAAATGACCATTTTACATGTCCCTAAGCATACAAAAGAACCTTACAAATAATGCAAATATAAATATGTTTTATTTCAGAGAATTGCACAATCGTAATAATATTTATTACATAATGGACCGCCATGAGCTTACACATCCCTTGGAGCCATTCAAGGACACTCTCAAACTCATGCTCATTACATGATAGTAAAATGCATGGGAGTTACATGCTTGGTAAGTGGGTGAACAACATCATGGACAGAGGCAACCTCTATCACCATATTTTTCGTATATCCCAAATTATGTGATATTTCTCTCCACGTACTTGCTCTTTTGATGCGACTTAGATTCCTTTGCTTGTACTATGTTTGCAATGTTATGGCGGAGTAACAGAATGAGAGAATCTCTTGAGGAAATTATGCTATGTTCTATGTTGATCTTGTAACCACAAAGCCTCCTTAGCACCATCTAACGCGTTAATGCACTCTACTTTTATGAATACAACTTCTTGTTTCTTCAGCTCAAAATAACACCATTCAACAAAAAGATGAACCATAAGGTTGATTTTCTATCATCTGCAGTAGATTGGAAGTCTGGATCAGTGTATCCTAAAACTTGTAGATTTCTATCTTTATAAACCATAACATAACCGTGAGTTCTTCTTAAGTACTTGACCATGTATTTTACTACAGTCTAGTGTTGTTCCATTAGCCGAATTGATAACATCCTACCATTCCCATTACATAGTAGATATCTATTCTTGTACACATCACAACATACATTCGGCTTCAACATCTAATTCATAAGGGCATCCAACCATAGCCTGTTTATCCTCAACACTTTAAAGTGTCCTTCTTTATATATGTTAACATCTTAAGCAAAGAAAGTCTTTCTTGGAGTTATTCATGTAAAAATATATTGAAGATCTTTATGTATCCTTATTGTGATTGTCTCAATACCATCTTTTCTCCATTTTTAAACAAACCCACCATATAAAAGGAATATTCTCTATCTTTCATCAAAAATGTATGTGACAACCATATCGTGAAATTGTCATCATCCCAACATCATTCCCAATGAGTAGGATGTCATCTACATCAAGCATGAGGAGCACAATTCCACTCATACTGAGCTTCTTGTTTACACATGGTTCATCAGGAATATGATTCGTATTTAATATGATGGTCCAATTATGAGTTTCATTTTGGTCACAAATGGATTTCTTCAACTCATACATCTTTCCTCTCATATGAAGCCTTGAGAATGCTCCACATATACGTCCTTGCCAATCTATTTGTTGAAGAATGTAGTTCTTCCATACATCTACCGGAAATCATAGTCAAGTTGTGTAGCTATTACTGACAGTATCCTGATGGACTTAGTCATGAAAGGAATTGATGTCATATGGGATTTAAAGAATAATAAGACTTTTTATAAGCATGAGTCTTCCTTATACAAGGATGGGTTGACAAAATAGAAGAAAATGGAAGAGGTAACTGTGTGAAGTTTGATGAAAATACTGAATTAAGCACATCACAGTTAAATTATGAGAGTGCACAACCCATCCCACTGAATAATCTACAATCTTTGGAGTTGCGGAAAAACATACTACAATGTATTTACATTCATTGAGTTACTTATTACTAACTGATAAATGTGAGCTTGAATTCTTCGACGAAGGTCTATAAGATGAGATAAGAAATAAATGAGAGTTATCCATGGAGGATGAGATTAACTCCCTTACCCACAACAAGACGTAGGATTTAGTCCCATTAGCGAAAGAATAGAAGGCCTTGCACTACAAGTAGGTGTACAAGGTGGAGAAGGAAGTTGATAGTACTATCAAATACAAGGTTCGGCTAGTGGAAATGGCTTTCAATAGAAAGTAGGAGTCGATTCATAGAGATCTTTGCACACGTTGTAAATGCCTTAACTATTAGAGCTATACTATGCATTATTGCAATCGTGGACTAATGAATCTGCGATTCATAACTCTAAAAGTTAAAAATAGAGCCGTATTCCTAAATAATTAGAGGCATATTTCTACCTATATTGCATAATTAGCATTCATGCATGCACTGATAACATCTGCATTTTAGCATTTATGTCTGCATTAAATAAGAAGCCAAAGTCACTTGTAAAAATCACTCATTTGTATATATTGTATACTGACTCCAAACTCCATAAATTCAACTCTATAATGTACATATTACTAACACTAATACAAGAAAAATACCAAAAAAAATACTAACTTGTAAAATTGACCAATGAAACTCTAATCCAAGTTTGAGACCTTGGATCTTAAAATACGCATATGTCTCTCATACAGCCTCCGATCTAGGTCTACTCACTTTTAAAATAGTATAAATTCAGAGACCTTCAAAATGAGATCAATTTCATTAAAATTGGAGCTCATATGCAAAACTTGGGTTTTGGGTCCCCATTGTATACTATGTGTATTTGTATTTGTACCCTTGTATTTTAGTCGCTTCATTTTACCTCGTTTCCATTTTTGGTCAACATGAAACTTGTATATCTCATTGAGACTACAACTTTCATGTTTTGAGTTTTTCCAAAGTCGACCATTTCCCCCTTTTATTCAACCTTCTATTTCGTAATAATCTGATTGGGCCACGTGGCGCCATCTGGTTGCGCCACGCGGACCAGTCCCTTGCGTGCCACGTCGCCCGCATTTTCCGTCGTCAGATCGCCTCCTTCCTCTTCAGATCTCCACCGTTCATATTCCACCCATTTCTTGACCATCCGATCCTCGTCCAGATCAAATCTGGACTACTCACCAGCACCTTCACCATATCGCGCCACATAGCGCACTCCAATAGCGCCTGATATTCTCCATCAGCGTCGTTCATTCCCGCTCCATCCATCACCCTCCGATCAAACATCAGATGTGATCTCCATCGTTCGCCAGCACCACACCCACATCGCACCACGTGGCGCTCTCCATCGTCCTTCCATCTTGCCCGCCTGATCTAATCCTAGTCGCTTCTTCGCGCCCATCTCCTAGCCATTGGATCGCGAGATCCAACAGCCACGACACCGTATTCTTCCTCCCAAGGATCCCTCACCCACATTGCCCCACCTCGCCAAGACTCCATCCCCTTTTCCATTTTCAACGCCATTACAACCACCATCTCCACTCAATGTTTGACCCACTATGATGCTCGTACCTCCCTCATCCTCGCCAGCTCCCACGCGCTCCATGAACCCCTCTATCTCGCTCCATAAACACCATGTAAACCTCACCCTTCATCACCCGGTTCACCACCTTCCCTCTATAAATAAGTCACCTCTGACCAACGTCAACCCTATCTACCCTTGCACGAGAAACCCTAGAGCTCCCCTCCACTGATCTGTGACAGGGATTAGACGTGATAGTGAGTGAAGACAGAGGTCCTTCTCCGGCGAGATCCACGGCGTAGCTTCGCCATGCCAGCAGCTTCACCGATGAGCTGCTAGAGCTCGGGCCTCTACCGACCCTCGAGCGACAATCAGAAGCTCCTCTCCGAGCCACCATTCCCAGGTAGATCCCTCCATTTTCTCCTCCGATCTTCTTCTTCTTTGCATCCGATTTTCTCGCATTTTTCCCTCCTTTGCGCTTGAAATCACTTCCCGCTGACCATCGCCTGAGCTCTGCCTTGGAGCTCTCATCGTTGCGCACCCCTTCACTCACCTTTACGACACTTCGAGCCACCTCCGACCACCGCTCTGCCGATCACAGCGGAGGAACACCACATTCCGTTCACCACTTCGCCCATAGGCCTCAAGCACTCACTGCACTCCATGCGAGCACATGCACGCCTTGGCTACATTTACTAACCCTGCATGAGACACCTTCTTCATTAAACAGAACTTCACCGGAGCTGCTTCGAGCTCCATCATCTCCAGCCTACAGACCACCCCAGTCGCTCCCATAACTCCGGCGGCTCCGCTGCACTTCCACGGTGGTGTCCATCCACTCAGGAGTCTCTGGGAATCTTCACCGAGCACAGGGGAAGGCGACGAAGCTGACAGCCCTTCGCCGGAGCTCTGAAGTCACCGCCACCGCAATGATGGAGGAGGAAGAACCCAGGCTATAGATGCCGTTGTATTCACCCCCCGGTGATCATCCAAGGACCGTCATTCGTCCACGTCACCTTCGTCAGCAGCTCCAGAGACCGTTGGATCATTGATGATCTAACGACCTACATCACGCCCTGTCACCCTCTTCAGCCTCCATTGGATAGTTCGTGATCTGACGGACCTCACGAGGCCATGTTACTCACTTTAGCCACCGTTTGATCATCTTGATCGAACGGTTCAATGTTCGCCACGTCTCTTGCTCCGAGCCTCTTCCCCGCCCCTTAGGCTTAGAGTTTCCAAGCCAACTCCGAAGCACGTCCGAGCATGCAGTGCACCCAAGCCACAGTCCGAGCCTCCATCGCTGTCCGAGCCTAGATCTCACGTGTTCCTCATGTACGGTCTGGGCATTTTACACTGAGGCCCCTGCAAGTTTCCGAAATTGCATTTCAGTCGCGAACCTAATATCTGGAGTGCTTAGATGTTAAGAAGGCATTTCTTCATGGGGATCTGGAGGACAACTGCACGCAACAATCATAGGGATATATGACCATTAGAAAAGAATACATGGTATGCAAGCTTAGAAAAAGTCTTTATGGCTTGAAGCATGCTTTAAGGCAATGATATACAAAGTTTGATTATTTCATAATAGATATAGGATTCTGCAAATGTAATGCTAACCATTGTTTCTACATCGACAACCTTGGTATGTCTTGTGTCATTATACTGTTGTATGTAAATGACATGCTTGTTGCATGATCTAGCAAGGAAGAGAAACAAATCTCACATCAATATAGTCCAAGGAGTTTAAGATGGAGAATGTAAGTTCACTAAAGAAAATCCTTGTAATGCAGATTGATAGAGACAAGAAGAACAAGAGGCTGAAGACACATTCAAATCTATTGATCTTCAAGCATAGAAGATAAGGGAAATGTCACACTACAACAAATAATTTTTATTTGTTGTCATACCATCAATAGTTAAATTTGTAACAACACATATTATATGTTACTTTATTTCTTTAAATTTCCCATGAATATCCAAGAAACGAATAACATAGAAACTACTACCCTTTGATTTTCTCGTATAATCATTGCTAAATTTAGCAATGATTAATGCATATTTTAATGAATATTTCAATAGATAAAATAATGCTATATTAACCTTTGGTAACGAATATGATATTTGTTGCTCATTTCAAGAAGAAAAGTTAATTTTACAATTAATGATACTCGTCAGTATATATTTAACATCACAAGATATGGCAATGGGTATTCAAATTGTTCAGTATCGTAGGTAAAATTTCTTGTAATGTCACACTAGGACTATTGATGATGACGAAAGTATGGAAGCCACAACATGTGCTAAAAAATAGATTTCAAGAGGGAGATTGTTGGGCTATATCTTGTGAAGATTGATTGGTTAAGAGCTGATGGAAGGGATTGATGATGTTGTTGATCTCCCTCATGTATTCTGATTAGTTGAGAGATGGTGTACTGGATTGCTGAGATGTTTGATCCTTCTCATGTATTCCGATTAGCTGAGAGTTGGTGATTTGGATTGCTGAGATGCATGTTCCGCTTCCTACATCATGATCAGTTGAGATCTGATGGGGGGATTGTTGAGCCTAATCGTGCTCCTGCATCCTGATTAGCTGAGAATTGATGGTGTGGATAGTTGAATACTGCTGCAATTTTTTGCTATAGTATAAAAGAGGCCTTAGGGTGCATCACAAAATTATTCAAGAAATACTCAAGAGAGTATGCATGGTGTGAGCAAGTGGAGTAGACGCACCGCCGAACTACTATAAATCACTGTCTTATGCAATTGTGCATGGTTTTCTTCTCTAATGGACATTCTATTTGAGTGGTGCTTGATTGGCCAATACCATATACATGGGTGCAGAGAAAGGTACAACAATTTCCAAAATGGTAAATGGCTAACTTTAATAAACCTCAAACGTAGAGGTTTCAACTCCCAAATAGATGTACCCTCCGGTTAACCAAGACACAATCAGTGAGAGCATTCATGCACCTCGTACTACTTTATTAATTAAATACTCCATATCCTCCAGCTCCTTATTTAGATTGCCATTAAAAAACAACTAATTATTAATTGCGATGTGCCAAGCCTTTTCACTTATTTTTATTGCTTGCATTTAAGTCGAGATGTGGTAAGTGTGCATCTTTTAGCTTAGAAATTATAAGCTGGAACAAATATTGAGAAAAAAAAGGCTCACCATTTTCCCATGGATAGCAGGTTGAGTATAGCCGTCATAAGAATAGTTCTCCTGGATAGAAGCGGGGACGACGACGTTACCCTTTTTGTCGTGACTATTTTTCCTGGGATTTGAAAAACTCGAGACGTCATTGTTATTCCCATTCCTCAAGGCAGAATTCTGGCCTGGGGACAAAGCATATGTATTTCCATTGATCTTCTCTTCTCTAACAGCCTCAAAATATTGAGTGATGGGATAATCCCCACCCTTCAAAATGCGCCACGGAGGAATTGCACCCTGAAAGCATCATACAAGGAAGTATCTGTATTTATCATTACACGCTTCGTAGTTGGCACTCGTACATCTTATTAATTATACAAAAGACTGTCAGCAAGCGTTAGATCAGAACTCAAAGAAATGGAAATATTGGAAGCTTACAGTCATTTCATCGGATAATAACTTTCGCGGGATTCAAAGAAGCACTCGCAGGATGATCTAGATTGTCCTTATGGGAACGGAGAGGAAGCACGAAGTTCCTACGAAATGAGCATGTCCGCGTTGACCAGAAAGAAAGGATTGTATAATATTTTTTTTACAGGTGTACTTTATAATTTGTATTTCACAAGTGTTATAAAATTTAGGGATATTTACACCTATAATCCTAAATAGTTTCGTAATTATCCCAAGAACCCTAGATAATCATCAATTACATACAGAACCCCAAGTAATGCTTAATCTTTACATGGTATAACCATGTGTCAAGTTCCGTCTTAGATCTCCGTTAACTCTAACAGAAAAAGTTATATGTTGATAATTTTGCCCTTGAAAACACATCATATTTATATCATGAAGCCATTACGTAGACCAAAGTATATTTCATATTTTATACCACTTAAATTCCCATTATTTACACGTAAGATCCTCCTTCCTCGTTTGATCCCTCCAACATCCACCTCCTCCGTCCCTTCCTCGCTCCTCCCCGCCTGCAAGCTCTCGCCCCTCCCCGCCAGCAAGCTCTCGTTCGAATAACCCCTCCCACCCCCTCTGTAGCCTCTGGTCGACGCCTCCCCTGTCCCCAAGCTCGAGATCTGGCCACTAGCTCTAGATCGCAAGCTGCAGCCGCCCCCACGCCCGCAAGCTCCAAAACCCCCACCCCCGTGCGCGCAGGCTCCATACCCCCCCCCCTCTGCTGCACCGCATCCCTCACCCGGCACCCCTACGCTGCCCCGCATCCCTCACCCTCCCCCTGCCCCGCATCCCTCACCCGACCCCCCCACCTCCCTCCCCCTTGCGCGTCTACCTTGAGAGGCCCGCCCGCGCACCAAGGCCGGAACTGCAGCCACCTCGCTAGCGCCCGCATCCTCCCGCTCGCGGGCGTCCGCCTTGAGAGCCCCAGGTACGCCCTCCCCTTCGAGCCCCCTGCTGCCCCGCAATCCCTCACCCGACCCCCGCATCCCTCACCTGACCCCCCTACCCCTCCCCCTTGCGTGTCCGCCTTGAGAGGACCGCCCGTGCACCAAGGCCGCAAGCTGTAGCCATCCCGTCAGCGCCCGCAACCTCCCACTCGCGGGCATCCGCCTTGAGAGCCCCAAGCACCCCCTCATCTTCTGCTCGAGCCATAGACCCCCCACGCAGTGCACCAATCCCCCCTGCATCCCGTCCTTCGAGCGCCCAGCCTGCACGCCCAGGTTGAGCCGTAGCCTCCGCTCTGATCCCATCTTCCTCTAGGATGGAATCCTCTCTTTTCTTTATTTTATTAAAATCTCATTTCTTTCTTTCTTTTTTTAAATCTCAACTGTTGGATCACTGATTGAGTTAGATTAACTCAGCCATCTGGTTGAGTTAATGACTAAACTAACGGAAGGGTATGGATGTAAAATGGAACAGTTATTCAAGATCTTGAGTGCAATTCGTGATTATCGAGGGTTCCTAATGAAATTACTCAGGGTTATGGGTGTAAATATCCCTAAAATTTAAATGTTGCTTTCCCTAATTCAACGAGTTATGAAGCATCGATAACTGTAGGATACCTTGTTCTCTCTCTCTCTTCCTCCGGAAAATTGTTGGAAATTTCCTGTATATTCTCTTTTATTAGATTTTTACTTATTCAACCTCATAAACTTCGCTAAGTACTCTTTAACAAGTTCTCTACCACGAATCTGAGTTTTTTTTGTGAAGTTAGAGTAATCTAATGGATGGGTGAAACAATTGATGTTTCCTTTTCTAAAATTCCACCACATATTTTAGGGGAAAAAACATATATCCCGACGATCGAAGAAAACATATAATTCAGGAGTTTCCCATTTTCTTATGGACCATCACGTCCAGGAAATTAGATAGAATTTTAATGGACTAGTTACAAAATATGTGTGTGTGGTGTAAGTTGCCAGGGATGAATAGTAGAGAAGGAGATACTAGTTACATTGGATTCTTCATTGTTGAAGCTGAAGTAGAAAATCGAGACTAAATTAGTGCTCCTTTTTCAAGGTCTCCTGAGTAATAATTCTGTTATGAAAGAAAATCCAGGAAATCAACACAAGGGAGAGGTAGAGTGTTCCAATATATACTAGACGCTTTATCCACAATTCTGTCATTCATTAGTTGGAGATAGCAAAAATTTCTCGATGAAGCTTCTTTTCCCCAAACAGATAAGAAGAAAGGTTCATTCGAAAGCTTAATATATGAGGAGTTACCTTTATTTGACTGTAGATTTTCAACCATATAGTGCTTTGGTCGAGTTGAAATATGCCTCTCACATAGCAAGTGGCAAGTGCCTTGCTTGCAAAGGTGTACTTGTTATTTGCAAGTTTGTATGCCAAAAGATATGTAATTGCCATCTCATCGTCATACCCCATTTTTGTGAGCGAGAAAGGTAAATCATTTCCGTTGTCGATATTGCACTGGAGACCCACTATAAGAATATCAAAGGCTTTGATGCCTTCATGAATGTAGTAGTAGCCTTGAAGTTACAGCTATGACCTATTAAATAACCATTCATTCATCTTTATTCTTCTGTTTTGGCTTTAAATACATATTAAAATACATGTAAATACTACTAATTTCTATAAATTAACATCTAGTATTCATATGTAATTAGTGTGTAAACACATGTATTTAAATCCAAAATTAAAAAATAAAGAAATGAAAATAAAAATAAAAGAAGCATCAAAGATATTGACTGACCCTGAACTTCTAGACCAAGTCAAATATTGACGAGGTCGATCAGGAATATAGGAGAAGATAAAGGGAAAATACTTTACCAAAAATCAAGAAACCCTAATTTCTTTACGTATAATGTACTGTATAAACACTCCAAATTTACACTATTTTATTCATTATTCTACACACCTCAAACAATAAAGTTTTCAATACAAAATTGGTATATATTAATGTATAGAAATTAAAAAAAAATTCAAAATAAATCATGCACATTGCACTTGGTACACTCATATGAAAAAACCGCAAACCGAACTTCATTGATCAATATCTACTCCATATGACTCAAATTGAATCAAATTTACTTCTATTATATTTCAAATTAAATTATCTATCAAATGAAGGTATTGAAAATAAATCTAGGATGCAAAAGCAAGCTTTTTGTGGTACCATTGTACTTGGACATATACATATAAGTGATTGCTTTATTCTTTACATTTTTACTCTCTTTATATTTTAAAATAATTGTATAAATTATATTTTACATACTCAAAATATAAATACAAATAAAAATAGTTGAATTACATCCAAAATAATTATTACATCTAAATATATAGATATAATATACCTACAATGTATATGGGTTTAATGTGGTTGCCCCTAAGGGGGAGCTAACATGGCTCCCCGCCCCTAATTTCCTCATTTTCTTATTTTTTTTGAAATTTTCTTCTGTGAATATTCATGGCTATATCCCTATATTATGATATTAAAATTTTATGCGAAATAGAGACTCCTACGGCCTCCATCCAGACAATCATTTTTTAACGGTAACAGAATTGTTAAAAACGACCCCGTCTGGATGGAGGTTGTAGGAGTCTCTGCTTCGCACGAAATTTTAATAGCATAATGTAGGAATATATTGATGAAAATCTACAGAAGAAATTTTCAAAAAAAATTTAAAAATGGAAAAAATGGGGTTGGGGGAGCCAAGTTAGCTCCTCCTCAAGGGGACAACCCCATTTTACCCAATGTATATACACCTATTTATTTTTACATACAAATAAAATTATAAAAGGGATTTTTACCCGGCAGACCCTATAAACTTTGCCAATCACCTCCACAACCTTTGAAACAACCTAATTCCCCCCTTGACCCCGCAAACTTGCCAACTCTTACCCCATAAACCCTCCGGGTAATATATTTTAAGTCTATGGGGGTTCTTGGGGTAATTTACAGGGTTGATGGAGTAATTACGTTGTGCAAAAGGTCTTAGAGGCTTTTTAATATGTTTATAGGGTCTACTGGGTAAAAATCCCATTATAAAAATGCATAAAATATATAAATGCATATTAAATAATGTTGTAAACATATAAAATATGTAAACATAATATTTTGTATAAATATTCAGAATAAAAATATAAATATACATTATACAAGTATATATACATATATATGAACATGTAAATATTAATACCTAATAAATAAGCTTGTAAAAATAAATAAGGTCACTATAAATAGTTTAGAAA
The DNA here is from genome assembly GCA_037367405.1 of Ottelia alismoides. NCBI lineage: Eukaryota > Viridiplantae > Streptophyta > Magnoliopsida > Alismatales > Hydrocharitaceae > Ottelia > Ottelia alismoides. The sequence goes on along the minus strand of JAZKJV010001004.1, from coordinate 1,265,180 downwards.
ATAATAAATATTTTTCATGTTTTAAACATTTTAAATAAAATCGTCTACTATTTTATTTCTATTATTTTTCATTTTTTCTCTTTTGTCTTGTTATGACTGACGTAGACCAATAGGCGTGCGAGGAATGTTAACCCGCCCAATCCCTCGTACGGCCTACTCCCTCTACACATGTCAGACCCTTGCGACTCCCCATCTTTGCCCAATTAACTCTTTTCACCTCGAGCCCTTCACCAAGTTTGTGGTAACATTACCCTCTACCTCGCCATACCATTAGCTTCCACCAACCTCCGTCGAGTTGTACGCAACATCAGCTCGAAGTCAACTATCACCTTCCTCTATAAAATCCCCTTTAACCCTTCCTTTCACTTTTTAATCCTTTTTCATCCACCTTGTCCCCATTAATCGCTATATAAAGTGGAATCTAGTGACAAGAGGAGTTCCCTCGATGGTTCTACGATGTGGAGAAGATGGTTGAAGGATGATCCATTGTCACAGGAGCTTATCTCCGATGAGGTTCTCACTTCCAGGTATTTCCCTTTTGAGGCTTATGTTTATTTAGCTTTTTAGATTCACTTTCTAATTTCTAGTGTAGCCTCGCATTTTGTTTCCAGACATTTAATTTAATTTAGCCTTACACTTTAATTAGTAGTTCACCGATGCTTAGAGCTACGACCATCGTTTCACCTTGAATTATTCACTGTCTCGACTCGCCAACACCTTCATCATCTTCCCTATCACTTTTACATCGAATCCCTCTGCCCAGATCCCCCTGATCTTACACAGATCAGGTTACCGATCTCCTCCTCTGCCCCTTCACCGGAGATCTCCCCATTCATGCAATTTCTTTGTGATTCAGCTTCAAATTGGGTCGACGATATTCACCCTCTAGCCTGAATTGTTTTGTGTAAGTTGGAGCTCCAAGGCAACCACCTGAACTTGAATCGATCGAGGAACATCACTTCTAGGTGCTAAAGAAGGACTCAACATCTAGGACTCCTCCGACTAGACATGGCTCAACCTCTAGGACTCCTCTGACGAGACATGGACCCTTTGAAGACCACATTCAGGTGCGGAGGGCTCCTTAGAAGGATTTGAACCCATCAGGAGTGGGAGAGAGACAGTCGGAGGAGGACTAATCGATGATCGAATCTCATTGTGAAGAAGTTCTTCCCTATTCTTGATGACGCACTCGCAACCATTGGATGAAGGACTCAATCCAGATCTAATATGTGCCCTTGAATCAAGTCAAAGTGATGTGCCCTCACAGCCATCGGATCATAAGTGAAGCGACATGGACGCACAACAACCGTTAAATCCAGATCATGTGCCAAGTCTCGTGACCTCATGGCTATATTTCATCCGAATCCTCCAACCATTTCGTAATTTATTTTGAGTATCGTTATACAATGCAAAATAATTAGGATTATTTGCAAGTTGGGCCCATATCTTCTTTGTAATTACTTTTTGGTCCTTGTCCAACTCATATCACATGTAGTCGCACATGAGGCACTCGTATATTTGCATGTATGTCCTTAACCTTTATGGACATGTTATGAATCACATGTTTAGTTTCTGATATTTGCAAATAGGTCGTTGTCAATTGCATATTTTTTATTTTTTGTATTTTACGTGTATTAAATATTTCCTTTATGCTAAAAATTGTAGGAAAATTAGTAAAACTGCTTGGAACCATTCTTATTCATGCATAAATTTTGTTTGGCATTTAAACCTATTTTCCTATTTTTTAAAATATACAAACATGATTATTTTCCAGGTTTATCTATTAAAAATCCATAAAATATCAAATATACCTCGAAAAATTCAAAAAAAATATTAGCTACAATATAATATATTCCACCACTATAAAAAAATCACTAAAAATACAAAATATAAAACATAAAATCACAAAAACATAAAAATATTATTAAAATTTGCAAATATTTTAGAAAAATTCCAATAGTACTTCTTTCTATTTGTATACATATTATATAATAAAAATAATTTTGGGTTAATTTTGGACTTAGAAATATTTATTTAACCCTAAACAAGCTCACAGATATATCATATTGACTATTTTCACATATTTTCAACTTTAAAAATAAATAAAATTTAGAAAATTACATAAAATTATCCAGAAAAGAAAATGTTTAAAAACACCAAAATATTTTTATTTTCTTTATTTTGACATTATTTTGATTTATTTAAAAATACAGATGCTATATTATCTATTTATACTATATATTACTTATATATAAGATAGAATATTTATTATCTATATATTATTAATTTAAAAATAAAAAAGAAACTAAAATTTTGCAAAAATAAAAAAAATATAAAATTAAAATCAAAATAAAAATATAACAAATAATTAAAAATCCATAAATTTAAAAATAATTTCAAAGCCGCATAAAAATAAGTAAAATTAAAAATAAAAAGAAATAAATATTAATTAGTAATACTTAATTCGCTACCCTCCTTGTGTTCCCAGTGTTCGACATTCCACTTGCTTATGCCTATACACATTCATGTAGAGTTATAATAACTTTTGACTCACATTTTCATTGCTTAATCTAATTGTGGGTTGACTGTTGTTTCACACTTGGTTGGTCGATGCAACGATTCCTTATCTAGCTTGTTAGACAGGAGACCAACTAATCTATGTCAACTAATGGCACCATTGATGAGGACACAACAGTAGTTTAGGGTAGATTTATACATATCTTATCTTCTTTATTTTTATACGCTTTATTTCTATGTTGAATATATTTTGCTTAATTGTTCTAATCATCTTTCTTGTTTGACTTTGTTGTGAGGGCCCACAGAGTGAGGGCGGATTTCTTAGGTGATTCGAAGCACCACGAGCAAGGTGGAGACTGACTCTGTCATCCCGAGTCGAGATGAGACAACAACAAGTGCAGACCAAGAGCTGATTAGAGTTAGTTTAGAATTATTGTAGATTAGATTTTATTTTACTTTTGTGAGAGAATGATTTATAATAATTGTATAATTCAGACTCTCTCAGGATACTTACTCTTCTTGGGTCTAGTTTACCAAGTGATTGTTCACTTGGGGACCCGTTTGATTTTTATCGGTTTTTATCGCTTTCTATTTTTTATTCATCTTGTTTTCCACTTATTTTATTTTATTTCCCGTATTTTACATTTTTCATCTTCTTTTTATTTTAAATATTTGTTGATTGATCCCTTAGATTTTAGGGTTGCTTGCTCAGTAAACTAGGTCCAAAGTCCTAACTGATTGCATGTATCTATATCTTCTACGCTTGGACTTAGTCAAATTAACTAGTTCTTCACGATTAATCTCAACTCTTATTTCTAGGGCGATTTCATCGAATGCATGTACATATAGATTAGATTACATTTATGTACAGATCATATTGCATGTAGAGTGTTGGATCAAGGTATGCATTTCTTTCTCTACATGCATTCATAGATTGTTGTGCATTGGCTTTTCTGAATTCCTTCCCATGTTTTCTTGGATTTATCATTAAAAAGGAATTGAAAATTTTGTTAAACTTTTTTTGAAAAATACCAAAAAAAGTGATAACTTAAATAAAATCAGGATTGTTAACTCCACTTGACCCTAAAATTAAACGTAACAGATTCATTTATTTGGGAAGAACAACTCCGTTATTGGGCGCATGTACTCTCCTGATCGAGTGAGGCACGTATACTTAAGGATTAGAGCCCAATGTTGGACATGCGAGCCCACGGTGAGCCATTATGCAATAAATGTTATTGCTAATATCATTCCCTGATCTGAAATGAAGAATAACCAATTTGCATAATAGGTCCCTTAGTACAATTAGGATTATGTACCATGGCCATCTTAATGATCATACAACTGTTGATTCAGTTATTGAATCATAGAGGCAGGTGCTTGGATGAATATCTAAAGAGTTAGATTGAGGACTCATCAAGCACCGGCAAATGATTGTTGAGAGATGATCTCCAGCCTGAGTAGGAGATGGTAATTCTTTCTCATTTAGGCTGATATCTGACCGACCTCTTGATGCAGGTCCTCTGCATAGGAATAGAGATTCGGAGGTGTCAGATTAGTTAGGTCAAAGAGTTGACTTAACGAGATCGAGATAACCAAAGTCCTATATCGTATGCTGTCATGATATAGGCACACATCCTCTGACCGGAGACAGATGTGTTACTATATGTCTAAGTATGAATATTTGGCAGACCAATAGGTTGATAACCTAATCAAGGTTTATACAACGACACGTTGGTGTGCATGCAAGGGAATATGAGTAGTACGATCTCTCAAAGGGATCATACAGGTTCAGTTACCGAACCGGAAGACATGAGCTCACTCATGAGATATTGGGAAGAATCAAATTCCGTGCACAGTCGTCTTGCTTTGGAAGCTTGACTGAATTTGTAGGTTTAATATTTACTTTTGGAAAGTATATGATCAAGACCTATGTATGATATATGCTTTTTGGAAAGTATATGATCGATACCGACTCTCAATGATCGAATGAGAAACTTAATGATAAAACTCTGAAGTAGACAGTGTAAAATTGATCATATACTTCAGGTTTATTCTGAGTCTTCCAGTATGCAGGATGTACAGGTATTAGGAATACCTAAGGGTGATGTGATCATAAACGGTTGTATAACCATGACGCTTCCATTCCGAAGGAGTGATGAAACGGGTCTGGATTTTAGTGACTCCTCTCAGTAGAGAAGCAATCTAATCTTAGTCCAAATATTGGACATTGACCTGAATGTGATTCAGAGAAGATTAGATTTGCGGTCTTGATTAAATCAAGCATTTATAGGAGGCCCGAGATCTGGATTTAAGATGTGATCTCAATATCCATGTCACTATACGTGGAACAATACAATCGCCCTGTCCTTATCTCCAATTATTCGTGGAGAAAACGCATTATCGTTCAAGAGTTCATGGATAATTCTATCGTTGATAAATGTATACGAGCATTGAGAAAATAGATAATTAAATGTGATTTAATTATCATGATTAATATGAATTCATTTCATATTATAAAGAGAGCTATCTTAGATAATTAAATGTGATTTTATTATCAAAGATGTAAATAATGTGAATGTGATTCATATTATTTGGGTACATGAGAATAGAGATCCAAGATGATTAAATGTGATTTAATTATCAAGGGTATTGAATAATGTGGATAACACTATCCATATTAATCACATATATTATAAATGTGATTTATAATATATAAGAGAGAGATATTTGTAATTTACATTTGTTAATTAAATGTTAATGTGAATTGGATTCATAATTAACATTAAATTGAAAATGTAATTCACATTTTATTTTTTGATTGTGAATGTGATTCATAATTTTCCAATGGCAAAATTGCAATATTCACAAAATAATTATGAATTATTTTTGTTGAATAATTTACAACAAGTGTTGTTGTAAATCTTGGAGATTTCCATGGAATAATGTAATCTCCTGAGATATCATGAGATTACATGAGATTGCCACCAAATCCCATATTATGGAAGGAGGCAATCTTCATTCCAATAATCTCTATGATTGCTTGATTTAATTTGGGATAGATTTATATTGATATATATTTAATCTAAATTAAATTAATTGTTGTTTGTTTTTACCAACACAAATCTTAGCCATTAAAAGAACACAAATCAATGAGAGCCATTAGATTTGTGTTACCCATGGATTGAGATCCATGGATCTCAAAATATTATAAAAGGAGAGGCACCCCTTTGCTCTTCTTTACACAACAAGAGAACATAAGTCTCTCTCTCTCTACATGCCTACTCTCTCTCTCTCATGTGGCCGTCCACAATGGATGCCCTAGAGAGATTCTCCATCGCTGCAGCGTCACCGTTATGCTGCCCGATCGTTTGCTCGTGGATCTCCGTCTTCTTCGGTGCGCCTCGCTCGTGAAGAAGACGTCGGATCTCATGTGCCAATATCAGGAGATCTGCCGCTTGGATCATCAACATGGATTGCGAGGAGCACGTGTTTCATCAACACGCTCGCAAGCGTCTCCTCCGTCAGATCGGACTTGAGACAGGAGGTCTCTTTGTTTAGAGAATCGATCGTAACCACGCTTCAAGAGGTAATCCTATTAGTTATTTGTGGTTTAGTCAAAACGATCCGTGAAGTGTTCTTGGATCATGTGGTTTCGTCGCATGAAAAAAATTTTAATTTCCGTTGCACAGAACAACTAGTGCGACTAGTCGTTCCTCGTCGTATTCGATATGATGCTCACGCTTCCATGATGTGCTTGAAGATCTAACCATATCCTTAAAGTGGTATCAGAGCCTTAGGTCGATGGTTTTGGGTACGATCCGTAAACCTAAGCCGACTTGGGTTCGTTAGGGTTGCGAAAGTTTTATCGCATTTCATTTTCATATCTCTGTTTTTGTGATTATTTTAGGCCCTGTTTAAATTGTTTAAACACAAAAATAAAACTTGGGTTTTGTTTGCCATTAAATAAGGAAATCATAGTATCTGAGTTTACGTAATTTGAATTCCGTTTGCTCGAGATATGGTTGTTTTAATGAACATGTATTCACTGTTACGGGAATTGCGATTCTTAACATGATTAATAGTTAATTACTGTTTTGCTCTGCCTCAAAATGCATCAAATATCACTTATGTTCTGTCCTAAATCAAATTAGCAATCTTTAAAAATTGATTTTGTCTAATTTGAATTTAAATTGATTGAGATATGTTATTTTTAGTAAGTAGGGGTCACTGCTGAAATTACATTCCTAATCAAGAACCAAGTGATTGTCAATTAGTGAAATTAATTGTTAATTTCATGAAATAATTATGGAAAATATTTGATAAATATTGTGATGATTATTTCCTTAATTGACTTGGCCTCAACCAATAAATTGATTAGATTTGATCTAGATCATGATTGGAAACTCAATCATCAAACTCCTTACTTGAATAGGATTGGGAATTTGTCTAGCAAATTTCCTTATAATCAAAAATATTTTGATTATTACTATATGGTATAATTTCAGTTCAAGAACCGATGATCATCTCAAGTACAAAGTGATTGACTCGACATTATTTTTTCCCAAGGCGGATATGATGTCTAGTCGGGGATCGCTGGGGTAGCGGGTCGCACCGGTTGCGGTCCGTCCCACTCCCGCCGGTACTGGCCATGACAACAGGTAGGGAACAAATGATGCTTGAGAGATCATGATGTATTTTTCTAATTATTAAAATTCGAATTAATACGTACTTTGAGATAATACCATATATATATATTCAAGTAAAAACAATCAAGTTTGTTGATTGAATTGGATTGATAACTAATTTAATATGATTGAATTAATTATGTCCAATTAGAACACTCTATTATGAATAGTGTTATTATTTCCCTTGGAAGAATTAATTATATTAATATAATTCATAATAATTAATTAAATTTTGAATAAGAGATGGAGAATCACATAAGTGACATCCATTGTCTCCCGTCAAGGCGAAGGGTTCCGTTGCTAGATACTGTATGTAGGAGATACCTGTCCGAAGTGACAGCTCCTGCATACGATCCATTTGGATCGGGCTCATCGCTTCTCGAAAGTGTAAGGACATATGCGTAGTGACCCCAAAATCGGGTCCTCATATTATTGGGGCGATATTGGATTGCGCATAGCGAGTTGTATTCCTGTTGATGGTTGGTTCAATTAATGATGGGTTAACATCACCTTAGGGGTGGTGGGCCCGGGTGTTAAAGACAAAATTGGGAGATGCAAGTTGGACTTGCAAGGCGGAATGTGTTCCCGCTTCTTTTTATCCGTGTTACAAGTTCTCATATTATTGGGATGTAACAAAGATAAGGAAGGAGATCCCAGATCTTGCTTGAGATATAATGGTAAGTATATCTCTTACATTGAAACTGATTAAGGGAATGAACTTTCATTGTTGACATGGCAAGACAACTTTGACATAAAAATTCCTAAATCAAAGTAAATTATATGTTTATATATGTTTATGCAAATTTCTTATTTCAGATAATCCCTTTTTAATCCCACTCAATGTTAGACTCAATAATAACCAGTAGAATATCATGGATTGGACCTATGATCCAGATATTGTACTTGCAATTGGACACATAATGTATGTGGTTGCAATGCGCAAGTTTCCTCATAATAATGAGGAATGATAATTAAATAGACAATAGAACTAAAACCCTAGGGTTTGTATGTCTCTATAAGTCTTGATCTTATCGAATGAAGTGACACGTCGATAATGATCGTAATTATCAAATAATCCTTATAAAATCTAAGAAGATGTTTTGGCATACATATGTGCTCTCGACATATAATCATGAATGACATGGTTCTCTGCATTATGCAGAATGATGGCTCTATAAGAGATGATGTATTCAAAATGTTTGAATGCCTACCTGAACCAATGTTTTAAGAGCTTAGATGGATATAGATATGATGAGTGTCATCATTCTATTATCTATACTCTAGTTATTCATGAAGAAGCAGAATATTCATATTGTATGAATTGAATGAAGCATGTATAAATGTTGAAATACTCTTATATTGAAATTTTTATTTCGACATGAGAGATCCTTTATCTTGAGTAATGGTTGCTTATAGACAAAGGGAGCGCAGTGGAAGCATGGGTTGGACCCAAGTAAGAAGTATAGTCAAAGAGTTGACTGTACTTCTGTGACTTCCATATGACATCCAAAGAGTTGGATGAATGCCAATACTGCAATAAGTTGATGTGTTGATAGTATGACTATCAAATCTATCTAGAATCCTTAGAGAAGGAATCAGATAGTACATCAGAATAATCTACATATGTTCATTGAAATTGACATACTTTTTTGATAAGATAAAGTCTAGTAATTGTATCTCAATCTTCTAATGACACTTGCAATTGGTTGCATCTGTATTAGAATATTAGAAATTTGATCTTAAAGTTTAATGGTCATCCATGCTGGAAGTGATGCAATTGTTGCAACGATTTCCATTGGATCAATAGACTTCATATTTTCAGTGGGAGCCCTTAGTCTTAGAGAATGTCTCTGTGACCTGGATATTAGAATACACTCATAGTTTATTTCTAAATGTTGGAAATAAACATGAATTCTGGAATAAACTTGTCATAGAGAGTTATGATGGATATATTTCAGATAGTATCTAACATCTAGTGGAATCTGTTAAATTAGAAAATTAATGAATGGTTCATTAAGATTTCTAATACTGAAATTAAACATTTATAGATCAATAGGAGGATAAAGATCATTTGACAATGATCTGGCATCATGTTTTGGACATATGTCTGTGATGAGATCAATGGACAAGTAAGAGATGAAACTTTAGAATGTCTAAAATTTCAAAACTTGCATACTTATGAATATTCTATTCAAAGTAAAAATGTCCAATACACCCTTCTTTGGAATGGTGTAAGATGTTAAGGTATTCAAGATCTCATACATATTGATGTATGTGAATCATCTATATCAGAATAAACATTATGAATATGTGATATGTATTAATGATTATTTATGATATGAGATTTCTTCTCTTCACTTAGAAAACTTTGAAATGTTCAAAAATTTCACAATTTTGATTTAGAACCAAAGTTTGAAGGAAAATGAAATGAATTTGATCTAACCAAGGCAGCTTGAACCTATTAGATGAATTCAAGGAATATCTTATGGAGATGTGAATATCATTCCTATCTCAATCCTCCTAATGAACCTTAACTCAATAGAGTTGTAGGGAGATGCAATTGATCATGTGTGACATGATTTGATCAATGATTAATCTTAGCATAATTATCTCTTAGTTTCCAGGTATATATATATATATATATATATGGTAGAGACTACATTATATATCCTTAATAAGATTCCATGTGATTAAGCTGGAATCTGGTACTGGAGAGTTTTACTTCATTAAAAAAATAAAGGATGGTATTGGATACCTACTTTATGACCTTGAGATTTAGAAAGGATCTCATCTCTGAGAATGTGATTTTTAGAGGATGACTCCTTTAAGAATCAAGATGAAAATGAAGTAAAGGAACTCATTTAATCTTGAGAATAAAATGAGGCTCCTGAAATCGGAAACTAAATAGACAATTAAATATGAAATATTAATACCTCTTCAAATAAGTTTGAGGATGGATTCCATGCGTTAGTTGAATCTGAAAATGGTCTAACTTCATGTGATGATGCTTCTAAAGATCATATCATGGAAAGATGGATGTTAGCAATAAAGTCTAAAGTAGACTTCATATGCAAATGTTGTATATATACCCTCGAGGATCCAACTATATGGGTAAGACCCATTATGGTGTAAATGGATCTTCAAGAGAAAGAGGAACCTGATGAGAATGTAGAGACCTTCAAAGCACGGTTCGTAGCCATAAGCTATATACCGAAGAGAAGACATCGCTTGCGATGAGACTTGATCTCCAGTGACCTTGCTTTAACCCATCAGAATATTGCTAACCATAGCTACACAAGTTGACTATGACATCTTCATGATGTGAGTCAAGATTGCATTCCTCTATGAATACCTCTCTGAGGATATTCACATGAAGTAGCCCAGGGCTTCATGGTTGAGGAAAGCAAGGTGTGCAAGCTAGAGAACTCCATATTTGGACTCAAATAAGCTTCTTGTAGTTGGAACATTGGATCTGATGAAATCATAAATGTTATGATTTCCGATAGTATCTTGATGTACCATGTGAAGTTTAGTGGAAGTGCCATTGTGTTCATCGTGATATATGTAGATGATAATAATAAGTATTTTATAATCTGGTTGTTCAATACCTCGAGATATGATCTCAAGGATACCTTTTAAATCTTAGTTCTGAAGTTGTTCAAAAGGATAGAGAAGATGGTATTGGGACAGTCACACTAATAGTACACCTTAGACATTTCCATTTTCTGGAAAATTCCAAGAAAGGTTTTTTTCCCTTAAAGATATGGTACTGACCTATCTAAAGGGATAGCACCTCAAAGAGTTGAGGATGTGAATGCAAACTGCTTGCCCATGTGCATCAGTTCCAAGAAGCCGGGTGTATACTAGATGTGTACAAAAGCCAAATGTCTACCATGCAGCGGGAGTAGTAAACTGTTACTAATCCTACTGTGATAATAAAACACTTGATTGCAGTAATAATGATATCTTCATAGAAGGCAAAACTTTTGTGATAGTGATCTCAAAATCTTATCTTCAAGAAATTAAGACTTTATAGATAGTGATCTAAAAGGTCTTAACTACGGATACCTTAGGAGATAGAGTTCTCCAGGAATAAGGGTATTCTGATAAGGATTATGGTAATAATGGTTATAATAGTTGTTGAGCATTAGTATCAATGACACTATAACTGCTTTGACTATATTGAGTATTGGTTGCATAAGATGCAATATTCGTATTAGATGCGAGCACTGTTACTAGGGGATATGCAAGTGCCATAAAAGGACTTAGCGTAGTCTCTTGGGAACAGAATGACTGATCAGCTTACCTAGCTATTTTCCAAATAGCCTATGATAGTCACATGAGTGTGGGTTTAAATGATTAGCCCATTAATGGCTCTTTGGGCTAGTGGGAGATTGTTGGACATACGAGCCCACGACGAGCCATTATGCAATAAATGTTATTGCGAATATCATTCCCTGATCTGAAATGAAGAATAACCAATTTGCATAATAGGTCCCTTAGTACAATTAGGGTTATGTACCAAGGCCATCTTGATGATCATACAGTTGTTGATGCAGTTATTGAATCATAGAGGCTGGTGCTTGGATGAATATCTAAAGAGTTGGATTGAGGTCTCATCAAGCACTGGCAAATGATTGCTGAGAGATGATCTCCAGTTTGAGTAGGAGATGGCAATTCTTTCTCATTTAGGCTGATATCTGACCGACCTCCTGATGCAGGTCCTCTGCATAGGAATAGAGATTCGGAGGTGTCAGATTAGTTAGGTCAAAGAGTTGACTTAACGAGATCGAGATAACCAAAGTCCTGTATCGTATGCTGTCATGATATAGGCACACATCCTCTGCCCGAAGACAGATGTGTTACTATATGTCTAAATATGAATATTTGGCAGACCAATAGGTTGATGACCTAATCAAGGTCTATACACCGGCGCGTTGGTGAGCATGCAAGGGCATATGAGTAATACGATCTCTCAAAGGGATCATACAGGTTCAGTTATCGAACCGGAAGACATGAGCTCACTCATGAGATATTGGGAAGAATCAAATTCCATGCACGGTCGCCTCGCTTTGGAAGCTTGACTGTATTTGATGGTTTGATCTATACTTTTGGAAAGTATATGATCGAGAACTAGGTATGATATATGTTTTTTGGAAAGTATATGATCGATACCGACTCCCAATGATCGAATGAGAAACTTAATGATAAAACTTTGAAGTAGACAGTGTAAACTTGATCTTATACTTCAGGTTTATTCTGAGTCTTCCAGTATGCAGGATGTACAGGTATTAGGAATACATGAGGGTGATGTGATCATAAATGGTTGTATAACCATGACGCTTCCATTCCTAGGGAGTAATGAAACGGGTCTGGATTTTAGTGAATCCTCTCAGTAGAGAAGCAATATAATCTTAGTCCAAATGTTGGACATTGATCTGAATGTGATTCAGAGAAGATTAGATTTGCGGTCTTGATTTAATCAAGCATCTATGAGAGGTCCAAGATCTGGATTTGAGATGTGATCTTAATATCCAAGTCACTATACGTGGAACAACACAATCACCCTGTCCTTATCCCCATGTCTTCGTGGAGAAAGCGCATTGTCCTTGAAAGAGTTCATGGATAATTCTATCGTTGATATATGTATCCGAGCATTGAGAAAATGGATAATTAAATGTGATTTTATTATCATGATTAATATGAATTAGATTCATATTATAAATAGAGCCATCTTAGATAATTAAATGTGATTTGATTATCAAAGATGTAAATAATGTGAATGTGATTCATATTATTTGGGTACATGAGAATAGAGATCCAAGATGATTAAATGTGAATTTATTATCATGGATATTGAATAATGTGGAGAGCACTATCCATATCAATCACATATATTATAAATGTGATTTATAATGTATAAGAGAGAGCTATTTGTAATTTACATTTGATAATTAAATGTTAATGTGAATTGGATTCACATTGAACATTAAATTGAAAATGTAATTCACATTTTATTTTTGGGTTGTGAATGTGATTCATAATCTCCAATGGCAAGATTGCAATTTTCACAAATAATTATGAATTATTTTTGTTGAATAATTTACAACAAGTGTTGTTGTAAATCTTGGAGATTTCCATGGAATAATGTAATCTCCTGAGATATCATGAGATTACATGAGATTGCCACCAAATCCCATATTATGGAAGGAGGCAATCTTCATTCCAATAATCTCCATGATTGCTTGATTTAATTTGCGATTGATTTATATTGATATAGATTTAATCTAAATTAAATTAATTGTTGTTGGTTTTTACCAACACAAATCTTAGCCATTAAAAGAAACACAAATCAATGAGAGCCATTGGATTTGTGTTACCCATGGATTGAGATCCATGGATCCCAAAATATTATAAAAGGAGAGGCACCCCTTTGCTCTTCTTTACACAACAAGAGAACATAAGTCTCTCTCTACATGCCTACTCTCTCTCTCTCTCCCTCTTATGTGGCCGTCCACCATGGATGCCCTAGAGAGATTCTCCATCACCGCATCGTCACCATTATGCTGCCCGATCGTTTGCTCGTGAATCTCCGTCTCCTTCGGCGTGCCTCGCTCGTGAAGAAGACGTCAGATCTCGTGTGTCGAGATCAGGAGAACCGCCGCTTGGATCATCAACATGGATTGTGAGGAGCATGTGTTTCATCAACACGTTCTCAAGCGTCTCCTCCGTCGGATCGGACTTGAGATAGGAGGTCTCTTTGTTTAGAGACTCGATCGCAACCACGCTTCAAGAGGTAATCCTATTACTTATTTGTGGTTTAGACGAAATAATCCGAGCAGTGTTCTTGGATCATGTGGTTTCATCACATGAAAAAATTTTAATTTACACTGCACAGAACAACTAGTGCGACTAGTCGCTCCTCGTCGTATTCGATACGATTCTCATGCTTCCGTGATGCGCTTGAGGATCTAACCATATCCTTCACCCAAATCCTCGGGCTTGTTCCCTAAGAGCTTGGACAGACTTTCAGGTCATGTTATTACTGCAAGCACTTGCCTCAGACCTTAATTTAAGTATTATAGTTTTTAAGCAGATGCGCTTCACTGACTTGGACACAAACTACTCTAGGGGACTACACCGGTGAGCTTGATCTAAATAACTATTTGAATCACCTAACTCTAAAACTAAAAATATAAACAACCGAATGCTTACAGTCATCACTGAGTTGAGTAGGTGAATTAAGATTTTACTTTGTGTTTGATAATGATTTGGATCCATAGTTTTACCTTCCTTGAGTTCTTGCAGTATTTAAGTTTCTTTTCTTTTTTCTTTTATTATTATCTATGTCGTGATGATGGTCGTTTTTCACATCAGCCAGATCTTGCAGCTTCTTTTCATCCATGTCACCCTCATTCCCCTTGTCTGGCTTAGGATGGCTCTCTTCTTGAACCACAATTTTGTCGTGTCTAGTACAAAGTCAATCCTTGTATGGTTGGTGACCTATCAAGTATTTTATTCCACATTTTCTCTTCCACACCTTCTTCGTTCCCACCAGTATCACATTCTCTTTCTCTGTGGCACACTATGTTACAAGGTAGGACCTGTGGATGGGATATTTTATATATTGAACTAGGTTTATATCAGACTGAAATGAGAGTGTAATTTTGGGGGAATCTAGGACGAGATTAGTATGATGAACTTCTCGAGGAATCAAAGAACACGCACCAGTCATGGGAAGTAATCGATGCGACAATATTAACTATGGACGATGTCACAACCATGGGGAGCTTCCGCTTTTACATACCCATCCTATATCCTTTGGTCTACCTACCATCCTATGAGCCTATCCACTTCCCGTGTCTTGACCTCTCTGACCCCACTACTCAAAGGCACTTCTTAGATATCGATGAATATCTTGAGCCATTTCAGCCTAAGGAGCTATATGAGGGGATACATTTTGATACGCAAGATATAGAAAATCCCATAAATGAGCCTTTTATCCGCTTGATCAATGATATTGCTATATTTGATGTGGACATATGATTAGCAGCATTGCCCCAGTTCTCATCGATGAGTTTGCATTACTCCGTGAGGGTTTTCTGCGGGAGGATGCGATACCTTCTTTATACTCGGTTTCACTTCTTGATTGTGTATCAGATTTGTCGGATAAAGAGATCGAGTCTTCTGAGCCTACTCTCCTTGACAACCCTCGTGAGGATGAGCCATGCCTTGAGATATTCAATGATCTTTATGATTTCTCTCTATCTTGTGCATCGAATATCCGGTCTTATAGTGACTCTCCTGATATAGACTTTGCATATCTTTCTGAGACTATGATTGGTTCGGAGAATTCCACGACTGGCCCTTCTTTCTCCATGTTCATTTGTATCAGGATCTATTCATTCACTCTATTCTTTTAAGTCGATGATTCCTTTGACGCTACCAGATCATAGCTTAGTTTTTTATTCTATATTCACGGTAGCAAACACCCACTTGATTGCTTATTTGGGTGTTTTCTGTTTCATTGTTGACTTCATTATTGTTCATGCACTAAGGCAATGACGACAATACATCATCCTCTTTACTAATGCCATTTAAAACCTTGATACATCATTATCCTAGCATTTACATCCAGCTAGGGGCGTAAAATCTACTGCTTGTTGAGAGGTACCTCAACATTGTCTACATTTTGTATATACATGTTTCTTCTTTTTACTCTTTCATTATTCCATTTCTTGTTTTACACCACCGATTTATGTTAGAACTTTTGCGGCTATACTTAGGATGCATTGTATCCTAAGTATAGGGGGTGTATACACTGTGGTGTTCATAATCATTCTATTTCATTACTCATGTCCTTGATTATACATAGGGATTCTTTACAATAAGTATAGGGGAGCGATGTCATTCATTCTTTCTATTTTCATTCCATTTTGTAGTTCCGTTTGTTCCCTCGCTTGTCTTCTAACTTGTTAATAATATTTTCTGTACTTAGAGATATTTTACCCTAAGTATAGTGGGAGACAAGTCAAATCATTGATTTTGTGAGTTTTAACCCTCGATCATCACTACTTAGTGTACAGTCTGCTATGCTTAGTATTGATTGATCCTAAGTATGGGGGTGATCGACTTCTTATTCTTTTAAATTGAGTCATTGTAGTATAGTACTTTTCTATACTTAGCATGAGTTATGTCTTCCTTTGTTGCTATTGTTCACTATGAGGACATATTTCGACCAAAGTATAGGTGGTCATATATATTGTCTATATACATTATCCATAACTTGTACTTTCTTATATTTTTAATAATATGTCTAATATACAATGGTAAGGGTATACAAATAAAATGACTAAAAGATCTTGTAAATATGTGCGATTTTTTTAAATATTGTTTGTAAAAATTGGTTTGAAACTATTTTACAAATGATTTTGAAAAATGATTGTAAAATGTTTTAGAAATCTTTGAAAAACCTGTGAAAAATCTTTCTAAAATGTTTTCAAACCTTTGAAAAATATTTATTTGTAATGTTTGTAAAAAGTTTGTAAATATGTTTGTAAAAATATTTGAAAAAATCTTTGTAAAATTATTTGCAAAATAAGTTTTCAAAAATATTTGACAAATGTTTGCAAAAATATTTTCAGATAGTTTTTAAATCTTGTTGAAACACTATCCGAACAGACACTTTTATACATAAAAATCTTTTATAAAAATTTGTATATACTTATATAAATCCCGTTGTAAATATGTACAATAATTGTAAATACATTCAATTCACTAACACTTTGTAAAATACCTAAAAATTTAAAAAATAACTCCATAAAAATTTGCAAAACTTTTTGAAAACCACATAAGAAAATAAAAACCAGAAAAACTTTTTCAAGAAAACCTCTGCATTGCATTTATATTTTTCAGAATGATTTAGATAATTGAACTAGTCTGGAATAAAATCTGAAGATTGGATCTTGGTCTAATCCTTAATCAACTTAATTTTATAGGAACTAGAATTGAGACTTTTCATGTCAACGAGACTTAAATCTTTGAGCCCACAAGACTATGTTTACATGTCATCTTAATTAGCCTAGGTAGAATATTTCTAAGCGCACACATGACCATTGTTGGAAGTGACCTAACTTGGACAAGCACTCTGCACTAGCTCAACTCAGATGAGGTGGTGAGGGCAGACTTCTTTAGTGTAAGAAGCATGCCTGAAAACATATGTTGCCCCAATGGGAGGCCAGTGCACCCAACCTGGTCTAGTGGCACACATATCTAAAGACAGAATGATGTGGGTTGAATAAAGCTTCAAAGAAGGGATAATCTACTGGATCAAGAAGAAAAATTATTTATGTAAATGTTGTTGTATATATATTTTAAAAAATGAGTATGATATAAAGACTCCAAAAAATTAGATGGTAAAAAGTCAATGACAATTCAATACTGTCGGAGTTATGTATCAATAAGCATGGCTTTTACTTCAAAGTCAAAGGTTTTAAGGTTGCGTGCACCTAGAGACTTGGCTACTTTGGTTAAGCTTTAAGTGATATGTGACACCATTAGACAAAATCCATTCTTCTTCTATACATCCTCTTCTTTGAGTCGGTTGTACTTGAAATTAGAAGGAAATGCCCTGCTCTCCGAGGATATAGGAGCTATATTGGGGAATTAGAGTTACCTTGCTGAGGAAGAATGTTTCTCAACTTCAGATGAGAGGAGCTATATTTCACATGCATTGTATAAGTGAAACTCATAGTGGGAAGGGTTTGCATATGAATAGACTTATTCTGACATGGCTATTGAGGTGAACTGAATAGAGGATTGTGGAACTTGAGGGTTGTTAAGTTTTAGATCCTATTCTCAATAAGGTTCCGACAAACTAACATTCCAAATGTCTTACTGATCTCTAAACTTTGATTTTATGAAGATAAATTTAATAATCATAATCATTCTAAGTTCTTTATTTCCCTTTTCTTTAGTTTTTTTTGCATCATTTATTCTCCTAATAAGTGTTTTCTAGGGACTAGCAAAGGTAAGTATAGGGTTGCGCATCTTGGAAGCATGGAGATCAAATCATGTTTGATCTAGGTCGACTAATCATACTAGTCAATGTGGTAACATAATTTAAAAAATTCGACGAAACTACATGACATGGGAACAATTCCCATATCACTTTATCAAGATCAAAGAAGTAATAGGATTATCTTTTGAAGAGTGATCATGATCCACGAGTCTTTACGAGAAGAGACCTCATGTCTCAAGTTCGATCCGACGTAGAAAGCACTTGTGGGTGCATAGATGAGGTACATGCTTCCCACAATCTAGAGCGATGTGAAATCTGATGTCTCCTTCATGTGCACGAGGCATCAAAAAAGACGGTGAACCACAAGTGCTTAGTCCAGTAGCACAACAGCAGCGCAACGATGATTGCGCTCTCAACAACACCTTGGTGGACGACCACAAGGAGTTGAGAGAGAAAGAGATAGTGGGCATGTAGAGAGAGTTGTTGATATAATTTCTTCAACTTAATTATGTAAAGAAGACAAGGATTAATTCTTTTATACAAAATTGGATGGCTAGGATACACTCTTAATTAATAATCAATGGCTGAGATTAAAAGATTTTATGTGTGCTCCAAGTAAAATAGAATTTAGAATTATTACATCAATTATCAATTCTAGATACAAAATATAATCTAAAAATAAATCTCATTCTCATGAATTAAGAGTAAAGAAGAGAGCCACCATTCAAGAATGAGGAAAGGAGATAGCCTCCTTCTCATTTGGAGGGTGAACATCCAACTTGAAAATTGGAGAGAGATTTTCTCTCCCCAATCTCTTTGATGTAATCTTATTACATTAAATATTTATTCATAGAATTATTTATCAACAAAATTTCACTAAATAGTTTGCAAATTATTTGTGAAAATTATGAATAAACCATTAATATTTATAAATCATATTCAGTCATCTAATATTATATGTAAATCATATTTACATTAAATTGTAAAATGTGAATACAATTCACATTAACTTATGAATTGTAAATATTATTCGCAATTAAAACTCTCTCATTATAGTGCATATCACATCCATAATATCCACGATTTTTTGGGATAGTGTTGTCCACATTAATCTTATTTGTGATAATTAAATCCAATTTAATTATCTCGTATGCTTCTCTACACATGTTCAATAATGTAAATCATACACACATTATTAATGATAATAAAATCCAAGTTAATCATAAATTTCTTAGACTCAGATATTTTCAATAACAGAACTATTCTTGAACTCTGTCAAGAACAGTGTGCCTTCTCCACCGATACTTTTTTTATGACAAGCCCGGTTTTGGTGGCCTGGGTAGCTGCTTTATTCCATAAACCAACCTTACAACTGGTGTATCTCAAGGGGGAAAACAAACTCAAAAAAATAAAAGGCTTTCAAGAATAAAATCCCACATAGAAAGCCTAGCAACACCTTGCAGCCTTTCACTTGAGCTATCCATTGGTGCCCATCAGATTAGACACTTTAACAAGGAAAGGAGAATGTATATTCCATGTACAGTGACTTGGATAGTGAGATATATTGTAATATCTAGATCTATAAGATGTCTCAGAGATGTCTGATCATTCATTTAATCTCAGACAATAAGTGAAATGAGCTAATAAACTTTATTGATATATCAAAGATTATAATAACATTTATTGTTGGAATGGTTCGCCCCTGGCTTACATGGATAACAATCTCCCATTAGCCCTCAGAACCATTCAAGTACAATCTTTAAACACAACTCATATATGCTAGTTGAAAACCTTTTGGGGTAAAGTTTTGGTAAGGAGATTAGCGACGTTATCGACAGAGGTCATCTTGGAGATGATGATGTAACCATTCTTTTGAATTTCCTGAATGACGTAGTATTTCCTATCTATGTGTTTGCTCGTTTGATGTCAATCAGGTTCCTTTGCTTGAGCTATGGATCTCGTGTTATCACATAGTAGCAGGATGAGAGTATCAGAGAAAACTACACCAAGTTCTAGGATGAACTTCTGTAACATCACTGCCTCCATTGCAGCATCCGATGTGGTAATATATTTAGCTTCTGTTGTTGAATCACCTGTACTATCCTACTGAAGGTTATGGAGAAAACCTTAAACACATCACGGAAGAGTGAATATCACATCGTATGCGATTGGGAGCGACTACTCATACTAGGTACTCGTGGTAGCGGAATTTAAAAATTTTAAACAGGATGAAACCACATTATCCAAGAACATTTCTTAGATTATTTCATCTAAACCACAAAGCTGAGATTAGAATGTCTCTTGAAGCATGGTTGTGATCGAAGTTTTTAAATAAAGAGACCATATGTCCTAGTTCGACCCAACGGAGGAGATGATTACGAGCACGTTGATGAAACACGTGTTCCTCGCAATCCAAGTTGATGATCCAAGTAGCAAATCTCTTATCTCATCGTACAAGATCCGACGTCTTATTCATGAGCGAGGTGCATCGAAGGAGACAGAGTTCCACGAGCAGCCGAAGCGGCGACACAACAACGTGATGTCGATGACGATCCTCTCTAGGGATTAGAGTGGACTACCACTCTAAGGAGAGAGAGGGGATGTTGGTATGAGAGAGAATGAGCTTGCAAATCTATTGTCCATAAGAAGAGCCAGGGTTGCCTCTTCTTTTATAATATTTTAGGAGTCCATAAATCTCAATCCATGGACAACACAAATCCAATGGTTGAGATTGATTTTTATTTCTTTCATTGGCCATGATTTTTCTTGCAAAAATATTTGCAACGATAATTACTTTAATTTAATTTAAATATATATAACAATCATCAATATATTCCAGTTTAACCAAATCAATCATCTTTGGAGAAATAGGAAGGAGGCAAGCCTCCTTCCGTAAGGAGGGTGGATGACCCTACTCCAAATTGGACTAGGTGGCCGTCCTCCATCCTTACTTGGAAGGTGTCTCCTTCTCCTATTTCACAAAACCATGGATCCCATTAATTTCTCTATAATTTGCAACAATATTTGTTGAAAATTTATTCACACAAATACTCCATAACTATTTTGTGAACATTACAATCATGCTACTGGAAAATGTGAATCATATGCACACACCCAAAATAAAATTTAAATTACATTTTCAATTAATTGTCCATTGTGAATCAAATTACAACAATATTTAAATTGTAAATGCTAATTACAAATAGTTCTCGCTTATATATTATAAATTATATTTATAATATGTGTGATTAATGTGGATGGTGCTATCTACATTATTCATATCCATGATAATTAAACCACATTTAGTTATCTTGAATCATCATTCTCATGCATCAATATAATATGAATCAATTTCACATTATTCGTGATAATTAAACCACATTTAATTATCCATTTCTCAATGCTTGGATACACATTCATCAATAGAATTTATTTTTGAACTCTTTCAAAAATAATGCGCTTTCTCTGCGAATACTTGGAGACAAGGACAGAGCGATTGTGCATTCCACGTATAGTAACTTGGATATAGATATCATATCTTAAATCCAGATCTTGGGGACCTCTCATATATGCTTGGTTAAATCAAGGTCGTACATCTAATCTTCTCATTGCATCTGAATCACATTCAGATCAATGTCCAACCATTGAACTAAGATCATATCACTTCTCTACTGAGATGAGTCACTAAAATCCAGACCTATTTCATCACTCCCTCGGAATGGAAGCATCATTGTTATAGAATCATTTATGATCACATCACCCTTGGTTATTCTTAATACCCGTACATCCTGTATACTAGAAGACCTAGAGTAAACCCAAATATATAGATCAATATTACATTGTCATCTTCAATGTTTTATCATTAAGTTTCTCATTCAGTATTTGAGAGTTTGTATCGATCATATACTTTTGAAAACATATATCATACCTAGGTGTTGATCATATACTTTCCAAAAGCATATATCAAACCTACAAATTCAGTCAAGCCTCCAAAGCGAGATGTCCATTCATGGAATTCTATTACCAATTTCTCATGAGTGAGATCATGTCTTCCGGTTCAATATTTTACATGTATGATCCCTTTGAGAGATCGTATTACTCATATGACCGTGTATGCACACCAGCTCGTCGGTGTATAGACCTTGATTAAATCATCAACCTATCGGTCTGCCAAATATGCATACTCAAACATATAGTAACATATATGTCTCTGTTAGAGGATGCGTGCCTATATCGTGAGAGTATATGAAATAATTCTTGGTTATCTCGATCTCGTTAAGTGAACTCTTTGATCTAACTTGTCTAACACCTCTGAATCTCTATTCTTATATAGAGGAACTACATCAAGAGGTCGGTTAGATATCAATTTTTTGTGAAAATATTTCCATCTCTTCCTCAGGCTGGAGATCCTCTCTTAATAATCATCTGACAGTACTTGTTGAGTTCTCAATCTAACTCTTTAGATATCATCCAAGCACCAGCCTCTATGATTCAACATTTGATTCAACAACTATATGATCATTAAGATGGACATGGTAAATAACACTAATCGTATTAAGGTACCTATTATGGAAATCAGTTATTCTTCATTTCAGATCATGGAATGATATTTGTAGTAACATTTGCAAAATGGCTCGTCGTGGGCTCGCATGTTTAACAATCTCCCATTAGCTCAAAGAATCGTTAATGGTCTAATCATTTAAATTCATGCTCATGTGCTGATCATAAGTTATTTAGAAAAATAGCTTGGTACGTTGATCGGACACTCTATTCTCGAGAGACTATGCCAAGTTCTTCTATAGTACTTGCATATCCCCTAATAATAGTGCTTGCATCCAATGCTCATGTTTTATCTTATGCAACCAGTACTCAATCGTGTTAAAGCGATTACAATATCTTTGACACTACAACTCAATAATCATTTTAATCAGTATGAAATTCAATCATCCTTATCATAATGCCCTTATATTCGGTGATCTTTATCTCCTAAGACTAAGACCCAGTCTTAAGTCATAAGGCATATGCAGTTAAGACCTTTTAGATCACTATATACAAAGTCTTAAGTTCTTAAATATAAAACTTTGAGATCACTATTTCAAAAGTCTTATCCTCTTTGAAGATATTGTTATTACTGAAATAAAGTGTTTTATCTCCATGGTAGAATTAATAACAATTTACTACTCCCATCTGACTTTTGTACACATCTAGCATACACCAGGCTTCTCATAACTGATACGCAAGGGCAAACAGTTTTAGCATTCACTTCCTCAACTTTCTGAGGTGCTATACCTTCACATAGGTTAGTACCATATCTTAAGGGGATGAAGCCTTCCTTTCAATTTTTCCAAAAATGGAATATGTCCAAGGTGTACCACTAATGTGATGGTTCCAATGCCCTCTTCTCTTTGTTTTTGAACAACTTCAAATCTAAGATCTAAGAGGTATCCTTGAGATCTATTATCTCAAGGAATGGAACAACCAGATTATAAAACATTATTATCATCCTTTTATCATTCCAGATGATTTGGATATTATATACATTTAGCACGATGAACACAATGACACTCTCACTAAGCTTCACATGGTTCATCATGATTCTATCTGAAATCATAACATTTATAATTTCATCAAATCCAGTGTTCCAACTATGAGAAGCTTATTTGAGTCCATAGATGGAGTTCTTAAGCTTTCTCACCTTGCTTCCCTCAACTATGAAGCCCTGGGGCTAATTCATATGAATATCCTCAGAGAGGTATTCATAGAGGAATGCAATCTTGACTTCCATCTTGTAGATGTCATAGTTAAGTTGTGCAGCTAAAGTTAGCAATATTCTGATGGGTTCAAGCACATTAACTAAAGAGTGAATCTCATCGCAAGTGATGTATTCTCTTCGTATGTATCTTGTTGATATGAGCTGAGCTCTGAAGGTCCGTACATTCTCATCAGGTTCCCTCTTTCTCTTGAAGATATATTTATACCTAATAGGTTTTACCCTTATAGGTTGTGTTGGACATGCGAGTCCACGGCGGGCTATTATGCAATAAATGTTATTGCAAATATCATTCCCTGATCTGAAATGAAGAATAACTCATTTGCATAATAGGTCCCTTAGTATAATTAGGGTTATGTACCATGACCATCTTGCTGATCATACAACTATTGATTCAATTATTGAATCATAGAGGCTGGTGCTATGATGATATCTAAAGAGTTAGATTGAGGACTCATCAAGCACTGTCGAATGATTATTAAGAGATGATCTCCATCTTGAGAAAGAGATGTCAATCCTTTATCTAAAAGTTGATATCTAACCGACCTCTTGATGCAGGTCCTCTGCATAGGAGTAGAGATTCAGAGGTGTTAGATAGGATGGGTCGAAGAGTTGACTTAACAAGATCGAGATAACCAAAGACTTATGTCATATGCTGTTATGATATAGGCATGCATCCTCTGATCGGAGATAGATGTGTTACTATATGTTTGATTATGTACATTTGACAGACCAATAAGTTGATAACCTAATCAAGTTCTATACACCGACACGCTGATGTGCATGCAAGGGCATATGAGTAATATAATCTCTCAAAAGGATCATATAGGTTCATTACTAAATCGGAAGTCATGAGCTCACTCATAAGATATTGGGAAGAATCAAATTCCGTGCATGGTCATCTCGCTTTGGAAGCTTGACTGAATTTGTATGTTTGATATATGCTTTTGGAAAGTATATGATCAACACCAGGGTATGATATATGCTTTTTGAAAGTATATGATCAATACAAAATCCCAATAGTCGAATGAGAAACTTAATGATAAAATCCCTGAATTAGACAGTGTAAAATTGATCTGAGGGTGATGTGATCATAAACGATTGTAGAACCATGCCGCTTCCATTCCTAGAGAGTGATGAAACATGTCTGGATTTTAGTGACTCCTCTTAGTATATAAGTGATCTAATCTTGGTCCAAGCATTGGACAGTGATCTGAATGTGATTCAGATGTAATGAGAAGATTGGATCTACATCCTTGATTTAATCAAGCATCTATGGGAGGTCCGCAAGATCTGGATTTGAGATGTGATCTCAATATCCAAGTCACTATACGTGGAACAATATAATCACCCTGTCCTTATCTCCAAGTATCCACGGAGAAAGCACATTATCCTTGAAAGAGTTCAGGATAATTTCATTGTTGATATACGTATCCAAGCATTGAGAAAATGGATAATTAAATGTGATTTAATTATTTAATTATCATGAATAATATGAATTTGATCCATATTTTATGGAGAGTTATCTAAGATAATTAAATGTGATTTGATTATTAAAGATGTAAATAATGTGAATGTGATTCATATTATTTAGACACATGAGAATAGAGATCCAAGATGATTAAATGTGATTTAATTATCATGGAAATGAATAATGTGGATAGTACTATCCCAATTATTCATATATATATTATAAATATGATTTATAATATATAAGAGAGAGCTATTTGTAATTTACATTTGTTAATTAATTGTTAATGTGAATTGGATTCACATTGGACAATTAATTGAAAATGTAATTTACATTTTATTTTGGATTGTGAATGTGATCCACAAATTTCGAATGGCATGATTGCAATGTTCACAAAATAAATTGGATTTATTTTTGTGAAATAATTTGCAACAATAGTTGTTGCAAATATTGGAGATACACATGAGATATTTATTCTCATGTAATGGGAAAGTGGAGCCACCTTTCCTTATGGAGAGGGTGGACGTCCACTATCCCTTTATGGGAATTGGTGGTCTTCCCCCTTCCATATGGAAGGAGGCTAGCCTCCTTCCTATTTCTCCAATTAAGATTGATTTGATATAAATCAAATTATATTCAATATATATTTGATTTTATTAAACTAATTGTTGTTGTAAATTTACAACAAAATCATGGCCATTAAAAGAAACACAAATCAATGTGAGCCATTGGATTTGTGTTGTCCATGGATTGAGATCCATGGATCTCAAAATATTATAAAAGGAGAGGCACCCCTGCTCTTCTAGGTGACAACACACAAGTTGTGAAAAACAACTTCTCTCTCTCTCTCATTCTCTACATACCCTCTTTCTCTCATATGGTCGTCCACCATGGATGTCCTAGAGAGAGTCTCCACCGCCAAAACATCATCGTTATGTTGTCGGATCATTTTCTCGTGGATCTCCGTCTCCTTCAGTGTACCTCACTTATGAAGAAGACGTCGTATCTCGTGTGATGAGATCTGGAGACTCGTCACTTGGATCATCAGCTTGGATTGCGAGGAGCACGTATTTCATCAACGTGCTCACGAGCATCTCCTCCGTCAGATTGGACTTGAGACAGGAGGTCTCTTCGTTTAGAGACTAGATCGCAACCATTCTTCAAGAGGTAACTCTAATACTTGTTTGTGGTTTGGATGATATGATCCGACAAGTGTTCTCAGATCATGTGGTTTCATCGCATGAAAAATTTTTAAATTCCACTGCCTCGAGCAACTAGTGCGATTAGTCGCTCCCGATCTCATATGATGCAATCCTCACGCTTCTGTGATGCGCTTAAGGATCTCCCCGATATGTTTCAAGTGTTATAATATTTAGATGAAGGTTTCGGATACGATCCGTAATCCTAAGGCGACTTGGGTTCATTAGGGTTTGCGAATGTTTTACCGTGTTTCTTTTTTTCGCAGACCTATTTTGTGATATATTTCGGCTTTGTTTAAATTGTTTAAACACGAAATAATTAGTTGTATTATGTTCCCCCTTAAATAAGGAAATCGTGGGATTTGGGTTTGCGTGATTTGGATTCCATTTGCTCAAGTTATGATCATTTTAGTGAACATGTATCCACTGTTTCGGGGACTGCGAATCTTGACGTAATTAAGGAGTTAATTACTATTTTGAAACACCTACAAATGCTTGCAAATCACTTAGATTCTGTTGTAATCAAATTAGCAAACTTTGGAAACTTATTTCGCATGATTTGGATTTAAATTGATTGAGATATGCTAATTTTAGTAAGTGAGGGTCACCGCTGGAAATTACTTTCCTAATCAAGAATCTTGTGATTGCCATTTAATCAGTTAGTGAAACTAAATGGTTTAATTTCCTATAATAATTATGGAAAACTATTTTTGGAATATTTGATGATGATTATTTCCTTAAATGACAATGCCTTAACCAATAATTGATTAGATATGATCTAAATCACAATTGGTTACTCAATCTACTTTCCAACAAATAATGTTATTTGAATAGGATTGGGGATTTGTTTAGCAAATCTCTTATCATGATAATAGAACATGTTTTGATTATTATTATATGGTATAGATTCGATTGAAAAACCGATGATTATCTCGAGTACAAAGTGGTCTATTTTGCATTATCCTTTCCCGAGACGGATATGGTGTCTAGTCGGGGAGCGTTAGGGTAGCAGGTTGCATTCTGTGCAGTCTGTCCCACTCCCGTCGGTACTGGCCATGACAACGGGTAGGGTTAGTATAATGCTTGAGAAATCATGATGTATTTCTAATTATTAAAATTCGAAATAATATGTATTTGAGATAATACCATAATTCAAGTAATAATAAAGAATGTTTGTTGGATATTAATTGGATCATCCTGATAATTATGATAATGACTATCCATCTGCTTTTGGTTACATTGAAATAGGAGACAAGCGGGCAACAAGCTACGTCGCTATCCCTTTTTAGAATTGCAAAACCAATACTTCTAAACACTACATCCGTAAACTTAGGAACCATCACATTACTGTTCGTGACTTTTTGAATCCTCTTCAAAAGCTCAACAGCTTCTGGTGCTATGAAACCAAAAGTATCAAAACCAAAAAAATTGAATGCATGTTGATTCTCAGTACATGCTTTCTCGTGCTTCACCACTTTTGCTGAAGCAGCTTTAAGGGCAGCATGCCCTATTGTGAAGGTCCCATTCTTCAATGTCTCCAGTGGAGAAACTCCAGTTAAGTCTACACAAGCATGTTTCCCTCTGACCCAACTAAAAATCAAAATATCAACAGGTCTAAGTATGGGTCTTCCCTATTGCGTATCAGTTAGAAAGTTCACAGGCGCTTCTTTCTTAGCAGCAACAGCGACATGTTTGAGTACATCAAATAAAACATCTCTAATAAGATCATGTCTGTACTTAAAACCCGGAAGCTCCCTGCAATGAATTGCATGATCCTCAAAATTGTCTAAGCACGCCTTACGACAAACTTGACAAATCTCATCCGCTGGAAACAATGGAACCATGAGATGATATTTTAGGAATCATTAATTTAATATGATTAGATTAATTGGAATCCAATTGAAATTAAAACACTCTATTATGAATAGAGTTGTTATTTCCCTTGGAAGAATTAATCGTAATGAATATGATTCACAATGATTAATTAGAATTTGAATATGATTTTGTGGATCACATAAGTGGCATCCATTGCCTCCCATCAAGGCGAAGAGTTCCATCGCCAGGGATTGTATGCAGGAGACGCCTGTCCGAAGTGATAGCTCCTATTGCAAGCGCATCTGGATCGGGCTCTTTGCTTCTTGAAAGAGTAAGGTCGTATTCGTAGTGACCCCAATATCGAGTCCTCATATAATTGGGGCGATATTGGATTGCACATAGCATGTTTTGTTCCTGATGACGGTTGTTTCAATTTATGATGGGTTAATATCACCTTAGTGGTGGTGGGCCCGGGTGTTAAAGACCGAATTGGGAAATGCAAGTTGGACTTGCAAAGCGGAATGTGTTCTCGCTTCTTTTTATCCGAGTTATAGTAACTCATATTATTGGGATGTGACAAAGATAAGGAAGGAGATCCCAGATCTTGCTTGAGATATAATGGTAAGTATATCTCTTACATTGAAAGTGATTAAGGGAATGAACTTTCAGTGTTAACAAGGCAAGACAACTTTGATATAAAAACTCCTAAATCAAAGTGAAACATATATTTATATTTATTTAAGAAATTTTTCTTATTTCAGATAATCCTTCATTAAACCACTCAATACTATACTCAATAATAAATAGTAAAATATCATGGATTGGATCTATGATCCGAGATATTGTACTTGTAGTTGGACATATATTGTGTGTGGCTGTAATGTGCAAGTTTCCTCATAATAATGAGGAATGACAATTAAATAGAAAATAGGAATACAACCTTAGGGTTTGTGTGTCTCTATTGTCTTGATGTCTCATCGAATGTACTTTGGAAGTGACATGTCGATGGTGGTCGTAATTGTCAAATAATCCTTATAAAATCTAAGAAGATGTTCTGGCATACATATGTGCTTTCGACATTTAATCATGAATGACATGGTTCACTGCATCATGCAGAATGGTGGCTCTATAAGAGAAGATGTATTCAAAAATGTTTGAGTACACACCTGAACCTAAGTATTTAAGAGTTAAGATGTATGTAGATATAATGAGTGTCATCAGTCTACTATCTATAATTTAGTCATTCATGAAGATTCGTAATATTCATATTGTATGAATTGAATGAAGCATGTATAAATGTTGAAGTATTCTTATATTAAAATCTTTTGAATTCAACATAAGAGATCCTTTATCTTAAGCAATATTTGTTTATAGATGAAGAGAGTGCAGTGGAAGCATGGGTTGGACCCAAGCGAGAAGCAAAGTCAAAGAATTTACTTTACTTCTGTGACTTCCATATGACATCCAAATAGTTAGATGAATGCCAATACTGCAATAAGCTGATATACTGATAGTGTAACTATTAGTCTATCTAGGATCCTTAGAGAAGGATCCAGATGGTGGATCGGAATAATATACATTTCCATATAATCATTGAAATTGACTTTCTTAGTTGATAAGATCAAAGTCTAATAATTGTATCTCATTCTTCTAATAACACTTGCAATTGGTTGCATATGTAATATAAGACTATAAAATTTCATCTTCTGGTTTAGTAGTCATCCACATGGATATTGATGCAATTGTTGCAACTATCTCTATTGGATTGGTAGACTTCATATTTCCAGTGGGAGAGCCCTTAGTCTTAGAGAATGTCTCTATGACCTAGATATTCAAATACACTCAGTTTATTTCTAAATGATGGGAATAAAAATGAATTATGGAATAGATCTATCATAAAGAGTTGTGATGGATATATTTCAAAAAGTAATCTAACATCTAAAGGACTCTACTAAATTAGAAAATTAATGAACGGTTCATTGACATTTCTAATACTGAAAATTAAACCTTTAAAAGATCAATAGGAGGATGAAGATCATTTGACAATGGTCTAACATCAAGCCTTGGACACATATCTATTGATATGATCAATAGACTATTGAGAGATGAAACTTTAGTATGTATGAAATTTCAAATCTTACATACTTATGAATATTGTATTCAAAGTAGAAAATGTCCAAAGCACCCTTCTCTGGGAATGGTGTAAGATGTCAATGTATTCAAGATCTCATACATATTGATGTATGTGGATCATCTGTATCATAATAAACATTTATGATATGTGATATCATTTGATGATTATTTGTGATATGAGATTTCATTTCTTCACCTTAGAAACTTTGAAATGTTCAAAGATTTCACAATTTAGTTTTGAACCAAAGTTTGAAGGAAGATGAAATGAATTTGATCTAATATAGGTAATTTGTACTTATTAGATGAATTCAAGGAATACCTTATGTAGAAAGGAATATCATTCCTATCTCACACCTCCAAATAAACCTAAACTCAATAGAGTTATAGGGAGATACAATTGGATCATGTATGACATGATTTGATCAATGATGAATTTTAGCATAATTACCTATTAGTTTCCAAGGTATATATGTAGTAGAGATTGCAATATATATAATATTCCATGCAAGTAAGCTAGAATCTAGCACAAGAGAGTGCTACTTCATTAGGAAAATAAAGGATGGTATTGGATACCTACTTTATGACCTTGAGATTCTTAAAAGATTTCATATCTGAGAATGCGATTCTTAGAGGGTGAGTCTCTTGAGAATCAAGATGAAAATGAAGTAAAGGAACTCATTTAATCTTGAGAAGATAATAAGGCTCCTGAAATCATAAACTAAAAGGACAATTAAAGATGAAACAGTAATATCTCTTCAAATAAGTTTGAGGATGTATTCCACGTGTCAGTTAAGTCTGACAATGATCTTACTTCATGTGATGAAGCTTATAAAGATCATGACATGCAAAGATGGATGTTATCAATAAAGTCTAAAGTAGACTTCATATACAAGTGTTGTATATGAACCCTTGAGGATCCGCCTATATGGGTAAAACCTATTAGATGTACATGGATCTTCAAGAGAAAGATGGAAACTGATAAGAAGGTAGAGACCTTCAAAGCATGATTCGTAGCCATGAGCTACACATAGAAGAGAAGACATCGCTTGCGATGAGACTTTCTCTTCAGTGACCATGCGTAAAACCATCGCGATATTACTAACTATAGCTACACATGTTGACTTTTGTCATATTCAAGATAAAAGTCAATATTGCATTCCACTATGAATACCTCTCTGAGGATATTCACATGAAGTAGCCCTAGGGATTCATGGTTGAGGAAAGCAAGGTGTGCAAGCTGAAGAACTCCATCTATGGACTCAAATAAGATTCTTCTGGTTGGAACTTAATATTTGATGAAATTGTAAATGTTACGATTTCAGATAGAATCTTGATGAACCATGTGAAGCTTAGTGGGAGTGCCATTATGTTCATCATGCTAAACGTAGAAAATATACTAATCATTTGGAATGATATAAGGATGATAATAAGTGTTTTATTAATCGGCTATTCCATACCTTGAGATATGATCTCAAAGATACCTCTTAGATTTTAGTTCAGAAGTTGTTCAGAAGCAAAGAAAAGATGGTATTGGGACCATCACATCAGTGGTATACCTTGTACATATTCTATTTTCTGGATAATTTCAAGAAAGGCTTCTTTCCCTTAAGATATGGTACTCACCTATCTAAAGGGATAGCACCTGAGAGAATTGAGGAAGTGAATGCTAGAACTCCTTGCCCTTGTGCATTAGTTACATGAAGTCGAGTGTATGCTAGATGTATACAAAAGCCAGATGTCTGCCAGGTAATGGGAGTAGTAACCTGTTACTAATCCTACTATGAAAATTAAACACTTGATTTCAGTAATAACAAAATCTTGAAAGATAACAAGACTTAGAGATAGTGATCTCAAAGTCTTATCTTCAAGAACTTAAGACTTTATAGATAATGATCTATAAGATCATAATTGCAGATACCTTAGGAGATAGAGATCTCCAGGAATAAGGGTATTCTGACAAAGATGTTGAAAAATACAAACTGATTATAATAATTATTGAGCTGTAGTGTCAAGGACACTATAACTAAACAAGATTGAGTATTGTTTGCATAAGATGCAACATTCGCATTGGATGCGAGTACTATTACAACGAATATGCAAGTGCCACAAAAGGACATGGCGTAGTCTCATAGGAACAGAGTGACTTATCAGCTTACCTAACTATTTTCCTAAATAGCCTACTATTGTCACATGAGTGTGGCTTTAAATGATTTGCCCATTAATGGATCCTTGGGCTAGTGGGAGATTGTTGGCCATGCGAGCCCACGACGAGCCATTATGCAATAAATGGTATTACAAATATCATTCCCTGATCTGAAATGAAGAATAACTAATTTGCATAATAGTTCCCTTAGTACAATTAGGGTTATGTACCATGAACATCGTGATGATCATACAGTTGTTGATTCAATTATTGAATCATAGAGGCTAGTGATGTGATGAATATCTAAAAAGTTAGATTAAGGACTCATCAAGCACCGTCAAATGGTTATTAAGAGATGATCTCCAACTTGAGAAGGAGATCGAAATTCTTTCTTTGAAGGTAGATATCTAACTGACCTCTTGATGCATATCCTCTTCATAGGATTAGAGATTTGGAGGTGTTAGTAAGTTGGGTCAAAGAGTTGAGTTAACGAGATCGAGATAACCAAAGGCCTATGTCGTATGCTGTCACGATATAGGCACGCATTCTCTGACCGGAGACAGATGTGTTACTATATGTCTGAGTATGTAAATTTGGTATACCAATAGGTTGATGACCTAATCAAGGTCTATACATCGGTGCACTGGTGTGGATGCAAGGGCATATGAGTAATACGGTCTCTCAAAGGGATCATACAGGTCATTACTGAACAGGAAGACATGAGCTCACTCATAAGATATTGGAAAGAATCAAATTCTTTGCACGGTCGTCTCGCTTTGGAAGCTTGATTGAATTTGTAGGTTTGATATATATTTTTGGAAAGTATATGATCAACACCAGGGGTATGATATATGCTTTTTGAAAGTATATGATCGATACCAACTCCCAATAGTCGAATGATAAACTTAATGATAAAATCCCTGAAGTAGACAATGTAAAATTGATCTTATACTTCGGATTTAACATGGGTCTTCCAGTATGCAGGATGTACGGGTATTGGGAATACCTGAGGTTGATGTGATCATAAATGATTGTATAACCATGACGCTTCAATTTCTAGGAAGTGATTAAATGGGTCTGGATTTTAGTGACTCCTCTCAGTAGAGAAGTGATCTAATCTTGGTGCAAGTGTTGGACAGTGATCTGAATGTGATTCAGATGCAATGAGAAGAATGGATCTACAGCCTTATTTAATCAAGCATCTATGGGAGGTCCGCAAGATCAGGATTTGAGATGTGATCTCAATATCCAAGTCACTATACATGGAACAATACAATCGCCCTGTCCTTATCTCCAAGTATCCACGGAGAAAGCGCATTATTCTTGACAGAGTTCAGGAAATTTCATTCATTTATATGGACAGTTATCTAAGATAATTAAATGTGATTTGATTATCAAAGATGTAAATAATGTGAATGTGATTCATATTATTTAGACACATGTGAATAGAGATCCAAGATGATTAAATGTGATTTAATTATCATGGATATGAATAATATGGATAGTACTATCCCAATTATTCAAATATATTATAAATGTGATTTATAATATATAAGAGAGAGCTATTTGTAATTTACATTTGTTAATTAATTGTTGATGTGAATTGGATTCACATTGGAAAATTAATTGAAAATGTAATTTACATTTTATTTTGGGTTGTGAACACGATTCACAAATTTTTAATGGCATGATTGCAATGTTCACAAAATAAATTGGATTTATTTTTGTGAAATAATTTGCAACAATAGTTGTTGCAAATATTGAAGATACACATGATATATTTATTCTCATGTAATGGGAAAGTGGAACCACCTTTCCTTATGGAGAGGGTGGACGTCCACCATCCCTTTATGGGAATTGGTGGTCTTCCCCCTTCCATATGGAAGGAGGCTAGCCTCCTTCTTATTTCTCCAATTCAGATTAATTTGATATAAATCAAATTATATCCAATATATATTTGATTTTATTAAATTAATTGTTGTTGTAAATTTACAACAAAATCATGGCCTTTAAAAGAAACACAAATCAATGTGAGCCATTGGATTTGTGTTGTCCATGGATCCCAAAATATTATAAAAGGAGAGGCACAACTTGCTCTTCTTGGTGACAACACAGAAGTTGTGAACAACAACCTCTCTCTCTCTAATTCTCTACATGCCCTCTCTCTCTCATATGGCTGTCCAACATGGATGCCCTAAAGAGAGTCTCCATCGTCGCAGCGTCGTCGTTATGCTATCGGATCATTTTCTCGTGGATCTCTGTCTCCTTCGGTGAGCCTCACTCATGAAGAAGACATCAAATCTCGTATAACGAGATCAGGAGACTCGTCGCTTGGATCATCAACTTCGATTGCGAGGAGCATGCATTTTATCAATGCGTTCACAAGTGTCTCCTCCATCGGATCAGACTTGAGACATGAGGTCTCTTCGTTTAGAGACTCGATCGCAACCATGCTTCAAGAGGTAACTCTAATACTTGTTTGTGGTTTGGATGAAAGTATCTGAGAAGTGTTCTTGGATCATGTGGTTTCATCGCATGAAAAATTTTTAAAATTCCGCTGCCTCGAGCAACTAGTGCGATTAGTCGCTCCCGATCGCCTACGATGCGATCCTCACGCTTCCATGATGCGCTTAAGGATCTCACCATATCCTTCAGGTGGATCCTCGACTGTCCATATACAACACTTGTATATGATTCTCAAGAATGTTATCCTCTAAGAATGGTATCGTTAGAGATGGAGTCTTTTAAGAATCTCAAGGTCATAAAGTAGGTATCCAATGCCATCCTTTATTTTCTTAATGAAGTAGCACTCTTTAGTGCAAGATTCCAGCATTCTTACATCCATGACATGGTTATGGACCAAGAAACCCTAAATTCCCAAGTATCCAACACTACGTTGGGTTCCAAACCATAGCTTGTGAGGTTTTTGGAGTTTATATTTTCTTGGAATCTTATTAAGGATATATATTGTAGTCTCTGCTAGATATATACCTGAAAACTAAGAGGTAATTATGCTAAAAGTAATAATAAATCAAATCATGTCACACATGATCCACTTGCATCTCCCTACAACTCTATTGAGTTTAGATGTATTAGGAGGAGTGGGATAGGAACGATATTCCTTTCTCCATAAGGTATTCTTTGAATTCATCAAATAAGTACTTGCTACCTTGGTTAGATTAAATTTATTTCATCTTCCTTTAAACTTTGGTTCTAAACCAAAATTATGTAATCTTTGAACATTTCAAAGGTTTCTAAGGTGAAGGGAAGAAATATCATATAACAAATAATCATCAATAGATATTACATATCATTAATGTTTATTATGATATTGATGATCCACATACATCAATATGTATGAGATCTTGAAGACCTTGGCATCTAACACCATTCCTAGAGAAGGGTGTATTAGACATTTTTTTACTTTGAATACAATATTCACAAGTCTGTAAGATTTGAAATTTTAGACAGTCTAAAGTTTCATCTCTTACTAGTCTATTGATCTCATCAGTAGACATTTGTCCAAGTCTTGATGCCAGATAATTGTCAAAAGATCTTCATACTCCTATTGATCTTTTAAGGTTTAATTTCCAGTATCTAGAAATGTTACTGAACCATTAATTAATTTTCTAATTTAGAAAAGTCCTCTTGATGTCAGATTACTACCTGAAACATAACCGTCATATCTTCTTATGATAGGTCTATTCCAGAATGTATGTTTATTTCCAACACTTAGAAATAAATAATGCATGTATTCTGATATATAGGTCATAGAGACATTCTCTAAGACTAAGGGCTCTCCCACTAAAAATAGGTACTCTATCCATCCAATAGAAATTATTGCAATAATTGCATCAAAATCCATGTGGATGACTATTAGACCTTAAGATCAGATTTTCTAGGCTTCTAAAACATATGCAACCAATTACAAGTGTTATTAGAAGAATGAGATACAATTATTAGACTTTGTTATTATCTAATAAGCAAGTCAGTTTCAATGATTATATCTTGATGTATAATATCCCGATGCACTATCCAAGTCCATTTTTAAAAGATTTCAAATAGTCTAGATAGTCATATTATCAATACATCGACTTGTTGCAGTAATGGCATTCATCCAACTCTTTGGATGTCATATGTATGGAAGTTACAGAAGTACAGTCAACTCTTTGACTTTCATTCTTACTTGGGTCGGACACATGCTTCCACTGTGCTTCCTTCATCGATAAACAACCATTGCTTAAGACAAAGGATCTCTTATGTTGAACTCAAAAGATTTCAATATAAGAGTATTTCAACATTTATATATGCTTCATCCAATTCATACAATATGAATATTATGAAGCTTCATGAATTATTAGAGTATATATAGTAGAATGATGACAACCATCATATCTACATCCATCTTAACTCTTAAAAATATCAGTTCTGGCAGGTACTCAAATATTTTCAGTACATCATCTCTATCGAGCCACCATTCTGCACAATGTAGTGAACCATGTCATTCATGATTAAATGTTAGGAGTGCATATGTCTGCCAAAACATATTCTTAGATTTTATAAGGATTTTATAATTACGATCATCATTGGAATGATACCAGAACAAGACTATAGAGACATACAAACCCAAGGTTGTCGTCCTATTGTCTATTTAATTATAATTCCCCGTTATTATGAGGAAACTTGCACCTTGCAACAACATACATTATATGTCCAACTGCAAGTACAATATCTTGATCATGGATCCAATCCATGATATTTTACTTGTTATTATTGAGATAATTTTGAGTGGGTTTAATGTAGGTTAACTAAAGTAAGAAATATTTGAAAAAATATTTTACTTTGATTCATAATTTTTATATCAAAATTGTCTTGCCTTGTCCTTAAAGTTCATTCCCTTATTCAATTTCAAAGTAAGAGACATGTTTACCACTATATCTCTAGCAAGATCTGGGATCTTTGTTACATCACAATAATATGAGAACTATAACTCGGGTAAAAATAAGCTGGAACTCATTCCGCATTACAAGTCCAACCTGCATTTTCCAATTTGATCTTTAACACCCGAACCCACCACCCATGAGGCAATGTTGACCCGTTGTTAACTGAACCAACCATCAAAAGGATTAGAACTCCCTATGCGCAATCGAATATATCCTCAATAATATGAGGAACCAATATTGGGGTCACTACGTATACAGACACTATTTTGAGAAGCAAAGAGCCTGATTCATGTGTACTTATATGCAGGAGCTGTCACTTCGAACATGCATCTCCTACATACAATCAATGGTAACGAAACCCTTCACCTTGATAGGAGACCATGGATGTCATTTATGTGATCCTCCATATCATGTTCAAATTTTAGTTAATTATTTTGAATCATAATCACATAATTAATTATTTCAAGTGAATTACAACTCTATTTATAATAGAGTGTTTATTTTTATTAGATCTAATTAATTTAATCATAGTAAATAAATTATCAATCCAATCAATCAACCATCAAACAATCTTGATTGTTACTTGAAAGATGGTATAATCTCAAAATATGTATTATTCAAATTTTAATGATAAGAAAAATACATCATAATCATTTCGAGCATTATGCTTTCATTTCTTGCTGTCATGGCTATTATGCACAGGATGTGGGAAAGACCACTCAAGGAGCGCCTAACTACCCCAATGATCCCTGACTGGACACCATATATGCCTAATGTTAAGACAATGTGATATTATAATTTTGTATTTTAGATGATATTCGGCCCTACAACTAAAGTTATATTATATAATATTTATCAAAACCATTTTGATTAATATTATAAGGAGATTTGCTAAATAAATCCCCATTCCTATTCAAGTAACAATGTTTTGAATGTAAAGATTGTCCTACAACTATTGTAGGATAAATGAGGATTTTCATGAAACATACATTCAATAGCCTATGATGATTAATCAATAATTTTCATAATTATTAGGCATCATAATTAATCAAGGCATATTCATAATTTCTATAGTTTCCATTGAATGATAACAACATTAAGCAAAGAGATTTGATGATATAATCATCATCTTACCCATCTCCATTACGTATGGAATATCTAGGGCAAACATAGTCGGAATCACGCGAAATAAATTCAATAGGTTTGTTGATTTGATTCTCTACATAAAGCAAGTTTTTATTTCATGTTTCATGACTGGAAAATAGTATGTAAAATTTATTTTCTTACAGATCCGTGAATACATACAAAAACAATTTTCATGGCAGGAACTCTTTGAATCATTTTCATGCACTTTTGGTACCAATATTAGGCTACTGTATTTGAGGCATATTTAGACATTCTACATGCATTTTAAGAACAAAAAAATACGACCAAACCTTCCACAAATAGTAGGTTTTTAATTTAATGGAAAATGAATTCGAATCTTGCATCCAATGCAAAAACAACGATTCTCGCTCATCCAAAACATGAACCTTGTTCACCTAGGGTTTCAGATCATATACAAGACCTCGACCAAGGCTCTGATAGCACTTGAATGTTATGGAGAAAGACTTAAGCGCATCATGGAAGCGTGAATATCGCATCGTATGCGATCGGGAGTGACTAGTCATACTACTTGCTTGAGGCAGCAGAATTTAAAAATTTTAAATGGGATGAAATCACATGATCCAAGAATACTTCTAGGATCATTTCATTTAAACCACCAAGTAGATATCAGAATACCTCTTGAATCGTGGTTGTGATCGAAGCCTCTAGTCGAAGAGATCACATGTCTCAAGTCCAACCCGACGGAGGAGACACTTGCGAGCGCGTTGATGAAACATGTGTTCCTTGCAATCCAAGTTGATGATCCAAGTGGAAAATATCATG
The DNA here is from genome assembly GCA_037367405.1 of Ottelia alismoides. NCBI lineage: Eukaryota > Viridiplantae > Streptophyta > Magnoliopsida > Alismatales > Hydrocharitaceae > Ottelia > Ottelia alismoides. Next base: position 1,225,552 of record JAZKJV010001004.1, on the reverse strand, counting down.
ATCTCATCTCAAGAGATTGATTGTCTTCTGCACAAGCGAGGTGCGTTGAAGGAGACGGAGATCCATGGACGGTCGAAACAGCGACACAATGGCGTGGTGACGACAACGATCCTTTCTAGGGTTTAGAGTGGACGACCACTATGAGGAGAGAGAAATGGGATGTGGTTATGAGAGAGAGATATAGCTTGCAATTCTATTGTCTAAAAGATGAGCTAGGGTTGCCTCTTCTTTTATAATTTTTTGGGAGTCCATAGATCTCAATCCATGGACAACACAAATCCAATGGCTAAGATTGATTTGTGTTTCTTTTAATGGCCATGATTATTGTTAAACAATTAAATTAAATATATCAAATAATCGTCAATATATTCCAAATTAAATAAATCAATAGGAAGGATGCAGACGACCCTACTCCAAATAGGACTAGGGTGGTCATCCACCCTTCATACTTGAACGTTGTCTCCTTCTCCTATTAAAGGGAATCATGGATTCCATGAATTACTCCATAATTTGCAACAACGTTTGTTGCAAATTTATTCACGCAAATGATTCATAATTATTTTCTGAACATTTCAATCATGTCAATGGAAAATGTGAATCATATTCACACAATCAATATAAAATGTAAAGTACATTATTAGTTGTTCAATGTGAATACAATTCACATAAACATTTAAATTGTAAATGTTATTTACAAATAGCTCTCGCTTATATATTATAAATCATAAAAATAATATATATGATTAAGGTGGATAGTGTTATCCACGTTATTCAAATCCATGATAATTAAACCACATTTAATTATCTTGAATCTTCATTCTCATGCATCAAAATAATATGAATCAAATTCACATTATTCATGATAATTAAATCACATTTAATTATTTATTTCTCAATGCTTAGATACACATTCATCAACAGAATTTATTGTTGTACTCTTTCAAGAATAATGCACTTTCTCTACGAATACTTGGAGATAAGGACATGACGATTGTACATTCCACGTATAGTGACTTAGATATTGAAATCATATCTCAAATCAAGATCTTGGGAACCTCTCATAAATGCTTTATTAAATCAAGGCCGTAGATCTAATCTTCTCATTGCATCTAAACTATATTTAGATCAATGTCCAACCTTTGGACTAAGATTAGATCACTTTTCTGCTGAGAAGAATCACTAAAATCCAGACATGTTTCACCACTCCATTGAAATGGAAGCGTCAAAGTTAAACAACCGTTTATGATCACACCAGCCTTAGATATTCTTAATATATGTACATCATGCATATTGAAAGACCTACAATAAATCGAAGATATAAATCAATTTTACACCATCACCTTCAAGGTTTTATCATTAAGTTTCTCATTCGATTATTGGGAGTTGGTATCGATGATATACTTTCCAAAAGCATATATCATACCTAGGTATTGATCATATATTTTCCAAAAACAGATATCAAACCTACAAATTCAATCAATCTTCCAAAGCAAGACGACCATGCACAGAATTTGATTCCCAATATCTCATGAGTGAGCTCATGTCTTCCGGTTCAGTATTGAACCTATATGATTCCTTTGAGGGATCGTATTACTTATATGCCCTTGTATGCACACCAGCTCGTTGGTGTACAGACCTTGATTAAATCATCAACCTATGAGTCCAAATGTACATACTCATAGCACACCTGTCTCCAATCAGAGGATGTGTGCCTTTATCATGACAATAGTAGATATAAGTCTTGGTTATCTCGATCTCATTAAGTCAACTCTTTGGCATAACTAGTCTAACACCTCTGAATCTCTATTCCTTTGTAGAGTACATGTATCAAAAGGTCGATTAGATATCGGCCTTTAGAGAAAATATTGCCATCTCTTTCTCACTGGAGATCCTCTCCTAACAATCATTTGACGGTGTTTGATGAGTCATCAATATAACTCTTCAGATATCATCTAAGCACCAGTCGTTATGGTTCAACATTTGAATCAACAGTTGTATGATCATTAAGATGGTCGTGGTACATAACCCTAATTGTACTAAGGGACGTATTATGAAAATAAGTTATTCTTTATTTTAGATTAGTGAATTATATTTGCAATAACATTTATTGCATAATGGATCATTGTGGGCTTGCATGTCCAACACATGCTTCTTGCTTCTCTAGCTCACAACACCACCGTTCCACAAGAACACAACCCCGAAATTAACTTGCAGTCATTTATATCCGATGGAAGTCTGAATCTGTGTATCTTAAGACTTGGAGATTACATCTCCATAAACAAAGACATGATCTTGCATCTGTCTTCGATACTTAAAGATGTTCTTCAATGCATATAGTGTTGTTCTCCATAGCAAGATTGGTAACACCTTACCACTCCCACTGCATGGCAGATATCTGGCCTTGTGCACATCATGGCAAACATTAGGCTTCCCACAACTGTTGAGTAAGGGCATCCAGTCATGGCTTTCTTATCCTCAACACTTTGAGGAGCCATCCCTTTAGATAGGTGGATGTCATGTCTCAAAGGAAGGAAGACTTTCTTGGAGTTTTCCATTTGGAAATGCTCCAAGATCTTCTTAATGTACACATGTTGTGACAATCCCAAAATCCTCTTTTCTCTATTTCTGAATAGCTTTAGACCCAAGATATAAGAAGCTTCTCCAAGATATTTCATCCTGAATGTATGGGACAACTAGATCTTAACACTAGTCATCATCGTTGTATTATTCCCAATGATAAGGATGTCATCTACGTAAAGCACGATGAACACAATGGATCTCCTATTAAGCTTTTTGTACACATGTGGTTCATCAGATTCTGAAAAAATCATAACTCTTTATGGTTTTGTTAAATCTGATATTCCAGCTATGAGAAGCTTGTTTAAGCCCATAGATCGATTTCTTCAGCTTGCATACTTTACCTTCCTCAGTTCTAAAGTCCTGGTGCTACTCCATATATATACATATATATCATCCATGAGGTATCCATTAAGAAATGCCATCTTGATGTCCATCTGCCAGATGTCATAGTCAAGATATGCAGCTATAGCTAACCGTTCCCTGATGAATTTAAGCATAGCCACATGAGAGAATGTTTCATCATAGTCGATACTTTCTCTATGTTTGCAGCCCTTGGCCATGAGCCATGCCTTGAAGGTCTCTACATTTCCATCAGGTCCCCTATTTCTCTTGAAGATCTATTTACAACTAATGGGTTTACCGCCATCAGGTGGATCCTCTAGGGTTTATACACTGTTCTTGTACATGGAGTTTATTTCAGACTTCATTGCTAGCATCCATCTATCCATGTCATGATCTGCGAAATCTTCATCAAATGAAGTTGGATCACACTTAGGTTCACCTGACACATGGAATCTATACTTTTCAGGTGGTACAACCACCATCGAGATCCTTCAAGAGATACATGTGTTTCATTTTTATTCACATCATCAGTTTCTGGTTTAGGAAGCTCAATATCCTCAGGGGATTCAATGATTTTCATTACTTCATTTTTATCTTGACTCTTAAGGAAGTCATCCTCTAAGAGTTTTTACATCTCTAGAGATAAAAATCTTTTGAGTCTCAGGGTTGTAAAGTTGGTATCCAATACCTTCCTTTACATACCCAATGAAATAGCACTCTCCAGTGCGAGATTATAGTTTACTTGCATCCATGTTCTTTGCATGGACCAACAACCATAAATCCTCAAGTGTCTAACACTGGGCTTGGATCCAAACCAAAGCTCATCAGTTGTTTTAGGCACAGATTGCTAGGAATATTGTTTAGGATATATATTGCAGCCTCTAATATATTTCCAGAAACAAAGGGATAAATGTGCTTTGCTCATCACTGAACGAGTCATGTTCATGATGGTCATGTTGCATCTTTGAGCAACACCATGTAGTTAGAGAGTTCTAGGAGGAGTAAGATTGGATGTAATTATAAATAATAAAATATTATATTATATAAAAATACATAGATGAAAATATAATACTTATACCTATATGATAAGTATACATATTTATTAAAGTGTACATAGAATATCAGAAAAATATAATAAAAATATATATTTGTATACAAAGATAAGTTATAAAAATATAAAATATGAAAAAATAATAAATCAAAAAACAAAATAAAAACAAAATATACAAGATATAAGTAAAGATACATGTAAACCTAAAAATTGACTCATAATAAATTAATCAAAAAATAAAATAAAATATTATCAAAGTTCTACATAAAATATAAATAACTTTATTTTAAATCCACAATTTAATGGGATTTTTATCCAGCAGACCCTATAATCTTTGCCAATTGCCTCGACGACCTTTGAAACAACATAATTCTCCCCTCGACCCCATAAACTTGCCAACTCTTACCCTATGAACCTTGTGGTTACTCTGTTTGAAGCTCGTGAGGGTTCTTGGGGTAATTTATAAGGTCGATAGGGCAATTACATTATGCAAAAGGTCTTGGAGGTGATTGGCAAAGTTTATAGGGTCTGCTGGGTAAAAATACCAAATTTAATTAACTCGTTTATTAATTATGTTTTATTTTACAAACTTTTTCAATTATCTTTTTCCTAATTGGTCCAATTGGAACAATCAGAGACTTTCTTTTGTTGACCAACAGTCAACTATACCCCAACACCATCTGACCCGTGTTAAATTCACGGACCGAACTCCTTCGCCGAATATCTACGCCACCACCCTTCCTTCTTTCGCCTCGAGCCTCCTACTACGTTGTAGCCCGCACGATCGACTTCCTCGCCGACAACTCCATATTCACCTACTGCCATCCCAGTTCACACTATCATCACTCAAAAATCATAGAAACTTCATCTATAAATACACCCCCAATTCCTCTTGATTTTTGATCAGCCTATTGCCAATCCTAACCCCTCAGATCATCCCCAGGAGCATGTCGTTGCTGACTAGAGCAAGTAGCTCTGATCTGCACCGAGGAGGATAGGTGTCGGAGCTGATCCAACCATCTGGAACGGAGCTCTGACACAAGGTTTCGCCTCATCGTTTCCCAACGAATCGAGGCCCATTTTCTTTATTTTCTAGGTAATCTTTTAATGTAGAATTTAATTTCATTGGTAATTTTTAGCTTTAATTTGTAGTTTTATAGAAAATCCAAAAATTGCACTTTCTTGGAGCTTGAGCTCCAGGCCTCGTTCATCGTAAAAACGCATGTTGACCACATCGCCAACTTCTTCATTTCATTCCTGATCATTTTGTCCATATTCAACACACATCCCCCCTTGATTTGTGTAATAAATCAAGGTATCGACACTCCACTCTTCCACCTCACCGGGGCCAACTCTCCCTGTCCATCCACGCAGCTTCATCATGCCCTTTTGGGCTGAGGACCACCACCTCGAGCCACCTGACCTTTTGCTAAAGGAACGATACCTCGAAGAGCTATTTGGAGCGAAGAATACCACCTAGAACACCTCTAGGCTGCGGTTGAAGAAGACACCCTCCAGGTTCACCATTGACGCTCCTCCGGCTCATTGGAGCCTACCTTCATGCGTGGAGGAGCTCCAATTAACAAGAAGAAGCCCTTGGAGAGTCGAATCGTGGGTAGAGGAGCAATGAATCAAAAATCCAAAGTCACTTGGTGAATGTTCTTCCCCAATTTATCCAGCACCTCCTCGCGCCATTGACATAAGGCTCCAGATCTTATCTGGAGTGTCGACTCGAAGCGAACCGCTGCCTGATTAGAACGTCAGATCTCCCACGTGGTAGTAAAGGAACGGTTGGATCTGAAGTGTTAAGAGGTAAATTTCTTAGGCACCCTCTACACTTTTTATAATAACTAAGAGGCCCTGTAATATTTTATTAGAGAATTTACATGTAAGCCCTTGAACTATCTGGAATGGAACTTCAGTCCTCTCCCACGTTACCACACCTGGATGCCCATGTGCATGGGAATAAGTTTAAATATAAAAAGTTTGAATATTAGTTCAAAATTTTTGGGTATTTTACAGTGCAGCCCCTGACTTTATTTTTAATTGCAAACATATCCTTGTTAGTTCAAAAATTTTCGTGCATATTTCCTTATTTTTTATAAATATCGTATGTACTCCAAAAATTATGAAAAAATAGGATTAGGTACCTAGAAGTAGGATCTTTCTTGCCATGTAGTTATTTTGCATTTAACACATTTTTCCTAATTATTAAAAATAAATAGTGCATTTATATTCCTTATTTTTTTTAAAAATCCCAAAAAAATAAGATCATGTTTTAAAAATTCTCAAAAAAATAGTGTGTGTTTATTATAGTATCTAGTACCCCCAGACCAAAAATCCCTAAAAATAGAAAAAGAAAATGAGAAAAAAATAAAAAACTTTAAAATGCTCTGAAAAATAGAAAAATTCTTCAAAAACTACAAAAATATTTCTTCCTGTAATTTTATTTATATATATCACTACATTAAAAATGATTTGGAAAATTTTAAGGCTTTTTGGGATATTTAAACCCCAAATCAATTCTGCCTATTTTTTTAATCCTTGTTTTGGGATATTTTGGACTTTAAAACTACATAAAAATTAGCAAAAATAATTGACAAATCACAAAAATAGTAGAAATTATAAAATAAAAACGCAAAAAATATTTTATTTTGCCACTTTTGATTATTTTTACCTATATTTATAAGTATATTACCCTATAGTGTTGTATATATTTAGATATAGTAATATATAGGTGATAATATTATTTATTATCTTAAATATCTTCTTATTATTTTAAAATAAAAAAGTTAGAATATATATATAATATTTTAATTAAAAATATCCATTATTTAAAAACCAACAAATACCTAAGTAAATAGTGTTCATATCTATATACATTTATACATATTTTATTTATTTGTAAATAAAATACCCATGCTACACATATGTTCCCTAAATTTGGACCCTACCTGCTTGTCCAGTATACACATTCATCATAGGGTATAATAAATTTTGATCCACATCCCTTGCTAGTATTGCTTCATTATTATTAGTGGGTTGATTGTTGATATATCACATTTGGTCTTTGAGAATGGTCATTCAACGACTGTGTGTCTGCCTTGTGTGACACGTGTGACCTTCCTTTTGGGATCATCTACGGTATTTCAAATGGCACCGTTGTTGGGGAGCAACGAATCGTAGCACATTTTGTATATAGCTACATATTATTCTACCTTTATTTTCTGCTTATTTTATTTTGATAATTATTTGATTGTTCTAATCCTTGTTGTCTTGTTGATCTTTCTTGCGAGCGACCGCTTGGCGATAGCTTTCTCTTAGGAGGTGGGCGCAACCAAGACGAGCGGAGGTTGGCCTTCTACTTGTGTGTCGATTGGGAGAGATTAGGAGAGAGGAGCAAAGAGTGGAGAAGATCAACCCGGCTTAGTTTTTATTTTATATTTTATGAGGAGAGTGATCTATTTTTGCAAATTAATTTGTAATAAATTTGGACACTGCTACACTTAGCGAGGTCCAGTTCGTGGGTGTCTGTTCACCTGGGCGCCTCGATGCAATTTTTCGTGTTTTATCACCTTTCTTTGATTTTGTTTCACGCTTTTTGAGCTTTCAGCCTTTGTTTTCATTTGTTTTGTGGAATGAGCTCTTAGATATTAGGATTGCTTGCATGACAAAGTAAGTCCAAACATCTAATAGAAGCATGTTTTTATAGTTCTTTATGTTTGGACTTAGTCAAAATTAATTACTGATTATTTGGACTTGAGATCGAGCGTCGAGAGAAGTTCTATACAGTGCTTGCAGGACCTACAGTGTTAGGCACCGATGAACTTCCGAGACTGGATTTTTGGATTTCATTTCTGAATAATTGGTACCTGATTCTTCACGTTTAATAGAAATTCCTATTTAGGGTGATTTGTATCATTTTCATATCATACATATAACATAGGTTTTTATATATTCAGTTGTGCATCCCACATGGAGAGAGATGGGAAGCACTATAATGAAGTCTATCTTTGCATGCATCATTAGAAACTAAGGTGAGATATCCACCTTAGTTTCAACTTGCACGGCTTTTCTATCCTCTCCCCCTATGTTTATATCATTTAGGACGTAAAGGGAAATTAAAAAAAAATTGTTAGGTTGTTTGCTCGGAAAAATACTCAAAAAATTGAAAATAAAAATTAAAACAAGGGAGCTGCTAATAAATCTTTGACCTCAATAAAAAAAGTAATGGATATCATTATTTTGAGTTCATAAAGCCCTCATTGTTTTCAGGTACATTCTAGACCGAGTAAGATGAGACCCATAAGGGATAGAGCTCAAATCCCGATCTATGGCGCTTTGATTATCATCTAGGACGACAAAGTATTAATGCTTCTATCGTACGTGACTGAGTAGGGCCTCGAAGAGGATGGTACTCCCGCCTTGTGTGGAGCATCTGACTTGGTCTGAAGTACTTAGCGTAGGCCACACCCTCATGGGTGTGTCTATTTTATCGGTTTGCATCCGAGTAGGTACTTTCACACTCACAGGTGATTTCATTGCGAGCGAGGTCAAAAGTATTGGTTTTGCCTATTAGCTTCCTCTCTTATTCTTTGGCTGAGTAGCCCCCCAGGCATGAGATCAAAGACCTTTAAGTACGCATATCACAAGGTACAAAGGAGGTAGAAGAAGTACGAGGCACTTGCCTAGCAATACACATGCTTTTATAGGGTTAGCTCTCAAAAGGATTTGTTATAAGATCTTGCTTGCAAAAGAAAAATAAAATTGAAAAGATAGAAATAACCGAACTCTTATGGCTTCATGTGTGTTGAGTTGGTGAACCCACAATTATTTGGTGTTTGTTTGATTTTAGTTAATTTCAAAGATCATACCCACATGCTTCGTGTTATTTTTACTTTACTTTTATTCTTCACATGCCCCTGCTCACTTTTGAGCCTTCTACTATTTTACAAACCTTTTGATTCTCATTGACCACCATATATTTCTTCCAACTCGATCTTCCTCTTCACCTTTGAGATGGCGACTCATGGATGGATTAGTTGGGAATCCACTGACACCAACATCGATTCTGTGCACTCGTCTTCTCTAATAATTCGGGGTGATTCCCAAGAATCCGATTCAGACTCTCCAAACTGATATCCAAACTCCCCACATTATTCAATAATCAGGGATCTCTTGTGTCCTGAACTCTGCCCATTTTGGATGGTAATTGATTTCACTCCCTACACTTCGCCATCCTCAATGAAATCATGTATTGACCTTAATATAGAACAATTTATTCCATCTGGTGCTTCTATGAATCGGGGCATCATTCCATATGCAAATCACGAGCTCGCTGTAGATAGAGCTTTTGTCAGATACAGATTCAGAGAAAGAGATGGCTCCTGGAGGAATGGGAAGGGACCACAACACCATCGCAGCCATAGCCGAGCTAGGCCAACCAGATCAGAATGCTGTGAATGCCCAGCTTCTCACCTCTATTCAGGCGACACAACAACAGCTCACTAACTAGTCATTGGCCCAGTTTGCCTTCTAGGACATGCTCAATGATTTGAGGATGAGGAGAGACAACCTAGGAGGAGGAGAAGTAATAGAAGAGGATGGAAGAGTAGGTGGAGGCCGTGCAGGCCCTACAGAAGAAGCCCGAGTAGAGAGGCCCAAGCTGATTCTCAATGAATCCTACAACCCTATAGCCGGGCAGGTCACTGAGTGGATCCAAATTTGAATGATCCACACACATTTTGAGTTGAAGCCTCAACTCGTAGTGCTCCTACCCAGCTTCCACGACAATGCAAATGAAGAACCGTATATCCACCTGCAACAGTTCGACACATCTATGGTACAACACACTACCCTAACATACTGTTATGAATAGTCAAGATGACATCATTCCTGTTCGGTCTCCAGGACAAGGCCCTTCATTTGATCAACTACTTGGGGAAGGCCATCACAACATGGGAGGAGCTTAAGTCCACCTTTATGCATAAGTACTACCCACTTGAGTTGCTTAACCAGATGCATGCCCGCATCGCCCACTTCACCCAAGACACCCACAAATCCATTCATGAGTCTCGGGCGAGGTTTACTAAATTGCAAGAGAGATGTTCCCATCATGACATTCCTAGGATCAGCTTGGTCCAACACTTCTTTGGGGGACTAACAGTTGAGAGTCAAAAGCTCGTGGATGCCGCTTGTGGTAGCTCGCATTTCAAAAAAGATGAGGACGTTGTCTAGTTGATCTTCGAGGAGTTGGAAAAAGGAGAGGCCATCTTTTCGTCATCCCAGCCATATCAATGCCATCCCCACACTCTTCAGAAGATAGTCCATACGGCATCTTCTCACGAGCTGAATAGAGATGAGAGCTTCAACCTGAGCATCATAGGGAGCCACCTATCCAAGGTGGACATCATATAGAAATGATCACAAGACCTTGAGAAGCTTGCTGTGATCAAATAAAGGACATAGAATCTAGACAAGTTGGACTAGATTGCCAAGCAGCTGGAGCTGTTGGTCAGTACGATCAGCTCCTTCAATTCTGTGTCTGCATCGGCTATCACTCCCGCTAAGTCGAAGGAACCAACATTGTCGCAGCCTCCTCAGCATAGTCAGACCCAGCCAACAGTCTAGCACGTCTACCAACATGAGCCCTAGCCCATGCAAGATCCATGTTTCCCCCCTCCGCCTCTCATTCAAGAGGTGAATGGCGTGTGGGCCAACGATGCACAAGGCCAACTGTTAGGAAACTGTCAGTTCCCTCAATAACAAGGAGGCATATTTTTCTAGAATCAACCTCAATACCACCAGTAATCTCCACAGAACTGTGGTAATTGGATATAGAACCAGTACTAACAACCGTAATCTTATCAATACCAGCAAAACTAGAAGTACTTGTTTGTGCCATATTAGAACCCTCCTCAGCACAAGCAATAATACCATCCTTCTCCTCAGTACCACAATCAATACTCCCACCAGAAGCATCCACACCAATCCTAGCATCAGCATGGACAACATGTTGAATCATCCGAGGTTGTCGCACCTGTGAATCCCTCCTTGGATTGCTTGGATCAGCTAGTGGAAAGCCTACCAGAGATGAGCCAGAAACTCGATGACCTCATAGCTGTGAAGACCTCCATCCCAACACAGGTGGGGGATAACCCCAATAACTTCTGTAAGAAAGAGCAGGTAGTTTGTGATGTTCTCTCTGATCTAATAGAGTCCGGTATGAATGAATTGTTTTTATCTGATGTTGTCACTCTCAGGAACAGTAGGACCTTACAAGTGTCTGCTACAATGAAGGGGGGAAATAAAGCTTCGCCAGGCAAATCATTGTCTTCTGCATCAGCCGATCCAGCATCAGGGCTGGGTGAGGAAGAAGAAGACAGATGAGAAGCACCGGGAAGAAAACACCAAAAAATAAGCAAAAGTGAAAACAACAAAAAGATAGCACCAGTAGCAGTAGCCGGAGCACCAACAAGTCAACCTTGGAGGAGACCGCACCTGCCATTGATCTGCCACCAACAGTCGAAGTCCCGATTGTAGATTTTGGATGCCTGCCTTTCATGGATGACCCTACTCAGCTTAGTCATCCATTTGTACAACCTTATGTGGGCACAAACTTTGATGTAAATAAGAACACTATTCCGACTTTTGCTTTTGATTCTATAAATATTCTGTTTTCAGATGCTCTGAAAAATACAAAAAAATCAAAATTTTGAAAAATGCCTTGTCTAATACCGATGTTATTGAGATTATTCAGAATCTTATGCTTGAAATGCCCTTTCTCAAGGCCATAAAGTACATGTCTAACATAAAGAAAGGTCTAAAAGAAGCATGTACTTCAAAAAGACAGTTGCTTAGATCTAGAGAATGAAATGTGAAGCATATTCTAACTGCAGCTATAGTAAATGCAATCAGCAATCTCCCAATAACAAGAAACATACGGGAGATCCCCTTGTCAGATGCTAGATATTTGATCAGGAGTTCGACCGAACTCTCTCAATAGTGGATCCTTAATCAACCTGATGCCCACATCAGTACTCAAAGAGTTTTGTTTGGAATCGCTCAAGTCTACTAGAATGGTTCTGCATTTCGCAGACACATCCATCAAGCGGTCCAGAGGAATCTTGGAGGGTGTCATCGTCACCATTTAGGGAATGCAGTTCCCTGTGGACTTCATCGTGCTAGACATGGACATCTCAGCTCATATTCTGCATACCTCAATAATCCTTGTATGGTTGTTCCTTCGCACAACCAAAGCAGTGGTGAACTATGGCACCAAGTAGATCATCTTTTGTTTCAACAACGATAAGGTGCCAATTGGGATGATTCAAGTGAAGAAACTGTCAAAGCTGACATCAAACGAGAGTGAGCCTACAGAGTAGCGAACAGAAGACTGTGACTTTCTTGCTGAAATCCATGATACAAATATTTTATGGATGATATTGAAACCCAAAAGTTCCTCTCCATGGAAGAACTAGTGGATTGTGCAGTTGAGTTCCCAAATATCCTTGATGATGAGATTTTTGTTGAGTTTCCTGATGAATGCATCTATGGCCACCTGTCCTTGGCAAAGAAAGAGGCAATCATTGAAAACTTTTGTGAACAAGATCTGTGATAGAATAATTATGTGCAACATTGAATGCAGATGCTAAAATGCCAATGGAGGACACACTACAGTTGAAAGATCCGACACCTTCACCCTGCACAGTATCTGAAGTCACCACTGAGCTGAATAAGACCTTGCCTGAGATCAAACTACTTCTAGAAAATATGAAGTATTCCTTCCTTGCAGGTGCGTAGAATATGTTCCCCGTGATTATCAATTCACAGTTGACTGGGGGACAAGAATCTCATCTGCTCGAAACTCTAGAAAGAAACTGCAAGGCCATAGGCTGGAAAATTTGATATCTTCATGGGATCAACCCCTCACTATGCTCGCATCACATATACCTTGAGGAAGACAACAAGCCGTCGTGAGAGTTTCAACGAAGATTAAATCAAAATCTATGGGAGGTTGTGATGAAAGAGATCACGAAATGGTGTGATGTTGGATTCATATATTCCATCTCCGACTTGAAATGGGTGAGCCCCTTGCACATTGTGCCAAAGAAGTCAGTGATCACCATGATCAAGAATGACAAAGGAGAGGAGATCACAACTAGAGTATCAACATCTTGGCATGTCTGTGTAGACTACAGATGCCTGAATCTAGCGACCAAGAAGGACCATTTCCCACTCCCCTTCATCGACCAGGTCGTCGAGTGATTGGACGTGAAGGATTATTTCTATTTCTTGGACGGCTACTCTTATTTCAATCAAGTTGCTTTTTCTCCTTAAGATAAACAGAAAATGACCTTCACCTATCCATTTGGGACCTACGGCTTCTATTGAATGTCGTTCAGGTTATGTAATGCTCCTGTGACATTTCAGTGATGCATGTTGGCCGTGTTAGCAGATATGATTGGAAGTTTTCTTGAGGTTTTCATGGATGACTTTTCTCTCTACAGAGATAGCTTCGATCAGTGTCTATCTTATCTAGACCAAGTCTTGAAGAGATATTGTGAAGTGAACCTTGTGCTCTCGGGGGAGAAGAGCCATTTTATGGTGACCGAGGGTATTGTGCTAGGCCATGTCATATAAAAATGTGGCATGGAGATAGACCCTGCGAAGGTGGACGCCATTTCAAAAATTGAGCCTCCTACAAATTTGAAGCAAGCCAGATCATTCCTAGGGCACGTCTATTTCTACCGATGATTCATCAAAGATTTCAGTAAAATCGTCCAATCGTTGACTGAGCTTCCGAGCAAGGAGATAGATTTTATCGTTGATGTCAAAGTCCTCCAGGCATTCAATTAGTTGAAAGAACTAATCACCACGGCCTCTATCCTTCTACTGCCAGACTGGTCTCTCATGTTTGAGATCATGACAAACACATCAGCTTACGCCATTGGAGTGGTTCTAGGACAATGAAGAGACAATCTACCATTTGCAATTCACTATGCTATCAAGACTCTAGATGAATCTAAAAGAATCTACACTGTCACTAAAAAAGAGATGCTAATAGTCGTCTTTACCCTAGAAAAATTCAGATCCCACCTGCTTGGATCCAAAGTGATAGTTTATACATACCACTCTACCATCAAGTACTTACAGGCCAAGAAGGATGCCAAACCAAGACTTATCAGATGGATCCTTCTACTAAAGGAATTTGATCTTGAAGCTGGGATAAACCTAGAGTTAAAAATATGGTGGCAGATCACTTGTCAAGAATACCAGATTCGGCTATCCTGAGCGGATCTTAGTGTCGATTACAGAAATATTCTCAGATGAATCCATTATATTAGTCACCTCACTCCCCCAGTTTGCCAATATTGTGATTTATCTTGTATCCAAGAGAACTCCACAAGATTGGTCGAAGTTGAAAGTCGATAAATTCCTGTCGACTATTTATTTATATCAATGGGAGGACCCTTATCTCTTTTGTGAGGGGGTAGATTGCATATGTAGGAGGTGCATCACTCAAGAGGAAGTCCAAAGTGTCCTCGAGCATTTTCATGTCAGAGATTCAAGAGGACACCACTCTGGAAGAAGAACGTCAGCAAAAGTTCTATAATGCGGCCTCTGGTGTCTGACTCTATTCAAAGACATAGAAGACTTTGTTGAGCATTGCACCGACTCTCAAAGACTGGGTAGTACTGAAGGATATGGAATAATCCTCAAGCGCATCACGGAAGCATGGTGATCGTATCGTATACGATCAAGAACGACTAGTCGCACTAGTTGTTCGATGCATCGGAATTTAAAAATTTTCATTCTACGAAACCACATGATCCAAGAACACTTCTGCAATCATTTCATCTAACCACATAGGTATAGGAATACCTCTTATAGCATGGTTGCGATTAAGCCTCTAAAAGAAGAGACCTCCTATCTCAAGTCCGATCGTTGGAGGAGACGCTTGAGAGCGCGGGGATGGACTGCGTGCTTCTCGCAATCCATGATGTTGATCTAAGCAAGGGAACTCCTGATCTCATCGTACGAGATCGTACGTCTTCTTTACGAGCGAATCACACCAAAGAAGATGGAGAACCAAGGTTCGTCGAGGAGGCAGCACAACGACGAGGTGATGACAACGACTTCTTCCCTCTAGGGTTTAGGTAGACGGACACCCAAGGAGAGAGAGGGAGAGAGGACGTGAGAATGAGAGAGAGGAGAGAGCTTGTTAATGTTGTTGTAACCTAGAAGAGCAATGGGTGCCTTTTCTAATATAATACTTTGGGATTCCATGGATCACAATCCATGGACTACACAAAATCAATGGATGAGATTGATTTGTGCTTCTTTCAATGGACACGATTTTTGTTGATTAAAACCAACAACAAATAATTTAATTTAGATTAAATATATATTGATAAATCAATATGATTTAATCCCCAAATTAAATCAATTTAACTTGGAGATAATGGAAAAGAGGCTCCCCCCTTCCATATAGGAAGAGTTGGATGGCTACCCTTTCCTTGTAGGAATTGGTGGCCGTCCACTTCTCCGATTAGGAAAAGAGGAATCTCAATGCAATTTTCAAGATTGCATGATTCCATGTATCTCCAATATTTACAACAACAATTGTTGTAAATTATTCTACAAAAATAATTCATAATTATTTTGTGATATCAAAAGAAGAAAATGTTGCGGTGGAGAGTTCGAGCTGTTCGACGGTTCTTGCTTTCAAATCATGCCTGAGGTCATTGATCGAGTCGAGGCTTTCGATGCAATCTTGCTATTGGAAGAATGTGAATCACATTCACAACCCAAAATAAAATGTGATTTACATTTTCAATTAATCATCTAATGTGAATCCAATTCACATCAATAATTAATCAACAAATTTAAATCATAATAAGATCTCTTTAATACATTATAAATCACATTTATAATATATTATGAGTAATTTGGATATTGCTATCAACATTATTCTTATCCATAATAATTAAATCACATTTAATTATATTGGATCATCATTCTCATGCATTCAAATAATGTGAATCAAATTCACATTATCCATGATAATTAAATCACATTTAATTATTCATTTCTCAATGCTTGTATATAATTCAACTATGGAATTATTCTTGAACCCTTTCAAGAATAATGTGTTTTCTCCACGGATACTTGGAGATAAAGACATAGTGATTGTATGTTCCACGTATATTGACTTGGATATTGAGATTACATATCAAATCCAGATCTTACGTACCTCTCATAGATGCTTGACTAAATCAAGATCGTAAATATAATCTTCTCATTGCATCTGAATCTCATTCAGATCAATGTCCAACACTAGGACCAAGATCAGATTACTTCTCTACAGAGAGAAGTCACTAAAATCCAAACTTGTTTAATCACTCCCTCGGAATGGAAGCATCATGGTTATAAAATCGTTTATGATCACATCACCCTCAGGTATTCCTAATATCTATACATCCTATATGTTGGAAGGCATATGATAAACCCAAATATAAAGATCAACTTAACATTGTCATCTTCAGGGTTTTATCAACAAGTTTCTCTATCTTGGTCATTGGGAGTTGGCATCAATCATATGCTTTCACAAAGCACATATCACACCTACAAATTCTTTTCATGCTTCCAAAGCACGACGACCATGCATGGAATTTGATCAGTCCCAATACCTCATGAGTGAGCTCATGTCTCCCGGTTCACAAGTGAACCCGTATGAATCCTTTGAGAGATCGTATTACTCATATGACCTCATATGCACACCAGCTCGCCGGTGTATAGACCTTGATTAGGTCATCAACCTATTGGTCTGCCAAATGTACATATTTAGACATATAGTAACACATCTTTCTCCGGTCAAAGGATGTGTGCCCATATCGTGACAGTATACGATATAGGACTTTAGTTATCTCGATCTCGTTAAGTCAACTCTTTGACCTAAATAATCCGACACCTCTGAAACTCTTTTCCCATGCAGAGGACCTGCATCAAGAGGTCGGTCAGATATCGGCCCAACAAGAAAGGATTTCCATCTCCTACTCAGACTGGAGATCATCTCCTAACAATCATTTGACGATGCTTGATGAGTCCTCTATCTAACTCCTTAAATATTCATCCAAGCACCAACCTCTATGATTTAATTACTGAATCAACAGTTGTATGATCATTAAGATGGCCATGGTACATAACACTAATTGTACAGAGAGACCTTATAGTGCATTCAATCATTCAATCTCAGAAAGGGAGTAAAAAGAATCAATAACGTTTTTTAATCAATCAAACATTACAATAACATTTATTGTAGGAATGGTTCGCCTCGGGCTCACATGGCTAACAATATTCAACTAGTCCTCAGAACCATTCAGGTACAATCCTTAAACCCATACTCATTACATGCTGGTCAAAAACCTTCTGTGTCAAAGGTTTGGTAAGAGGATCAACAACGTTGTCCGCAGAGGCCACCGTGGTGATGATGATATCACCATGCTTTTGAATCTCCCGAATGATGCGGTATTTCCTTTCCACGTGCTTGCTATTTGATGCCATCTGGGTTTCTTCACCTGGGCAATGGCTCTCGTGTTATCACAGAGAAACGGGATAGGAGTATCAGAGGAAACTACACCAAGTTCCGTGATGAACTTACGCAACCACACCGCCTCCTTTGTAGCATCCGATGCGGAAATGTATTCGGCTTTTGTTGTTGTTTCTGTTGTAGTGCCATGCTTCTTGCCTCTCCAACTCACAACATCACCGTTCAATAGGAACACAAACCCTGATGTTGACTTTCGATCATCTATATCTGACTGGAAATTTATATCCTAAGACTTGGAGATCACCATCTCCATAGACCAAGACTTAATCTTGAGTTCGTCTTAGATACCTGAAAATGTTCTTCACTATATTCTAGTATTGTTCTCCATAGCAGGACTGGTAACGACTTACCACTCCCATTGCACGACAAATATCTGGCCTAGTACACATCATGGCGTACATTAAGCTTCCTACGGCTGATGCGTATGGGCATCCATCCATGGCTTTATTTTCCTCAATAGTTTGAGGAGCCATCCCTTTAGACAAGTGGATATCATGTCTTAAGGGGAGGAAACCTTTCTTGGAACTATCCATACAGAATCGTTCAGTAATCTTCCTAATGTACCCATGTTGTGATAATTCCAATATCCTATTTTCTCAGTTTCTGAACTACTTCAGACCCAAGATGTTGGAGGCTTCTCCAAGATCTTTCATCTCAAAGGTGTGGGACGACGAAATATTAACAATGGTCATCATCCTTGTATCACTCCCAATGATAAGGATGCCATCTAGGTAAAGCACAATGAACACAATGGCGCTCCCACTAAGCTTCTTGTACACACATTGTTCATCAGGATTCTGCACAAAATCATAACTCTTTATGGTTTTGTCAAATCGGATGTTCCATCTACGAGAAGCTTGTTTGAACCCATAGATGGATTTCTTCAACTTGCATACTTCACCTTCCTCAACTATGAAGCCCTGGGGCTACTCCATATAGATATCCTCCTCGAGGTATCCATTGAGGAAAGGCATCTTGACGTCCATCTATCAGATGTCGTAGTCAAGAGATGCAACTATAGCTAGCAGTGTCCTGATGGACTTAAGCATAGCCACAGGAGAGAACATCTCATCATATTCGATGCGTTCTCTCTGTGTGTAGCCTTTGGCTACGAGCTGTGCCTTGAAAGTCTCTACTCTCCCATTAGGTCCCCTCTTTCAGTCAAAGAACCATTTACACCACATGGGTTTTACCCCTTTGGGTGGATCCTCTACGGTCCATACACCATTCTTATGCATGGAGTCAATCTCTGACTTCATTGCTAGCATACATCTATCTATGTCATGATCTGCGAGCGCTTCATCAAATGAAGCAGGATCATTGTCAGTTTCACCTGACACATGGAATCCATACCTTTTAGGTGGTGCAACGTCCTCGAACTCCTTCAACGAGGTATGGGTGTTTCATCTTTATTTATCTCTTTAGTTTTTGGTTCAGGAAGCTCAGAATCCTCAAGGGATTCAATGAGTTCCTCCACTTCATTTTTGTCTTGACCCTTAAGGAAGTCATTCTCCGGAAATTTTACATCTCTAGAGATGAAAACCTTCTGAGTCTCAAGTTCATAAAGCTGGTATCCAATACCATCTTTAACATATACAATGAAGTAACACTCCTGAGTGGTGGATTCCAGCTTATTTGCATCCACATTCTTCGCATGGACTAAGCAACCCCAAACCCTCAAGTGATTAACACTAGGTTTGATTCCATATCAGATCTCATGAGGAGTCTTATGTATAGACTTGTTAAGAATATTGTTCAGGATATATATTGCATTCTCCACTGCGTATCCCCAGAAACGAAGTAGTAAATGTGCTTTTCTCATCATTGAACGGACCATAACCATGATAGTCCCGTTGCGCCTTTCAGCAACACCATTAAGTTGGGGGGTTCCAGGTGGAGTGAGATTGGAGATAATTCCATTCTCTTTAAGGTATTCCTTGAATTCATCTGAGAGGTATTCTCCACTTCGGTCAGATCGAACCCGTTTAATCTTCCTATCGGTTTGGTTATCAACCAAAGCCTTGAACTCTTTGAACTTTTCAAAGGTTTCATATTTATGACGTAATAGGAAGATAAACCCGTATCGCGAATGTTTATCAATAAACGTCAAGTAATATTGATATCCATTTCAAGTCACGATATTGAAGGGACCACATACATCGGTATGTATAAGGTCTAGAATACCTTCACATTGAGTAATCTTGTTACGAAAAGGCATCCTAGTCATTTTACCTTGAATACAATGTTCACAGATAGGCAAAGATTGGACCTACAGAAAATCTAAGGGTCTATCCTTTATCAATCTATTGAACTTATTAACAGATAAATGACCAAGCTTGTGATGCCAAATCATGTTTGAATGATTTCCATCCACCCTGGATCTTTTAGGATTTTTATTAGTGGTAGTAACATTCATGACATGTTCATCAATGCACAATTCATAGAGTCCACCAGAAGTCAAAACACCATCTGTAATATGCTTATCATAACGATTTATGACTAGTTTATTACAGAATAGGAATGAATATCCACGTCTAAAAAGCTTAGATACATATTAAATTCCTTCTGACTCCAGGTACATAAATATACTCTCTAAGTACTAGGACTCTTCCACTAGATAATGATAGTCAGCAAGTCCCGACAGCGACTGCTGCAACACTTGCATCAGATCCCATTTGGATGACTATCTCCCCTTCGTCGAGATTCTTAGTTTCCTGAAATAGATGCAACAAATTACATATATGAACACAAGAAACAGAATCAACAATGAACACAAGAAACAGAATCAACAACCCAGCTTCCTTCTTGTCCAATGTGAAAGTTAGTTTCAATGATGAAAGTAGATTTCATACCTGTAGGGGCATTACCTTTGTCGGCAGACTTCACGTGTTCCGAACAATTGCGCTTCCAGTACCCCGACTTCTTTCAGTAGTGACAAACGTCGGTTTTCTTTGATGCTATCATTATGGATGCATTGGAAGATGATCCAACACCTTGACTCTTCTTCTTTCTCTTCTGGGCCGAGCCCTTCCGAGAACCTTGCTTCCGACTGCGCTTTCCTTTGACTTGTGCAACCATTGCACTGCTAAAGGGGTCATCCTTCCTCATTATGTCTTCAGCAGACTTTAATGCAGCCAATAGCCCAGCATTAGTAAAATCAACTTTGCTCATGTGGAACGTGACAACAAAGTTATTGAAATACGTAGAGAGCGACAACAGAATGAAGTCAGCTTGCATGTCTTCATCCATGTCAGCTCGTAGGGTTTCCAATTCAGAAAGATACCCAAACATTTTGAGTACATGCTCTCTAACAGAGGTCTCCTCCTGCATCATGCAGTGAATAAGATCTCTCATTATATTATAACGCTGTGTGTAGTTTACATCACCAAACATTTCCCTCAGATTCGTCATAATATCATGGCAAGTGGCCATTTCCACATGTTGCTTCTGCAGCACATTGGACAATGAACCCAGAATGTAACATCTCACCAGATTATAATCCTCCTCATATTTTTCATAATATTTTATTTCCTCTATATTCTTTGGGTCTGCATATAATTTCTTTGATAGCACATAAGATATGCACCCAGCCGAAAGAACAAGATCCAAATTTTAGATCCAATCTGAATAATTTGGTATGGTCATGGACTCATTTTCTGAAATTAAGAATGCACTATATTAGAACATATAAATAATTATATATTAAATTTTAAAAAAATGATTAAGGAATTTCTAATCAAATTAGTCTTGCTTTTTTAACTTTGAAAGTTCATTCCCTTTCACATTCAAAACAAGAGATATCCTTACCACTATATCTCTAGCAAGAACTGGGATTTCCTCTCTCTCTTTGTCACATCCCAATAATATGAGAAACTGTACTTTGATAAAGAGAAGCGAGAACACATTTTGCCTTCCAAGTCCAACTTGGATTTTCCAATTCAGTTTTTAACACCTGGGCCCACCACCCCTAAGGTGATATTGACCCGTCGTTAATTGAACCAACCGTCAATAGGATTAGAACTTGCTATGTGCAATCCAATATCGTCCCAATAATATGAGGAACCGATATTGGGGTCACTATGCATACATCTTTACTCTTTCAGAAGCAAAGAGCTTGATCCAGATGCGCTTGTATGCAGAAGCTATCACTTTGGACAGGCATCTCCTACATACAATCCTTGACGACGGAACCCTTCGCCTTGATGGGAGACCATGGATGTCACTTATGTGATCCTCCACCTCATATTCAAATTATAATTAATTATCATGTATTCATATTATTAATTATTCCAAGGGAAATGCACATCTATTAATAATAGAGTGTTTTTAATTGGACATAATTAATTTAATCATACGAAATCAATTATCATTCCAATGCAATCAACAAACTTGATTGTTACTTGAAAATATGGTATTATCACAAAGTACGTATTAGTTCGAATTTAATAATTAGAAAATACATCATGATTTCTCAGCATTATCCCTTCACTACTTGCTTTCATGGCCAGTACCGACCGGAGTGGGACAGACCGCACACGATGCAACCTGCTACCCCAAAGCCCTCCGACTAGACACCATATGTGCCTCAGGTCAGGATAATGCCAAATCGATCATTATGTACTTGAGATGATGATTGGTTTTTCAACCGAAATTATACCTTATAGTAATAATCAAAATAATTTTGATTATAAGAAAATTTGATAAACAAATTCCCAATCATATTCAAATAAGGTTATTTGTTGGGAAAGATGATTTTGTAACCAATTGTGATCTAGATCATATCTAATCAATGTTTGATTAAGAAAATATTATTTAAGGAAATAATTATCAATCAAATATTTCTCAAATATTTATCCATAATTATTTCAGGAAATTAACCATTAATTTCACTAATTGATTAAATGATAATCACATGGTTCTTGATTAAGAATGTAATTTCCAGCAGTGACCCCCCCACTAAAATTAGCACATGTCAATCAATTTAAATCCAAATCATGCAAAATAAGTTTTCAAAGTTTGATACTTTGATTTACAACAGAACATAAGTGATTAGCATGCATTTTGATTCGTTTCAAAACAGTAATTAACTCATTAATTACGTCAACATTCGCAGTCCCCGAAACAGTGGATACATGTTCATTAAAATGATCATAACTTGAGCAAACGGAATTCAAATTACACAAACTCAAATCCCACGGTTTTCTTATTTAATATGGAACAAAATACAAGTGATTATTTTGTGTTTAAACATTTTAAACAGGGCCGAAATTATTCACTAAATAAAGATGCGAAAAGTGAAATGCGACAAAAACCTTTCGCAAACCCTAACGAACCCAAGTCGTCCTAGGGTCATAGATCGCATCTAAAACCTCCAACCTAAGGCTCTGATACCAATTGAAGGATATGAAATACTCCTCAAGCACATCATGGAATCATGGGGGTCGTATCGTATACGATCAAGAACGACTAGTCGCACTAGTTGTTCGATGAAGCGGAATTTAAAAATTTTCATTCGATGAAACCACATAATCCAAGGATACTTCTTGAATCATTTAATCTAACCACATAGATAAAGTAATACCTCTTGTATCATGGCTGCAATCAAGCCTCTAAAAGAAGATACCTCGTGTCTCAACTCTGATCGTTGGAGGGGACGCTTTCGAGCGCTGGGATGAACCGAGTGCTTCTCGCAATCTAAGATGTTGATCCAAGCAAGGGAACTCCTGATCTCGTCGCACTAGATCGTACGTATTATTCGCGAGCGAAGCGCACTAAAGAAGATGGAGAACTAAGACTCGTCGAGGTGGCAGCACAACGGTGAGATGACGATGGCATCTTCTTCCTTCTAGGGTTTAGGTGGACGGCCACCCAAGGAGAGAGAGGGAGGGAGGGCGTGAGAATGAGAAAGGGGAGAGAGCTTGTTAAAGTTGTTGTAATCTAGAAGAGCAAAGGGTGCCTCTTCTTATATAGTACATTGGGAGTCCATGGATCACAATCCATGGACTACACAAAAACAATGGATGAGATTGATTTGTGCTTCTTTCAATGGCCAAGATTTTTGTTGGTAAAAACCAACAACAATTAATTTAATTTATATTAGATATATGTTGATAAATCAATATGATTTAATACCAAAATTAAATCAATTAAACTTGGAGATAATGGAAAGGAGGCTCCTCCCTTCCATAAAGGAAGAGTGGACGGACACCCTTTCCTTGTAGGAATTGGTTGTCGTCCCCCTCTCCTATTAGGAAAGGGGGAATCTCAATGCAATCTCCAAGATTGCATAATTCCATGTATCTCCAATATTTACAACAACAATTGTTGTAAATTATTCTACAAAAATAATTCATAATTTATTTTGTGATTATTGCAATCGTACCATTGGAAAAATGTGAATCACATTCACAACCCAAAATAAACGTGATCTACATTTTCAATTAATCATCCAATGTGAATCCAATTCACACCAATAATTAATCAACAAATATAAATCATAATAAGCTCTCTCTAATACATTATAAATCACATTTATAATATATTATAAACAGTTTCGATATTGCTATCCACATTATTCTTATCCATAATAATTAACTCACATTTAATTATATTGGATCACCATTCTCATGCATTCAAACAATGTGAATCAAATTCACATTATCCATGCTAATTAAATCATATTTAATTATCCGTTTATCAATGCTTGAATATAATTCAACTATGGAATTATTCTTGAAATCTTTCAAGAATAATGTGCTTTCTCTGGAGATACTTAGAGATAGGACAAGGCGATTGTATGTTCCACATATAGTGACTTGGATATTGAGATTACATCTCAAATCCAGATCTCACATACCTCTCATAGATGCTTGACTAAATCAAGACCGTAAATCAAATCTTCTCATTGCATCTGAATCTCATTCAGATCAATGTCCAACATTAGGACCAAGATCATATTACTTCTCTACTGAGAGGAGTCACTGAAATCCAAACCTGTTTCATCACTCCCTCGAAATGGAAGTGTCATGGTTATATAATCGCTTATGATCACATCACCCTCAGGTATTCTTAATACCTGTACATCCTGTATACTGGAAGACCATTGATAAACCCGAAGATAAAGATCAATTTAACATTATCATCTTTAGGGTTTATCAACAAGTTTCTCTATCTTGGTCATTGGGAGTTGGTATCGATCATATGCTTTCACAAAGCATATATCACACATACAAATTCTTGTCATGCTTACAAAGCACGATGACCATGCATGGAATTTGATCGGTCCCAATACCTCTTGAGTGAGCTCATGTCTTCTGGTTCACAAGTGAACCTGTATGATCCCTTTGAGAGATCGTATTACTCATATGTCCTCATATGTACACCAACTCGCTGATATATAGACCTTGATTAGGTCATCAATCTATTGGTCTTCCAAATGTACATACCTAGACATATAGTAACACATCTGTCTCCAGACAGAGGATGTGTGCCCATATCGTGACGGTATATGATATAGGACTTTGGTTATCTCGATCTCGTTAAGTCAACTCTTTGACCTAACTAATCTAAGACCTTCGAAACTCTTTTCCCATGCAGAGGACATGCATCAAGAGGTCGGTCAGATATCAGCCTAATGAGAAAGGATTGCCATCTACTATTCAAGCGGGAGATCATATCTTAACAATCATTTGATGATACTTGATGAGTCCTCAATCTAACCCCTTAGATATTCATCCAAGCACCAGCCTCTATACTTCAATTATTGAATCAACAGCTGTATGATCATTAAGATGGCCATGGTACATAACCCTAATTGTATAGAGGGACCTTATAGTGCATTCAATCATTCAATCTCACAATGGGAGTGAAAAGAATCAATAACTTTTATTGATAAATCAAACATTACAATAATATTTATTATAGGAATGGTTTGCCTCAGGCTCACATGGCTAACAAATACTATCAGA